>JANAVB010030219.1:13348334-13668258 GCA_029216955.1 Iris pallida
TATTCTTGTTCTAGATTACTTTACTTAATGCTGTCACGATGTTTATGATTAGTACTATATGGATCTTTCATGAGATGTCATCCCCAGCGGTGCACGTATCATGTTCATTACTTTATCATGTGCATCATGTACTCCTTGGACTCATATCTATTCAGTATACACATGTTCTCATGTGCCTTCATGTTCACTTATGTGCACTCATGTTCACATGAGCTTCTTGTATAAAGTTGCATAATCATGTACAATAACGTAACTTGAATGTATCCTTGTGTATGATTGGGGTAGGGGAGTGGTTATGTGGTTAAATCCAAGTAGTATAATCATGTACATGCCTGTAATACCTTCAAGTATAATGGAGTTACCTTAAAATAATTATGTGCAACCTATCTCGATTATATAACCATCTTGGCTCTAAATCACTTAATCTTACTTTCCATATAAACTGTCTCCTGTTTTCAGGTATCTCTCTTACTTTATGTACTTTTTATAATCATTTCATGTATCTTACTCTATTGCTTGTTTTATATTTCCTGCTATGATATGAACTATTTGAGAGATTTTGTGCTCATTCATGTCGTGACTGGACCTTTAAAATATTACCGATGACACCGAGGAGTTTTGCCCTACTTATTATGGAGCAGGTCTAGATGACACTTGTGAGCTAGACCCACAGGAGGATCTAGTTCTAGCTGAGGATATCCCCTACTGTTTAGACTAGATTAGCTAGGCTTCTCTTATTTCATTATGATTTTTATTTGACATTCTGAGTTGTATTATATTCTGGATATTGAGATGTTGTGTCGTTTAGACACTTAGACTTATTTCTTCTGTTGTATGTTTCACTTTGAGACTTCATATATATCATATCGTACCATTCTACCTTAGAATTGTGATTGAGTTGTACCGTCTATATTGTCCTCCGATTGGAGAGTATATCTGTACAGGTACCTTTATACTTTGTTAGATATGTGACCTAGGACAGCATTCTACTGTCGACACTGTGGGCGTAGGCTGGACGTACCCACTTCTTGTGCCCCTACACTGGGTGCGGGTCGTGACACGTTTTTAGTGGTGGCCCATGTAGGTCGAGAGTCACAACTAGGTGATTTCGTAGTGGTACTCGAACTAGAGTATCACTACTGCCTGTAATAGGATATAAGATATAGTTTTTGGTACTCAATCACATTTAGAAAAAACTCTTATCTAATTCCTGACATCTAAATTCTTGAAGTTAATTGCTTTTATTTGAAATAAACTGTCTTCCTTTGATTATATCGCTTCTTTCTCGGTATTGATTTTCTTATTTATCTGTCTCCAGGATGGTACAGACACGATCTCATCGTTCCGTCACAAGGGATACCATCAAGAGGTCTGCCACCTCTTGTCTGGTTCAGCAGGGCCCAGGGCCGCAGCTCCCCTTATTCCATCTCAAGTAGGAGCATCTGTCGCATTCGGGGGTGCACCTCCACCTGTTCGGAGGTCGACCCCAGTTATCCCAGATGTGTTCCAGCAGCAGCCACCTTTGGGATCGGTCAACATCGCTCAGCTTTTTGCCTTCTTTCAGCAGATGATGGAGGCCGAGCAGCGCCAGTCAGCTAATTTCAGGCATGGCATAGATAATGCCCACCATCTGGCTATGACGACAGTGGAGAGGGTTACCGTCCAGCCGCAGGGAGGGTAGATGCAGCAGTATCAACCGAGGACCCCGGGCATCCAGGACTTCCAAAGATGCGGCCACGCGACTTTTGAGGTTACGAGGGGATTCTATATGCCGACGACTGGATCGAGCATATAGAGGAGATCTTCCAACTAGTGCAGATACCAGCCGAGATTCAGATAGAGGCAACGAGAAGGTAGATGCAGGACCTTGCCCGCACATGGTACCAAACAAACCTTAGAGGGGCACAGAGAGGCAAACATGGGGAGCTTTCAAGAATCTCTTCAAGGAGAAGTTCTTTTCAGATACAGCACTCGACGCCTTGGAGACGCAGTTTGAGAGTTTGGTTCAGGGAAACCAAATCGTGGAGGAGTATGCCGGTGAGTTCTGTCGCCTAGGCAAATTTGTTGAGGGCCTTAGCAAGACGGTGAAGGCTAGGAGGTTCAGGAAGGGCTTGGTCAAGGACTTGACCAAGAGCGACAGAGGCGCTACCTTCAAGGAGATTCGTCGGAAGCCATGGCAGCAGAGGACGACCTTGAACAGAAGCTAAAGAGAGCTCGGGATGCGCATGGAGCCAGTAGAGTGGAGGCCATAGTAGCAACAAGACTTCCAGAGAGGCCGTTCCAGCAGCAGTTTCAGGGACAGGGCCGTGCACCTTTTCAGCAGGTGCTGCAGGCACCCCGACATCAACAGGCCACCAGTTATACCTTCTGCAAGAAGCGGGGCATGGGTGGAACGACTGTAGAAAGAGGTTAGGCAAGTGCCTACTCTGGGGTTCAGTGGAACATCAGCTGAGGGAGTGTCCGATATTTTTGGGAAGTATAGTTTAGGGAGTGGGAGCCAAGGCTCCAACAGGGCAGCAGAAGGGACCACCGTTGCAGACACAGCTGCAAAGGTTCATCCAGCACCAGCAGCAGGCCAGGGAGGCCAACAGGGGTGAGCTTTTGCCATGGCAGCTGAGGATGCAAAGGCCATTGGAGATCTAATTACAGGTTCTGTTCTTTCGACTCTATTCCAGTTGTTGTATTGTTCGATTCTGACGCTTTCCATAGCTTTTGTCTGTATCTTTTGCTGTTAGACACCATCTTGTTTCTGAATCGTTGCCTAGGACTTGTAAGATCATACTGGGGTGGCATTATCCTAGTTAGTCATATTTACAAGGATCGGAGAGTTATTTGGGAGGCCGAGAGCTGGATGTGAGTTTGTTCGTAATGCCACTACCGAACTATGATATTGTACTCGGTATGGATTGGTTGAGCAGATATCACGCTAGCATAGATTATTGCGAAGGCAAAGTTCTTTTCAGAGTGTCAGGAGAGCCAGAGTTCGAGTTCGCTAGATAGAAGGCGGAGCAGAGCAGCGGAGTCTTCTGCAGAGTTTCAGTAGAGGAGCAGACGGTGCCACATCCATTGATAGCAGAGTTCATAGATGTCTTTCAGGAGGACTTGTCAGGACTACCACCAGACAGAGACGTTGAGTTCTCTATAGACTTAGTGCTCGACATAGAGCAATATCTCAGCACGTCTATAGGGTGAACAACATCGAGTTGGTGAGTTGAAGAAACAGGTGGATGAGTTACAGGACAAGGGCTTCATCTGATCAAGTTTTTTACCATGGGGTGCACCGGTGCTTTTTGTGCCGAAAAAGGATGGGTCGGTACGGATTTGTATTGACTACAGGGTACTCAACAACCTCACGATCAAGAACAAGTACCCGCTGCCGAGGATCGATGATCTCTTCGATCAGTTGAGTGGAGCAAGGGTATTTTCCAAAATTGATCTGTGGTCAGGCTACCATCAGGTGAAGGTGAAGAGGGAGGATATCCCGAAGACGACATTCAGGACGCGGTATGGCCAGTTTGAGTTTATGGTGATGCCGTTTGGGTTGACTAACGCCCGACGGTGTTCATGAACCTGATGAACAAGGTGTTCCACCAGTACTTGGACAAGTTCATGGTGGTGTTCATCGACGATATCTTGGTGTACTCGAAGACCTCAGAGGAGCATGAGGAGCACTTGAGAGTGGTTCTGGAGACTCTCAGGAAGGAGGAGCTTTATGGCAAGCTCTCGAAGTGTGAGTTCTTCCTGGATCGGGTTAATTTCTTGGGTCATGTGGTGACTGGGGATAGATCTGTAGCACCCGTTTCTAAAATGAGGGTAATTCTGAACTTTTGTATTTTTATTTATTTAATAATATTATTTAAAATCATGATATAATTTATGGTGATTTTTAATCAATTTAAAACTATTTAAAACCATGACTTGTGATTTTGATGTTTGCTAGTGCAACCCTAGAGACTGCATGACCTAGAGACCAACCATGACCATGGAGACCTAACCATGTGATTAGGATGACTAATTACAACTTTTTAGCCTAGGGGTATTTTGGTCATTTTTTACTTTTAATAAAAATAATTTTTATTAATTAATATTGTGCTAATATTTTAGTTAAGCCTTAACCTAGAAGTTTAACCTAACCTAGATTAGTCTTGAGGTTAGAATCATGGTTAGAACATTCCTACTGAGTGCCAAGGTTAGTAATATCTAGATATTCCTATGTAGGATATTTTCCTTTGCGATATTTGTAAAAAGAAGCCTTGAACCAATAAGAAGGCTTGAAATTGGGTGGGATGACCTTAGCCACACCTAGCTATTATAAAACCCTAATTTCCTTAGATGAACAGCCATACAAGCCCCCCTCCTCCTATAGTGTCACACTAAGAAGCCTTTGCCTATTTTTAAAAACCTAGAAGAACCTTACTTTGTTCTTCCCTAAACTTCTCACAATTAATCCAAATTGAGCCCAAATTGAGTCAAATCGATTGTATCATCATCCCCAACATTAGAGAAGACTTATGGGTGCTTGCTAGCGAGGTTTGAGGACGTTTGAACCGTAGCAAATCGAGGAAGACATCAAGACGAGGCTCTTTACATTAAGTTTGAACACTCAATAGGTAAAACCCTACAAACCCTAATAAATTCTTGATTTCTTCCCATATATGCATTCATTTAGGGTCCTCCTAGGTGTAGCCCAAGTTGTAGGATCTCGTGTCCATTTCGTGTTCATATCGGACACGTATCGGTGTATTTAAATACGTGTTCGATAAAATGTCACATAGAAATATATTTTAGTAATTTTCAAAACTAATTACATGTATGTGTAGCCTAACATGTGTATATTACAACCCTAATCGACTGAGTCAATTCTAGTATAGTTTGGACACAGTTTTAGGGCTCAGACACACAGCACGAGACACCGCACAGGGCTCGTGTGACTGCCCTGTTGCTCGACACTGATTTCGGACACGACACACGTTGAGACGAGGTGTCACTTGGCATAGAATGAGGGACAATAACTGACATGTCATCCTTCGAGTCTCGAGTTATCTTGTGTCATGTCGGACACAAATTTCGATCTACACTGGGCTTACACAGACTGTGCACAGGCGGGTTTTGGTTACTGGCACGGGGTTCGTGTCGCTTGTGGACACGTTGTGGTCGTGTGTCAGGGTGTTAGACACAAAGCCCTATACCTGGCGAACCCCTAGACACGACCATAGGTGTCTCGTGTCGTGTGTCGTATCCTAGCTCGACTCGTACACGTGCACGAGGCTGTCTGTACGGTTTTGTGTCTGTGTTTGTTCTCTCTGTTAGGACACGTTCGTGTCCAGTTATTAGACACAAAGTTGACCCCTCTGACACGAGTATATGTTACCTCACCTCTGTTTCGAATTGTTTTGGGTTTTTTAAATTGAATTGGGTTCGATTTTATTACAAATTTCATTTTTGATACGGGATGAAGACTGGGTTTCTGAATTTAATTTGGTATGTCAAATTGAATTATTTATGATCACAGAGGTTTGTTTTAAATCTGAGATTAAGTGAAACCTGAGATTCAATTTGAAATGTTAAGCCTAAGTTGAATGTCACACCTGAAAACTGAGAGCTTAAATTTTAGTGCATGTTAATGTCCATTTGATATGAGGTTAGATAACTGTGGTTGAGTGATCCTGAGATTTCAAATGGTTAATGTTAAACTGAAAATTCAGGAAAGATTAACCTGAGATTGAATGTTTATAACTAGATTGAATGTAAATTTCTTGTAAATTCCATTTGGTTGAATATTGGAGTTAACATAAAAACTGAACTGTAAATAAACTCGAGATTAAGTCGAATGGAACCTGAGTTTTGCATGTGTTGTTCCTGAGAGTTTTAGGAAGGTTGAAATGTCATGTTAACTGAGATGGGTTGCTAAGAAGTTAAACTGAGATTCAGTGATTATTAAACTGGGTTTTGATAGTTCAAGTGATGACTGGGTTTGGGGTTAAACCTGAGATTTAGTTAGGAATGAACCTGAAATTTGCATATGTGTATTCCTAAGAAAGAAATGTTGTAGACTGAAATGAGTTAGTTTGATAAACTTTAACTGAGTTTTCAATATTTTTTTCCTGAGATTTAATGTTAAATCAGTTTTGGAATTAAGGTTGTGTAAATATATCTATATATCTATATATATATAATTATATAATATATATATATTATATATATATATATATATATATTTGTTGTTTGTTAATTTCATTTGGGTGAATTCTGGTTTAAACTGAGGGTTTGGAATGTATGTTATAACTGAAATCAGTCCCTCTCTTTCACTCACCCACAAGCTCTCACATGCCACACACCCTCCTACCACTGTCTACACATCAACACACACATCCTCTCACCACATACACACATGTATACCCCCCTTAACCCTCTCTCTATTATGATATATATATGCATATATGTAAATATGTATGTATGCAATGCATGAATATATGAGTTGAATGAATGCAAATATATGTAAAGCATGTAGGAAATGCATAGATGCATGAATGAAATGAATGTATGCAATATGTTAATATAAATGCAAGTATCTAATATGCATGAATGTATGCAATTCAATATAATAATGTATATATGTGTAGATATAATAGCTACAAAGATTTTTTGAATATAAAATCCTTGATTGTATATGATATTGATATAAGGTTTTGGCATGGGCTTGGTGTAGGTTTGGCTTGGTGATTGACCTATTTAGGCTATAGTTGACCAAAAGTCAACATTGAGTCAATGTAACCAATTGACCTAGGTTGACTAAGTTTGACTCAGTTGACCAAACCTAAAGTTGACCAATAGTTGACCATTGACCCTTGCTAGCCTAAGTTTGACCAGTTGACCAAGATAGCCTTGTTGTTGACCTAGTATGACTAGATGTTGACTTGGTTTGACCCAGAGTTGACCAAGAGTTGACTTTGACCTAGATTGACCTAGAAAAACATGTAGATGCATTGTACTCTTCAGATTAATCCCCTTATATACATCATGACTTGTGGCTCTAAATAGGACTCAGATACCTCGTTTCGGACAGTGTATTCTCACAGACATTCAGATCACAGGCGAGTATATTCTCTAATTATTTCATACTTGTTAGGATTTATATCTTGCTCTAGATTACTTTACATGATGCTGTCACGTTATTATCACGGATTGGTACTATGGATCTTGTCATACGATGTTATCTCCCTCGGGGTGCATCAGATACAGTTGTCATGTGCTTTTCACGAACATCTTGTATTTTATGTACACCACTTTCATGTATACTCTTGTGTAATCTTGTACTCTTATGATCACGTGTGCAAACATGATAAAACCTCTTGTACAAGGTAACGTAACTTGACTGGATCCTTGTGTATTGATTGGGAAGGGTGAGTAGGAAATGGTTATGTGATCAAATCCCATCTTGTACAATCTTATGAAATCTTGTAAAATCTTGTACAATCTTATGAAATCTTGTATCTGTCCTAACCCTTTTATATAACCATCTCATGCTCTAAATCACAGGTTACTTACAGTTCTTACTTATCATGTATAGATATTTCCAGTTATCAAATCTTTCTCGTTTTCATATATATTTTTTACAGTCCATGTTTCTTACTCTTTTGCTTGCTTTATATTTCCCAACATGATATGAACTGTGTGAGATGTATTGTGCTCGCTCCTATCCTGACTAGACCTATTGAAAATGTTACAGATGATGATGGTGACTGTCCTACCTTCTATGGGGCACATGAGGGTGACCTTTAGGAGCCTGAGGAGCATCTAGCTCAGTAGAGGTGCCTAGTCTAGTCTAGTATTTATATTTTTTAGTTTGTATCGGATTGTTCTGATTGTTAGTTGAGACTTAATTATATTTCAGGACTTTGTATTTATTTGTGTTGAACATCTATTTTGTGTGGTGTGATAACTCTATTTATATCAGTTACTTCCTTTTATCTGATTCCATATCGTGCTCTATCTTCCCTAGGCTTGTGATTGAGATATAGAGTTGAGATGTCTATTATACCTCCGTGAGGAGATGACTAGTTTTATATCTGTTGTTAGATGTTAGATGTTATAGATGACCTTCAAAAGGACGTCAGGTCACTTTTGATGAGTTGGAGGAGCGATTGACGACAGCTCCGATTCTGACATTGCCATCAGGATCAGGCAGGTTCACTATCTACAGTGATGCCTCAGGAAGGGTTTGGGTTATGTCTTGCAGCAGCATAGAAAGGTAATTGCCTATACTTCCAGGTAGTTACGTCCGCATGAAAAAACTACCCTACCCGCGACTTAGAGTTAGCAGCAGTTATCTTTGCTCTAAAGTTGTGAAAATACTATTTTATGGAGAGCGAGTGGAGATCTTACAGACCACAAGAGCTTGAAGTATGTGTTTACACAGAAAGAGCTCAACATGAGGCAGCGAAGATGGTTGGTGTTGATGAAGGACTTCGACATTTTATTGCATTATCATCCAGGAAAGGCCAACATAGTTGTCGATGCTTTGAGCAGAAATCTGGTAGCCATGTGTTTGACGACAGATCGTCACTTGTTAGCAGATCTAGAGAGCCTGGAGATCGAGGTGATAGTGCCGGGAGTTGAGATACAGATGCGCGGTTTGCAGATTCAGTCAAACTTGATGGAGAGGATCAAGTCGACTCAGTTCGATGATGTTGCCTGCGATGTATCCGAGAGCATGTTCGAACAGGACTGGTTGATGAGTTTGTCATTACAGAGGATGGCACATTGAGGCACGGTTCTAGACTGTGTGTGTCCAGTGGAGACCTTCAAGAGCAGGTTATGCAGGAGGCCCATCGTTCTCAGTACTCTATGCATCCAGGTGCCAACTAGAGATCTGAGGGAGCATGTCTGGTGGAATGGGATGAAGCGAGAGGTAGCACGCTTCGTAGCCAGATGTTTGGTCTGCCAGCAGGTAAAGGCAGAGAGGCAGAGGCCAGGAGGACTGTTACAGCCATTATCCATTCCGGAGTGGAAGTGAGAGCACATTACGATGGACTTTATTTCAGGATTGCTGCGTACACCAGGAGGAAAAGATGCAATTTGGGTCATCGTAGACAGGTTGACCAAATCAGCCCACTTCTTGCCATTTAAGTGGGTTTGTCTACGAGAAGCTAGCAGAGATGTATGTGTGTCAGATTGTCAGACTTTATGGAGTTTCGTTGAGCATTGTCTGGGATCGGGATAGTCGCTTTACTTCCTATTTCTGGCGGAGTCTGCATATTAGTTTGGGCACTCAGCTCAAGTTTAGTACTGCATACCACCCTCAGACGGACGGACAGTCAGAAAGGACTATTCAGACACTCGAGGACATGCTGCGGACTTGTGTCATAGACTTTGGAGGTTCCTGGGAGGATCATTTACACTTGGTGGAGTTTGTATACAACAACAGTTTTCAGGCCAGCATTAAGATGTCACCATTCGAGACGTTGTACGAGCACAGATGTCGCACTCCCTTGTCTTTGGATGACATTGGAGGGCGAGCTTTATTGGGACCTGAGATGGTTGTAGACGCAGCCGAAAAGGTAAAGCTCATCAGGAATCGACTTTGTGTGGCACAGGACAGGCATCGGCATTGGGCCGATAGCCACCGCAGACCTTTGGAGTTTGAGGTACAACTTAGAGATAGCATTAGAAATAGGATTGGTTTGATTTTGTGATTTTGTTTGATCATGTTTGATTGTTATAGTAATTTGAGACCTTGTTTTTATAGGTTGGAGATATAGTTTTCCTGAGAATATCTCCGACACGTGGTACTATACGCTTTGGTGGAGGTAGAAAGCTTAGCCCGCGCTTAATCGGACTTTCGTTATCAGCAGGAGTTGGTGACGTATCATACATGCTAGACTTGCCACCTTCATTAGAGGGAGTCCACAACATATTTACATGTCGCAGTTGAGACGATACGTGGCGGACCCCAGCCATGTAGTCGATCATTCCGAGATCGAGATGGGACCTACTCTTAGTTATCCAGAACAACCTATAGAGATTCTGGATCGACAAGAAAATTACTGAGAAACCAGATGATATCCTTGGTTCGTATCGCATGGAGGCATCATTCTCCAGGAGAGTCTACCTGGGAGAGGAGGATGAGATGCGCGAGCGATACCCTTATCTTTTTGGACCTTGAGGTATGATTTTCTATCCTTCTCATCAATTTAGTTTTGCCTTTAATTTTAAGGACGAAATTCTTTTAAGGAGGGTATATTTGTCACTACCACTTTCTAGAATAAGGATATTTTAGTAAATGTGAATTTTTGATTATTTTAATATTATTTTATTTGGTGCAATATGATTTTGGCATTTTGCTAGTGTAGCCTTAGCACAACTTAGCCTAGAGACTAACCATGACATAAAGACCTAGCTAGCATGTTTAGATTAGTAATTAGATCCTAATCTAGCTAGGAATGACTTAAAGTTCATTTGGAGATTTGATTTAAGGTGTTGGTTTGGGCCTTTAGCTTAAGGGCTTGTTTTTACAACATAGGAAGAGGAATTGGGCCTTTGTGACTTAGCCAAACCCTAGCCCAACACTAGTAGCCGGCCGTAGCAGCTAGAGAGGCTCAATCCCCTATATAAGTCATTTAGCCCCCCTTGCCTTTTTTGTATCAAAACTTAACCCTAGTTTGTGTTCTTCCCCAAATCATCCCCATTTCCTCAAATCTCCTCTAAATTGAGTCTGTCTTTTGCATTGCACTCCCTTGCTGTAGAGGAGACCACTGGAGGCTAGCTAGCATGGATCTGGAAGCTCATTGGACCATAGCAATGGGAGAAGGACCTCATTCCTAAGCTTTTTTATTGAGATCTAACTCTCAATAGGTAATGGCCTTAAACCTCAATTTTTTTGTTTTCTCTTTATGAATGCATACATCTAGCACCAGGACCTGTAGAACAAGTTTGGTAGGATTTAGAGTCCATTTGGTATGCGTATCGCATGTGTATCCAAGTGTAGTATAAATGTTTGATGAAATGCCACAAAGAATTGTTTTATTATATTTTTCAAAACCAATTTCATTTTCTTGTAGCCTTTTATATGTTATTAATATTCTAGATCTCTAAGGTGATTATTGTGTCATCTTTGTGTCCAAAATCGGATACGGGACTCTGCACGAGACCCATACACTATGCCCTGCTACCTGACACGGTTTTTTCTCTGTATTGGACACGTGGACAGGTGCCACTTGGCATGGAGGTGGGGGCCATGTCTATCAGGCCCTCCCTAAGTTTGAGGAGGTATCGTGTCGTGTCGGACACGAATTTGTGTTCGCATTGATTCTTCACTGCACTGTGCACGTTCGAATCTTGCCACTGATACGTTGTTCGTGTGACGCGTAGACACCACATGGATACGATACAGATACTTGGACACCTAGACCTAGATCCCCCTAGCTATGTGCACGAGCATGAGGCCCCACGTGCACTGTGTCATGTCCTTGGTTGCTCGATATGGCCGTACGAGCACTTCCTTTCATAGTCTCTGATACACTCTGACATAGGATTTTTGGACACGTTTGACACTGTAGGACACGTTCATGACATTCACAAGTTAACACGAGTGTGGACACTCTTTTCCCCAATTTTTTATGTATATATCTATATTTACATGTATCTATGTTAGTAGTATGTATACATATTATATATGTTGGGATACTTGTGTGTTCCCAGTTTGTGTTTCCAGTTTTGAGGGATTTGCTGAGATTGTTTTAGGTTTTGTTTATTTCCAGTTGATGATTTATTAGTTGTTAGGTATTATGCTAATTTGTTTATATGCATTCCCTTATATATATATATATATATATATATATATATATATATATATATATATATATATATATATATATATATATAGCCTTTAAAAATATATATAATATATATATATATATATTTTTAAGGCTATATATATATATATATATATATAGATATATATATATATATATATATATATATATATAAAAAAAAAAAAAAAATCTATATATATATATATTATATATATATATACTTGTTGTGATGTTTGTTGCCTAGTTGAGGTTTTTTCCTGAGAAAGATCTCAGGTTGGGGACAGCAGCCCCTTTGTCCAGCACTCCCCTCACAGTGGACGCACAAACACTCCCATTCTTCACTCTTTCTATATATATATATATATATATATATATATATATATATCTATATATATATATATAGATATATATATAGTATATATATATATTTTATGTTTTATTTTCACACACACTCCCATTCTTCACTCTTTCTATATATATATATATATATATATATATATATATATATATATATATATATATATATATTTTGTTTTTTTGTTTTTTTTTTAAACGAAACCACCCTTTTATTAAAAATCAAGGCTCAAAAAACTGAAGCCTGACACGTATACAAGACAAAAGTATACCAAATGGGAAAGACAGAGGAAAAGACCGGACGCGACCGTCAAAACTAAAAGAAGAACGGTGGCCCGAAAGCGGAAGAACTGTGGGAGCAAAGGGATCTCCGCTTGACGCATTGTCGGTGAATCTCCCGGATTAGCTGATCAGCAGTGTATTGGTGACCCTCGTATCTCGCTTTGTTGCAATTTTTTCAGATAGCCCAGGTGGCGGCCGCTGCAACGATCTGGTGGCCGTGGAAAGCGTCTTCCCAGTGAGCCAGAAGATCGATAAAGCGCCCGTCGTCTGGAGAGGTGTTGTAGTAGTGATTGAGGGTACTCCAGATTTTGTCAGGGAGGCTTCCTTCCCTGAAGATGTGGTCGATAGTCACCGTATGACGCTCGCTGCAGCAGTTACAAGCAGACACCAAGCTAAATCCGATGGAGGTAAGGGTGTCGTCAGTGGGAAGTTTCTTTCTCATGACTTTCCACAGGAGGAATGACCATTTCTTTGGGATGCAAGAGTTCCAATAACGTGCAATGAATAGGTCAGGGCCGTTAACTTGGATCGAGAGTCTGGCCGATCGCACAGAGAAAACACCAGAAGCTGCTAGCGACCACCTCAGCCGGTCGACGACGACGCCGATGGATAGACCATGCTGGCGAATGCTGGCAACAGCTTCATTGCCGGACCAGTCGCGAATTTTGTCCCAATTCCAAACCTGGTTGGTGGGATTCCACAGGTCTTTGATCCTGCAATTTCTCGGGGAATTGGTAATGTTCGGGATAAGGCAGTCACCTATCCACCTTTCCAGGAATGGGTTGGACTCGCCAGTACCCAGATTGAGTCTGATCGCGGGTTCGGCCAGTTTCCGGCCACGAAGAATACGCCGCCAAGCCGCGGAGGACGTGCTGTTAGCGGTGGCAGTCACAGGATGGATGTGTCTGAAGTATCTGGCCTTCATAAACTTGGTCCAGAGGTTATTACTAGTGCGTAATTTCCACTACAGTTTCATGGAAAAAGCTTTGACGATGTGATCGAGTTTGGTGAATCCAAGCCCGCCGTTGGCAGTTGGGGAAGCCATGGTGTCCCAACTGGCCCAGTGGTGTTTGTCTTGCCCCTTGTTGTGTATATATATATATATATATATATATATATATATATATATATATATATATATATATATATATATATATAATATATATATATATAGATATATATATATATGTTTATTTATATTTAGACCTTCATTTTATATACCTTAGTATATACTTTGAACATATATATATATATATATATATATATCTATATATTATATATATATATATATATATATATATATATATATATATATATATATATATATATGTATATACTTTGTTGTGATGTTTGTTGCCTAGTTGAGGTTTTTCGTGAGAAAGATCTCAGGTTGGGGACAGCAGCCCCTTTGTCCAGCACTCCCCTCACAGTGGACGCACACACACTCCCATTCTTCACTCTTTCTATATATATATATATATATATATATATATATATATATAATATATATATATATATATATATATATATATATATATTTATATTTAGACCTTCATTTTATATACCTTAGTATATACTTTGAATATATATATATATATATAAATATATATATATATATATATATATATATATATATATAATATATATATATATATATATATATAATGTATAATTTTATGTTTTATGCTAGCTATGTATATAGATAGCGGCTTGTAATATATATATATATATATATATATATATATATATATATATATATATATATATATATATATATACCTTGTTGTGATGTTTGTTGCCTAGTTGAGGTTTTTCCTGAGAAAGATCTCAGGTTGGGGACAGCAGCCCCTTTGTCCAGCACTCCCCTCACAGTGGACGCACACACACTCCCATTCTTCACTCTTTCTACATATATATATATATATATATATATATATATATATATATATATATATATATATATGTGTGTGTGTGTGTGTGTGTGTGTGTGTATATTTATACCTTCCTTTTATATACCTTAGTATATACTTTGAATATATATATATATATATATATATATATATATATATATATATATATATATATATATATATATGATGTATAATTTTATGTTGTATGCTAGCTGTGTATATAGATAGCGGCTTGTGTTCTTTAGGCTCCGCGTATATTTGCTAGTATTGGTAGGCTATTCCTATATAGGCTTGTCTTATATACTAACTAATATATATATATATATATATATATATATATATATATATATATATATATATATATATATATATATATATATAGTTTATTTCCTTATAGATAGGCCTAATTATAAACTTGAGTTGGACTGAACCCTAGACTAGTTGACTGGAGTTGACCTAGTTTGACTAGATTGTTGACCAGAGTTGACTAAAAGTTGACTTTGACCTAGAATGACCTAGAATCATATAGAATGTATTGTAAACTTTATTATTACCATCTTGGATACATTGTGACCCGTATTGTTCTAAATAGGACTCATTTACTTCTGTACGGACATCTATTCTCATCAGTCGTTCAGGATATCAGACGAGTACATTCTCTGATCGTTTTATACTTGCTAGGACTTATATTCTTGCTCTAGATTACTTTACTTGATGCTGTCACGATGTTATCACAGATTGGTACTATATGGATCTTTTCATGAGATGTTATCCTCACGCGGGTGCATCGGGTATTTTATTTTCATGTACTTTATCATGTGCATCATGTACTCCTTGGACTCGTATCTATTCATGTATACACATGTTCTCATGTGCCTTCATGTCCACTCATGTGCACTCATGTTCACATGAGCTTCTTGTATAAAGTAGCGTAATCATGTACAATAACGTAACTTGAATGGATCCTTGTGTATTGATTGGGGTAGGAGGAGTAGAAGTGGTTATGTGGTTAAATCCAAGTAGTGTAATCATGTACATGCCTGTTATACCTTCACATATAATAGAGTTACCTTAGAATAATCATGTGCAACCTATCCCGATTACATAACCATCTTGTGCTCTAAATCAGTTATATATATATTCACTTACAGTTTTACTTTCCATATAAACTGTCTCCTGTTTTCAGATCTCTCTCTTACTTTTATGTACTTTTCATATAGCATTTCATGTATCTTACTATATTGCTTGTTTTATATTTTATGCCATGATATGAACTGTTTGAGATATTTTGTGCTCGTTCCAGTCCTGACTGGACCTATTAAAAATATTACAGATGACACCGAGGAGTTTTGTCCTATTTATTATGGAGTAGGTCTAGATGACACTTGTGAGCCGAACCCACATGAGGATCCAGTTCTAGCAGAGGATATCACCCCTACTGTTTAGATTTGATTCGCTAGGCTTATCTTATTTCATTATGACTTTGTATTTGACATTATGAGTTGTATTATATTTCTGGATGTTGAGATGTTGTGTCGTTTATACACTTAGACTTATTTTCTTCTTTTTGTATGCTTCTCTTTGAGACTATATATCTATCATATCGTACCATTCTACCTTAGTATTGTGATTGACTTGTACCTTCCGTATTGTCCTCCGATTGGAGAGTATATCTTGTACATGTACCTTTATACTGTGTTAGATGTATGTGACCTAGGATAGCGTTCTACCGCCAACACTGCGGCGTAGGCTGGACGTACCCACTTCTCGTGTCCCTACACTGGGTGCGGGTCATAAAAAACTTCGAATGGAGGACAAGCAATGACAATATAATATACTCAATCATAATATTCTAAGAAAGATAGAAGATACGAAAAAAATAAATATAAAAATATCATCCAGAAAATTTGACACAGAAATACTACAAGTCCAGAGTCTCAGAGTCAACAATCTCAAATACAAACTCTAAAATAATAACATGCCAAAGTGTTATTTAGAGATAAAGTCGAGAACGAATCTAATCTAGCTGAGCTACCACTAGTGCCTCATCGGCTGGAACTAAACCCTACTGGACTAGGGTCTCCCGGTCTACACCCACTACGTCATGAGGACTATAGTAGGTAGGACACTCATCCTCGTCGTCATCTGTAAAATTTTGTCAACATATCCAGTTAGGATGGAACGAGCACAATCTCTAATAACAGTTCTAGTTAGATGATAAAGAATATGTAGTAGTAAATAGAAAGGATATACATGTGAAATGGAAAGTACATGAAAGTAACATGGCAAGGTTAAAGCTGTAAACTATAACTAGAGCAATGGCGAGAAAACTGATCATATCATGTACAAGAGTCAAGAATCATACTATCTATGTGAGTGAATACTAGCTTTGACGTGTGGCCGGCTTGGGAACTTGCACAATATTTATGGCCTGGTTAATCATACATGGGTTGTATGATAAACACTCACAATCAATACTTACACAATAGGGGTATGACCACATATCTACACTAATACTCCCCGCCCTCGACTGATACAGTGGATCCAACCATGACACGTTATATCACGGATTCTCTGAGAAGGTCGCGAGCCTTCACAGGAATCGTGTTTATATAATGCACAAGGAACAAGGACAAGGCTTGCACAAGATATTCTAAGGAATACAAGGAATAACATCTCATGACGGGATCCAAACAAATACAAATCCGTATGAACAATGTGTCAAAAGAATAAGTATATCTACACTAAATACAAGAAACATAGATGATATCATAAAACAGAAATATTATCAGAGAATGTACTCGCCTGAGATCCGGTAAAAATGTCAACAGTGAATCGAGACTCAGAGTGAAGTCACAGACCTAAAGATGAGATATACATGAGTTAAATAGGGTTCTAACAGTGTTAGGCATGATTTTCTAGTACATGATATGCAATCTAAGTCAAACTAAGTCAAACTAAGTTAAGCTAAGTCAAACTAGGTCAAACTAAGTCAAACAAGTCAATGATTGACCTATAGTTGACTTTTGGTCAAATGGTCGACTCTGGTCAACTCCTAGTCCAATTTAGGTTAGATTTGACTCTACTTTGACTTTTAGTCAAAATAGTCAACCTTGGTCAAACAAGGTTAAATCTAGGCTAAGTATTCTATTCCTAGTCTTTACCTACCAAGATACCATATACCTTATCCCTATTGGTATCCCAATACCAATACCTTAAGTTGGAACCCATTACCTTAGTCTAGGTAACTAATACCTTAACATTTACATACCTTAGATATCTAGTATCTAACTATCTACCTTAAGCTATTAGATAACATCTACTTCTAGGCTAGTAGGTAACATCCCATTACCTTATATACTAGGTAATCCATATCCTTAGCTAGTAGGTAAATTCTATTATCTTAGCTATCTTAGGATACCTTAGGATACTATCTTACCTTTCCATTATACTAACTTACCTATTTGGGACACTTACTTATCTCTAGGATACTAACTATGACACTAACTTAGGATACTAATTCCTAGTCTAGGATATATAGGATATCTAACTACCTATCCAAGATACTAACATATCCATCTAGGATACTATTTTAGATATCCTAAGATACTAGCTAACTCATCTAAAGATACTACTAACCTAAGATACTCTAATATTTATATAGAGATATACTCTATAGGGTATCATGTGGGATAATATCCTATACTTTAGGATATCCTAACTTATCCAACTATCCTAAGTTATCTAACTAAGATACCAACTTAGGATACTAACTTATAGCCTAGGATACTATCTTCCTAAACTTCCAAGATACTAATCTACTAACTATTTCTAACTTCTAACTATATACTAACTTCTAACATATACTAACATTACTTTAACTTCTAAGATATCTAAGATACTAATTTACATAGACACTAACTCATATCATAGGATTCTAACTATTATATCTAAACAACACACATACCCACAATGGAAAGGCCGACCCCCTTTTTTTGCTGTAGCTGTAAGCTGCTCATAGCAGCTGCTGCTGCTGCTGGCATTGCAGCTACTGCTGCTGCTGCTCCTATGGTTGCACACTGCTGCTGCAGCTTTGCTAGCTGCTACTGCTGTCCTTCTAGCTGCTGAATGTTCAATATCAAGAGAATATTGGAACTTCTGTTGATGATGCGGCTTCTTAATTGAGTTGTGACGAATGGACTAGTACATGTGCTATGTAATAGCAGACTCAAGATGTCTAGTCTAAATCTTATCTCTGGAATATGGGTTAAGGGGGTGGAGGATTATGAATTCTGTTCATAGGGCAAGGATTGTTAGGAGGATGCTCAGATGATTATACTAAAGTACATATCTTCAGGAATTGCTACACTCAAAAATATGTGACAACTCTTCACAAAAATCAGATTGAAGTGTATTAATACCTTCATAGATAATTTCACGATGTACTCGTATCGGAAGATGGAGCATTCGAGAAGTTCAGGAACTTTAGGGCTGAAGCTGAATATCTAGCCGGTCGATAACTCAAGAGACTCAGAAGTGGTTGAGACGAAGAGTATCATTTTTTGGATTCGTATCGTTCTGCAATGAATATGGAATTGGCTATGAAAAGACTGCTCTGTAGTCTCACTATATACTCAAGATTGATCAAGGCGGAGAGTATCTTTTTCTTGGATTCGTATCGTTCTGCTATAAACATGGAATTGGCTATGAAACGACTACTCCGTATTATCTCTAATCCAAAGGAGTTTCAGAGAGGAAGATCATAATGCTGTCAGAGATTATGATATCTATACTACAGATCTTCCAATATGCTTCAGGGGATAGATTGTGTTTACGGCTACGTTTATTGCTAAATAAAGTATCATTCGCATATCTGACTATGATTCGATCATTAACACTGGTTTAAGGTCAGACCTGAATTGAATGTCATTCGAGTGTGGGTGTGTCTGGTGCACGTGAAGCTTCCGGATATCAATATTCAGAAGCCAGGGACGAAAACCAAAAAGACTATATTTATGGATAAGTTGATGAAAGCTATGCTCGGAGATCCTTCGATATTGTATAATTCATATCAATTTGTCTCCCGATGCAGAATTCTTTGAAGACATGTTCGCTAGGGACAAGAACATTTTTCTCATGGATATTCTGGAGAACATTATTGGTACTGAAGAAGCAAGAACTTCCAAAGAAGGAGTTATCCAGGGGAAGGTTGTCGTAGATGAGACAACACTTAAACCAGTATTCGCTGAGCTGTTAGCAAACCGAAGGAAAAGACCAAAAGATTTTGAAGAACTTTATCATCCATCACATGGAGGTTGATGAGGTGATGAAGTCCAGAGATGCAATCTTCTAGAGGAGAGAGAGAGTCAATGTCCATAACATCCAATTATATTTGGGTGTTGGTGAATCTGCCTGAAGGTGCTAAACCCATCGTATCTTATAGCCGAAGAAGAAGGCATAGGCCCAAGGAATTGTTAATAAAGTTCGAGGCTAGGCTGGTAGCCAGAAAGGTTTTCTCATAACAGAAGATTGATGAGTTTGACACATATGCTCCAGTAGCTAAGGTGTAAACTGTCAGGATGACGATGGCCGAGACTTCTATTCATAAAGCTGATTCTTCATCAGATGAATATCAAGACAATATTTTTGGATAGGAAAATAACAAGAGGGATTCTCACGCAATAGTCAGATGGATTTGTCATTTATGGTCTTGAAGACAAAGTCTGCAAGATTAGTGAAATCCATGTACAGCCTAATGCATGCTCCCAATCTGTGGCATGAGAAGATTAACCTAGTCAACATGTTAAATGAATACATGATCAGGACATATGTGTGATTACACGAAGTTTGCCGATGATAGAGGAGTCATCATTTGTCTCTATGTAGACGACATACTGATGTGTCACTAGAACAAAGATGTTCCTCATGTCCAGATTCTGTATGAAGGACATTGGGAGATGCAGATGTCATCCTGGTGATTTAAATAATTTGGACGAGAGTTGAGCTTGATGTCACAAGCTCACTACATAGAAAGTTTCTCACACGCTATGGATATATGGATCTTCCTTGGATTGATAATCCATACAAGTGTGACCAAAAGCTGAAGCCAGATCCTAGAAAAGCGTCAGATAGATGGTGTACTCGAGCATCATCTGAATTTTGATGTAGGCTACAAGTACCACCAGGCCTGACATAGCTGTCACGACCCACACCCAGTGTAGGGGCACGGGTGCGTGACAACATCCAGTCTATGTCGCAGCATCGACGGTAGAACTCTGTCTAGGTCTAACTAACTAACTAACAATTGTAAATGTCATAACCTGTCGAGATAGTCAACTCCAAACGGAGGACAAGTACTGACAATATAATCATACTCAATCACAATACTCTAAGAAGGTAATGATACGAAAGATAAAGACAACAAGATATAAAACATCCAGAAAAGGCTAACTCAAAATAGTACAAGTCCAGAAAGCCTAAGAGCCAATAATCACAAGATACAAGTCTACAAATAATAAAAACATGCCAAGAGTCATCAACTGGAGACAAAGTCAAGTACAAATCTAGTTTACTGAATCACTAAGAAGGGCTCCTTGCTGGTACTAGACCCTCCTAAACCAAAGTCTCCCGATCTATGCCTACTACATCCGAAGGGCCGTAATAAGTAGGGCACTCGTCCTCTGCGTCGTCTGAAAAATATATCTAGTCAGGATTGGAACGAGATACATTTTTAATAACAGTTCCAGCAAAATGATAAAGACTATGTAACAGTAAATAGAGAGAATATATAAGGTAAAGTGACATGTACATGAACAGAGTGAGGTATAAATAAAACTATAAATGGGTGTAAGAGCAAGGGAATAATGTATATCATGTACAAGAATAAAGAAAATCACTATCTATGTGAGTGAGCACTAGATTCGAATTTAATCTAGTCATTTACTAAATAAATGATTACATGTACAAGAATAAAGAACAACGCTATCTATGTGAGTGAGCACTTGATACAAGAGTTTATGGCCTGGTTAATCATACGTGCGGTATATGATTAACACTATTCAAGGTTCAAGACTTGATGCAAGGAGGGTATTGATCACATATCTACGCTAATACTCCCTATCCCCGACTAGTATAGTGGATCCAACCATGACACATTACGACACGGGATTCTCTGAGAAGGTCGTGAGGCTTCGCAGGAATCGATGTCCATATAATGCATAAGAACAATAATGAGACTCGCACAAGATACACCAAGATATACAAGAAATAACATATCATGACGGGATCCAGACAATACCAATCCGTGTAACCAATGTGTCAAGAAATCAAGAATATCTACACTAAATACAAGAAACATAGAAGATATCATAAAACGGGAAATTATCAGAGAATATACTCGCCTGAGATCCAGTGTGGAATATCAACAGTGTCCGATACGGTGCCTCGAAGACCTAAATAGGGAATATCAATGTCAATTTGTATTTTAGAATCGTAAACATGCTATACTATGTCCATTCTAGGTCTCTAAGCCAATTCTAGGTCAACTAGGTTAATTTGGTCAATACCTTGCTTATCTAGGCTAGACTAGCTAATACAAGATACTAATTAGCCTATTTACCAATTATCAACAATAACTTATATATATTGAACTAGTATATACAATCTATATCTACTTTAGTTGATGACTATAACTTATCTCTACAATATTCCTCAAATCCAAAATATCTAATACTCAATACTTGAGTCAACCCAATAATTAACAATTACCTTGGTATCACAAGGTAATCCTAACTTTAGCTAACTTAACTAACTAGCTATCTAATATACATCCTCTATCTAGCTATCTGACCACCTGTTCATCTATCTAATATCTAAACTTCTATTTACCTGTACTCTTGTCAACCTAACCATCCCCTTCTTCTTACTACAATTGCCCTTCACTGCTCTCCAAGCGAACACACAACTCTCTCTGACACACTGGTATCAGATACCAGTTTTTCCTTAATCCTATGTAGAGGTCTAGACACCCACAAGGCTAACACTAACCAAGTGGATCTCTCCTCTTTCTAACTGTAATGCCCCAGTCCCAAAATACGTAGGACTAGGAACGTAGACATGCCAGCCGTATAATAAATATACGTAAGCTGTAAAATGCAGTAGAACCATAACTAATCTCATCCACACAAAAATAAATAAATAAAAGATATTATATAATGATAATGAATTGTCTTGATACAATATGTTGGGCGGAGACAAATCCACAACCAATAAGTAAGTGAAAAATACATGGAAAATGAAATGAGTTTGGCGAGCGAAGCGAAGACAATCCAAGTGCAATCATCCTCCAAGAAATAGCGATATTCACGGCTAGAGCTAGAACACCTGCGAAAGATAAGAGCACACACCTGGAGAGATAACCAGGTCCTCAGAGGGACGTAACAAGACACATAATATCATGCCATATAAACTGAATAAATATTGCTCAAATAAATAAGTCAATTGAATTATAATATGGTCCAATACACACCTATTGAACTAGCTTACCATCCCCACAACCAAACAAGGACAGGAGATGGTAAACTAATTCACAATGACGTATCTTTCCATGCTTTGAATCTAATATGGTATCTGGACCCCAACAAGGTTCAATACCTTCTCAACGAAGTAGTAAGTCACACCTACAACCAAACAAGGTCAAGATGTGACGAACTAATCCACGACAAGTTATTGTTCCAAGCTACGGTCAGATACAAGTACCCAAACCAAAAGTACTCATACCTAACGGATAAAGGTGCCTAACCGTTCCAAGTGAAATATAGTTAAGAACAATCATTTCTACGTATGGGCCCTGGATAAATAGAATCGACGTAGTCCCCCCTTGGGGAACCAGAGGCCCAATCAATAAGAGCATGACATTCCGCAGAATGCCAGTGACCGTCAGTAATCATGGGTCATCAACCCCGTATCTCCAGCGGAGCTTCCGGGTCACAAGAGAAAGTGCATCGAAGCCCATACGCAAAGGAATTGTCCTTCCCGCCCAACGCCTACCATGTTATATCCACAACAGTAAACCTCTATAACCGCTAAGTCAAACTAGCATGCAATTCTATTAGCGGTTATTCCTATCGCACGGCTTGTACGTACTGGTGGCCAGCCAATCACGTACGTCCGTGTTCTACATGTGACACACAACTTCGTGGTACAACGTGTCAAGGCTAATGAATGCAACACAAAGGTGGTCCCTTAAATCTAGGTTTAATGTATACGAAAACTAATACATAGCAGGAAAAATAAATGAACAGTAAGTTCTAAAAGGTTATGCCATGTATCACAGTTTATTTTGCATAAAAAAATAATGAATAACGTATGAAATATGAGCTAAAATAAATAAACAACAAATGGCAAGGTGTCTTGCCTGGTAGGATGACTGGTGTACTGTAATGATCAATGTGGCACGAACTGCGACTTCGGGTAACAACTACACAAGATGACCTTCGATGGTGGCACGGACAGTTCCATTGGGTCCAGATGAGTCAAATTAGTTAGGGTGGACATAAGGTAGTATAGAATTGGAAGGGAATAGGAAGAAACGGGCTCGTCACAGATATAAGGAAAATAGAAGTAATTGGATAATCATGTAGAAATTAAATATATAAAAAAATGTTTTTCTTGAATCAAAATATTCTAAGGAATAAGTAAGAAAGAAAATACTTTAACTTAACAAAAAGTTTGGCAAAACTCAAAATATGAATTTTGGTGGCACTATATTTTTATTAGCAAAATATTTTAGCTAGGCATAAAAAGGAGAATTATTTTTAGATCAGGAAACTCTAAGCTTGTCAAAGTAGAAATTTTAGGTGAAAATCCATATTTTATAAGTAAAATGTATTATTATTATTTTTGGCAATTACTTGATTTTGTTGCAGTAAAAAAACATAGGTACAACAGAATAATATAATAATAACTGTTTAGAAATCTATGTAAATCCAAAATAAATTTTTGTTGTCTAAAATAGTTTTTAGAAAAAAACTACTACAAAACTATAAATAATAGTGTTAGCTATTCTCCCTAAATCAGAATTTATAACTAATAACAATAACAACAATAATAATAATAAAATTACATTACAATAGTTAACACCTATAAAAAACATAATCTAATTATAATCCAAATTAAAAACCAAATAACAAAAATAAAAAAATAAAAACACAGAGTTGTTCTCTCTTTTCAAGAGAACAGTGTAAAAAAGAATGAAATAAATAAGGGAAAGAAAATACACAGTAAAACCAACAAACAAAAGACATAAAAATTGCATCTGTTCTTAGAGAACACATACTAAAAAGGGAATCTGTTATGTGTTCTAAAAAGGAAAAGTAAAAAGAAAGGGGAAGTTTGTGAGAACGAAATGGCCAGGAGAGGGAGAGAGAGAAGCGGGAGCAAGAGAGTGAGGGAAGAAGAGGGAGAGGAGAGGCTGAGGGAAGAGGGGTGCGGAGGAGAGTGAGGGAGCTGGATCGGGAGAATGAGAGGGTGAGAGGAGCAATCAAAGGGACGATCGGCTGAGGGGTCGGAGGCTTCGGCCATGGCGGTTCCAAGTGGCATTGCGAGCGGACAGGGCTCGACTGAGCCGCGGAGGAGGCGGAGGCAAGGGTTCGGTCGGCGAGGATGCGACCGCTGGTCGTGGGCAGTGGTGGCGCACACGCGACGATGGTGGCTCGCCATCACGCGGCGGCGGCGGAGAGATCAAAAAGTTAGGGCTCCGGCGGAAGTGCTCGAGCGGGGGGTCGTGGCGAGGAGTGCTCAGGCGGCTAGGGCACGTCGGTGGCGGTGGCGCTGCTGTGGGTGTCGCGGCAAGGCGCGGCACGCCAGGGAGGAGGCGGACACGGCCGTTCGCCGGCGAGGCGGCGCTCGCCTGGGTCGAGGTAAGGGCGGTGGTGGCGGTCTATTATTTTTTTTGTTTTTAGTGTTGTGGGGGTTTTGGTGGTTGTTACTGTGGCGGTGGCCGGATTTGTGACGGTGGTGCCTGAGGTTTTTGGGTGGCGGCGGTGTTGTCCGGAGGACAGGGACGATGGTTGTGCGTCGTCGAGAAGTGGGGAAACTTGGTGAGGGTGGTGCTGGCGATGATGGGAGTTGGGTTGGCTGGGTGCGGCCGGGGGTTGTCATAGGTGGCGGTGATGGTAGGAGTCCGGGGTGACCATAGGGGTGGCTCGGTGTCGCTAGTCGTAGCAGCGGTGAGCGGCTGTAGCGGGAATGAGGTTGATGGTCGCAGGAAACGGGGAGGAGGCAGGGCATGGTGCAAGCGTGGCCGACTGGAGAATAGGAAAGGCCAGCTGAGGCAGGGAGATGGGTTGCGGTCAGTGGCGTTGTGATGGACGGGGTTTAGGTTAGAAAAATTTATTGTGTCGGGGGAGTGTCCGACACGAAAAAATGTATATGTAAAAAGAATGGAATAAGAGAGTCACCCGGGGTCGGACCCGAGGCCGTCACGGCTGACACGGAAAAGGTTGGTCACTGACACGATGCACAGGTTTTGTTTGTAGAAATTTTGTGGAAGAATTTGTGGAGAAAAAGATATTGTGGAGGCTCCCCTATATATAGGGTTGAGGAAATCCTAATTGGATAAGGTATTGGACCCCTTTTAGATAATTATCATATTTATTTTAAAAGAACAAAATCAAATCCAATCCAAATCCCAATCCAATTTGAATATAATCGTAGATAATTCATATCCATAAGTTAACTAAATTAAATAAATAAAATCTTAATTTAAATTTTCACAAATAATAATTTAGATACACTTTCAAATTTTCTATTAATTTAATTTTGAAAAAATGTTATTAATTAAAAATAACTAATAAGATATTATGAAATATATATATGCAAGCACGAGTAATATTTATGCTTTTCTAGTATACAATAAGAATATTATTTATTATTAATAACCGCATAAATGAAGGCTTTTAGTAAATAAAATAACAACTTGGAAATGAGTACAAAAATAATTACTATATATATTATTTTGAAACTATAAAATAGAAAAATATTTTTCTAAAAAAAATATGTATGCTCGCACATATTCGCACTCGTCGAGCAATTATGAAAACAAAATTTCGCGTGCGACGTACAATACGACTATGCGACGTATAAATACAAAATAATAAAAAATCAGTACCAATTTTTTTAAAAAAATAGTAAAAATTTAGGGGTTTTACACTAACTGACACACACACACACACACTCAGTTATTGCACTAGTACTCTACCTAGCCACTGGGTTCAACTTTCCCCTACCTACATTGCTCATTGCTAGTTCAGTTTTACCCCTCCATTTCAGTATACTGATTCTCTCTCCAAACCCTTCCATTCAGTCCAATCCGATACTCTCTAAGCCCTTAACTCGATACTCACACACACATCTCAGTAATATTCCTTCTCCCCATATCTCCTATATATATGGCAGTTAGAATTTTAAAAGATACCCACATATATATCTATACAATATACAAATTAGTCACAGCAGAGACATTCCTCTTCTACCGACATTCCTCTTCTACCCTACTAATGCACCCAACAACCATCTAATCATTTACCCTAGTCATCTACCTACTGTTGTACCCTCGACTAATTAACTACCTATTCACAAAACCCAAGTCCACATACAACTTTCTATTTGCTCTCCTACCTGGCTTACATTACTGCTGTTGTTGCTTTGCAAGGCAGCAACTATTGTTGCTACTTCCCCTCTTCTATTTGTCTATTTATCCAAATGTTACAGCTGCTAACCTTTAAAACTCTTGCTCCTCACTAACCTGCACAGACATTAGAGTGCACCCTGCTCTCAAAACTTGTTGTCCCCTCTATCGATTGCTCCCAATCCTACACTTCACAGGTACACGTCTATCACTCTACCACTCTACAGGCATACATACATATAGGACACACATATACTCCATATATAAGTATACTGATACACATTTTCACTATAGACATTTATACATATTACTAATGAAGTATATATACCCAGTTATCTATATATGCCAATCTAGGATTTAGGAAATTATTAGGTACTTACATATAACTGATACCCTCTACTGCCTATCTTCCCAATTTACTAATACTCCCCCAAATTCCTAATAACACATCCTTAAACTAATTCCCCCCTTCTTACCTAATTCCTGCAACCTGGGAGTACAATAAAGGCAATGCTCATCTGAGCACTACAAACACATCAAAGTATATACACCTATAGAGATACACTTAGGCAACCTACTGACTCACTCACACAAGAACCCAATATACTGATGGCTAGTGCACTGAAGTGCACTCCCTTATACTTCCATTCTATTGCTTTCACAAACAAGGTATCAAGCCCCCCTTCCTCTACTGTTGTTGCTCTAGTTGCTTGACTATATCTTAAACTCTAATACAGAGCCCCTACACTCACCTATACACTCATTCCTTTACTGCCCAATCTATGGCTTGCACTTAAGTTACTGCTGCTTTATTGATCCCCCAAACTGATGTCTACATGTTGAAATTATGAACCTACTTCCCTGCCTTCAATCAAATTCTGCTGGCCCCTAACCTTCTTCCATTATTGCTGCTCTACTACAGTTGCCTATTCTTTCTTCCTCTTTTGACTCTTCCTATTTTATTTAAAACAGTCCAACTGACTACCAACCCTCCTAGGCTTGCACACCCATTGACATCTAAATCCCCTGCTGTGGCTTTCCTGACATTCTTTGCATTTGCTCACCGTCTAACCATCTGTTGATACCAGTCAACTGATTAAGAGCAGTTGATACTGCTGCTGTATTCCATTCCATACCTACATACGATTTTTCCCTCCTTGATATCTCTACCTATCTATCTAATAGCCTATTCCTCCCCCCATATGTGTGTATCAGTTAACACAAGGCCCAAGACATTGCCTCGATACACATAAGCTTCCTTCATCGATACAACCAGATCAGGGCACCTTGGTGCACTGATTCGAATTCCTTTCCTATTCTACTGCACAGGCAGCATATGCTCTGCCTATGGCATAGGTGCAAGGGTTTTACTACCTTCTTCCAACTGCTGCCTTTCACTTGATAGCAATTCCCCTATCTCAAACTCACAGACATAAATGCTACTGTCCTATGCACTCTCACTAAGACACTCACACATTCCTAACTGTCACTACCTATACACACACACAAATATGTAGATATATTTCTATAGGCTATATACATGTATATGACACCTATACAATACTTGTATATATATACATACACCCATGTGCATGTATTCTCAAATCTAACCGTACGTTTCATGAGATATCATGACACGACAGCACCTATCCTATTTAGGACACGTACCCAAAATTTCAACTCAAATAGGACACAAAAATTCCTTTGGTGACACGTGTCGAACACTTGGTCACAATCCTGTAACTACCCAAATGACACCATTCTAATCCATAAAACTATTAAGAATGAGTCCTCTAACACCTATTTCTCTACCTATAGGGTTGGATCTAGCCATTAGAAGGGTCTCAAAATAAATACATGAAATTTGACTATAAAAATAAGAGAAAAGAATGTTATACCTAGAATGGAGCGTACACAAAGACCCATGAATTTGAGGAAGATGGAGGAAGAAGTGGCTCTAAAATCCTTGCTAGAGCCTCCACCAAGTCTCTTTGAGCTCCCCAAGTCCTTAGAACACCAAAGGGAAGGAAGAAATAAATTTTTGGGAGAGTGTGGAATGAAAGAATGAGTGGGAAACCCTAGGTTGATATGGTGGCTGCCATTGTTGGCTTGTGGGGGTTTATATAGGGTCTTGCTAAGTCCTAAACTCATTATGACACATTGTATTAGGAAGGTCTTTAAGAAAACTAAGTGGATTGACTCTAATTAGTGCTTGCACCATAATTAACCATGACTAGGGTCCAACTTAAATAGAATTTCTAATTTATGAATTGGGTTTAATTATCATGCTAGTGGCCCATAAATAGGAAAATTTTAACTTGGTCGAAAATAACCCTAATCTGTAAAAGTGGTAGTTATAATAGCTTTTGCTGTAGATATGCCGAGTCGGTTCACGAGCAATCCAAGTGTTGATCTTTGGAAAACTGTGAAGAGAGTAATGGCTATCGCTCCTATGGCCTTAAATGGGGTCTTCCTACCATACCAGAATGTCTATGTTATAGTGCGCGTCAAGCTTCGCCAAAAGCAAGCAAGATGAGGTTGACGGCTTAGCTTCATACACAAGGCTCGTTCCTGACTTACGAGCTCATGTAGTAAGGTGCATAGCATTAAGCCCTACTTCAACGAGACGTTGTTGCTACACCTAGGCCTCCACTCGTTGTCTACTAAACGGGCATTAGAGCGAATTGAGCGAACGAAATATATCGAAGTGAGGCAAATGCAGTGAGAAGGGAGTTAAGACCTACAATTTCATTTCCACTCTCAGGGACTTAGAAGGATGCACTACAACGGTTACCCTATACGGGTAAAAGGCTTCAGTGATGCCAGTTAGTGCTCAGAAGGAGAGAAAGAAGAGGTTACATCTTCTACATAGGTAATGGTGCTATGTTAAAGAAGTTGAAGAAGTAGGTCCATGGGTGGTGCTACTATATATCGAAGAAGTCGAAGAAGGAGACCTTTCTCTCACTATGGAACCTGAGTTCTATCAGCTGCAACGGATGAAGCAGAATTACTTTAGGTATGAAGCAAAATGGCTTTGGGTATGAAGCAAAATGGCTTTAGGAGCTCAAGAACGATCTTTCTATTGTTGGTGAGAAAATTCAGGTGATGTCGATGTATTGCGACAATCGGGCATAATCCTTCAATTGTTGTGTGCAAATTCGAATGATACCATTGTATAATGACAACCAGCTGACTGCAGCAGTGGCATCGGATGATCTCTTCAATGATAATAAGAGAATTGTGCGCCTAGGGTACAAGGCACTGAATGAGTGCATCAAACGTGGATTATTACATTGGGTGATGTTCGGAATCAGAAGAATCTGACGGATCCGTTCATCAAGCTCTCAAACGCCAACTGGTCGAGGATTCAACAAGAAAATGGGCTTGACGGACCTGTGATATTGTGTCTCTGCAATCCTACCGTAACCTCCGTTATCCGAATTTTGGAATTTCTTCAAATTTTTGCATTTTCTATTTTGTAATTTTTCTTAATCTTTAAAAATTATGAGTTTAATATTTTCGATCATGATATGCCAACGTTATTGGTTGGGTCTTTGGTTTTGAGGAAAAAACTATATTTTTGTCATATATCATTCTTGTCTTTTTTCTAATTTACTTTATAAGTTATAAGTATTTAATTTTGTATAAGAGAATAATTGTTTAATATGATTTAAAAAATAAATACTGATAATAATAAAATATTTTTATCATTCTAGTATCTTTGAAATCGAATTTTGTGATAATATATATATTTTCGAAATCATAATGTACTATAAATATTAAGTACATAATTTGGAATGTTGGTTTTATGAAATTATATTATGTGAATCTATGCTAAATAATTTTTGACATTTTCCTAAAATTTTATGAGTTACGATTAATGGGAATAGATATACCTTTATATTTATTTGAATTCTATGGTTTACGGTGATTATTAAGTAAAATCATTAGCTAGTATTAATAACTAAATGTTAGTGGTTAGCTTATGGGTTAGCAGTTATTAATATTCACTATTCCCGAATTTTATTACATTTACATCTTTGTCCTTAGGGTTTACCACTCTACCCTATAAATATGGGGACTCCCAATAGTTTACAATAAACTTTTCCAAAAATTCTTGCACTCCCATATTACAGCCGCCACCCCTTTTGTATGTCCTGATCATCAACGACCACCTTCTTCTGTCGAGCACCCCAGCCACTTTCACCACGACTCCTCCATGACAACCAGTCGGCCATCTGTGACCACATTATGGCCGGCCACCCCCTGGCCAGCTATACTCCATCGCGACACCACCACTGCCGACATCAAGAAACCGCTACTCCCCAGCCTACTGACCTCCTTCTCCGGCCAACTTGATCACCTTGGTGCTGCCCTGACTTCCAGTGCCACCACCGCAACCACGGTGCCATTCACCCCAAGCCAAACACCACCAGACCTTCCCCGTCACCACCACCGGCATAATCCATGACCCACCATCGCAGCCCAATATTGCAACATTTACACCACCACATACTGCAGCCGCCACCCGGCCAACTCCAGCCCCCGACCTTCCCAAAACACCACATACCACCATCAACATCATTTCATCACCACCACGACATTCACATACACGCCACCATCACAACCACCAAGGAAATAGAGACGACCTCACCTGAGCCGAGCTGCGCGATTCCCCCCGTCAACCTCGGTACAGCAACCCCGGAGCCCAGATCCAGTCGTGCCCGCCTGGCCGCCACTATCCAAAATTGGGCCCACCGCCTCCACGGTCGTAGCCGGCCTCCGCCTGGCGCTATCTCCTGTGCCGACGCTCTGCCGAGTGACGGTGACCCCACCTTTACGCTTTTCCTCCGGCTGGATGGCGTTGACCATCGACGGTTCTTCCCTGCACTCTCGGTGAGCTCCTTGCTCGTTTCCCCCTTTCTCTCTACTCGATTTCTATTTTGGGAGGGATGAGCCGAAACCCCCCCTTCTTTTATTTCTGATTGTTATTAAGGTTAAATGGATTAATGATTTGTTAGGTCAAAAATGTTGGAATGGGCTGTTGATTTGGGAATTTGATTGGGCCAAGCCAATTCAATGGGTTTTTAAAATGAAATAAAAATGTTGGTTGGCAAGCCTGCCCTTCTTTGAGCCACATGGGTGATTTTTGGGTATGTATACTTTTATGTATAATATAGGTAATAATGTGTATATGTATATGTATATGTATAGTCGTATGCATAATATGTATGCATAATAATATGTTTATGTATATATATGAATATGAGTAACATGTATATTTCAAATTAATTAATTATTGTTTAGACTAGTAAAATTGTAGGAATTTATTTACTTGGGATTTTGGATATAACATATATATATATATATATATATATATATATATATATATATATATATATATATATATATATATATATATATATATATATATATATATATATATATATATATATAAATAAAATTATATATATATATATATATATATATATATATATATATATATATATACATATATTTTTTATTTTATTTATATATATATATATATATATATATATATATATATATATATATATATATATATATATATATATATATATATATATATATTATATATATATATATATATACATATATTTATATATATATATATATATATATATATATATACATATATTTTTTATTTTATTTATATATATATATATATATATATATATATATATATATATATATATATATATATATATATATATATATATATATATTTCTAAAATATATATATATATATATATATATATATATATATATATATATATATATATATATATATATATATATATATATTTCTAAAATTTCTTGTAACAAATATTGATTTTGGCCCTTAGGCCCTACTCCTTTTCAACTGAGCTTTGAAGTCCTAATATATTAGTATAGTATTTTTGGTTACTTTTAGCATTACCATTATGAGTAATAAATATACTTTGGATCCAATATATATATATAATTGGTACTATAATCATATCTTGGGTTTTTAATCAATTATTTTATATTTAAATTTAGTATGAACTATAATAACTTACCCCTATAGTCACAAATATATTTTCTAAAGGGACTAATAATATTTTAAATGGATATAAGCTTTTTCTAAATAAGTAATTTCAAAGGTAGTTTTATGGGGATATCAACATTCTGGCCTCGTAATTAATCTCTTAAATCAAATTCCTCTAATTGTCTCTAAATCATGACTAATATAGTCGTTTTCTATTTCTTTGATCATGAACTTTTCCTCGTCTTGATAATCGTGCCAACTCTGTACCTGGACTTCTACAAACCAAACTGGGTTATTTGGACTATTCTGGACTCAACGAAACTGCCCGTGTCATTATTTGGGACCATCTTGTGGAGCATAGCATCGTACCTATTCTGTGTCGACACGTTCGTGTCGTGTACGTCGACTCCAACTAAATTGAGGCGAGTACATTCTTTAATAATTTCTCGTTTATGTTATTTTCTATGTTTCGTGTATTTAGTGTAGATATCCTTGATTTCTTGACACGTTGGTCACACGGATTGTTATTATCTGGATCCCGTCATGAGATGTTATTCTTGTATTTTTTGGTATATCTTGTACGAGTCTTATCCTTGTTCTTGTGCATTGTATAGACACGATTTCTGTGAACGCTCGCGACCTTCTCAGAGAATCCGTGTCATGACGTGTCATGGTTGGATCCACTGTATCAATCGGAGGCAAGGAGTAGTAGTGTAGATGTGTGGTCAATACCTCCCTTGTGTATGTATTAGTTTCTTGTGAGTGTTAATCATACACCTCACGTATGATTAACCAGGCCAGCAGACCTTGTGCAAGTTCCCAAGCCGGCCACATGTCGAAGCTAGTACTTACTCACATTAGTTAGTATAGATTCTTGGCTTTTGTACATGAGATAACCTGCATTACTCTTTCTTGCTCTAGTTTACAGTTTTCGTAACCACCACTTTTCTAAAATGAGGGTAATTTTGAATTTTTGTAAAAAACTATTATTTAATATTAAATAATGATTTATGGTGAATTTTAATTAATTTAAAATTATTTAAATTAGTGTATTATGATTTTGATATTTTGCTAGTGTAACCTTAGAACTGTTTAGCCTAGAGACTAACCATGACCTTGGAGGCCTAACCCGTGTGATTAGATTAGCTAATTACCACTTTTTAGGCTAAGAGTATTTTGGTAATTTTGTAACTTTTGAATTATTTAGGATTTTGATTAATTGGTAAATTTTAGATTATTTTAATAATATTTAAATTGATGTATTGTAATTTTGGCCATTTTTTATATTTCAATAGTTTGGAAATTTTAATATTGATTTTATGGGATTTGTTAAGTCGGGTTCGATATTCATCTCGTTCCAACTTGTGTTAGTGACCCGGGTAGCTTAGACTCTAGTCGAGACCCCAAGATTAGTTAAGTATGGTCCGCAAACCCCACTAATTAAGTTAGTGTCATTAGACTAATCTCACTTGCTTAGAATGGTTAAATTAGAGACTTAAACTAGACATTTTTGACCATAAACCTTGTCATGACTTAAGTTGACCCAAAAGAGACTTGTAGGGGCATCTTGGACATTTCACATAGGCCCATTAGGGCATGTATGGCCAGCCACCTATAGTGGGAGAGGTGTCCCTCTCTTTCATTTCACACTTGCCTTTTTTTTTTCCCAAATTTGTTCTTCCCCAAACTTGAGAGCTTCCCTCTTGATTTTGATCTCCAAATCCCTTAATTCTTCTTCCAATCTTCCATCATTTCTTCTCATTCAACCAAGGAGGAGGTGCTAGTAAGGATTGGGAGCAAGGAAGGGTGTCCATTTTGGAGGAGCTTTCGTGTCGAAACCGTGTCCATTGAGTATATTATTGGGATCCCACTTCCAATAGGTATAACCATCTCTCTATTTCAATTTCTCTTGCATTTTAGTTAGATTTGAATCCATAGGATCCATCCCCATGCATGTACAACCATTAGATTTTAATTTGAGGTTATTTGGAGTCCTCTTTAGGATGTTTGAATAGGTTTGGTGTCCTACTTGTGGAGTTTCCAATATAGGACACCCCATGTGTTTGTGTTTATACAAATAAGCTATTTTGTGGTTTAATTTCAGTTTTAGGATGGTTAGAGAGTGGATTGATCTTAGTTAAGATAGTTAGAATGAGTTTTATTTGGATAGCTATGTTGGTATCCAAGTATCTTGGCCTACATGTGTTTCTTTTGTGCAAAATAACCCAAGTTTGTCATAATTTTTATCCACGTTTTTAGTAGCCAGAGCAACTTAGAAATGCCATAACTCCTAGCTCAAGACTTCGATTAATCTTTCTTTTTTTTAAAAGAACCGTATCGAAGTTAGCTTTCCAAATATATATATTAATAGGCCAAATTCGTTCTAGAACTTTCTGTAAAACTGTTTGAGTGTCAGCTGTCTGAAAGATGAACGCATTTCGATGATTTTACAATTTCGGGAGCTTTCGGACACGAAAATGCGATCCGTTTGAAGTTTCGGAAAGCTAATACGAAGGGATACAACATAATTTAATCCTAAAATTTAGTAAAGGCCCAATTGGTACAGTATTGATTTTAAGTAGAAGAGTGACTATGCGACGTAGGCATTTTGTGTAACCTATGAGCCTAGTATGGATATCATGTGAATGCAGGTATCATAGGTTGTCAAAAATTTGTATGATATAGTACATATATGTATATATATTATTGTTATATAATATATGTTAGTATAGTGTGTGTGTGTGTGTGTTTGAATGAGATAAGGATGCGTTTGGTTAGTGGAGAGAAGTGAGATTGATAGAGGATATGTGCTGGTGTGTGTTTGATATTGTATAGATGGTAGTGTAGTGTGTGTGTTATGAAGGTGAGAGAGTTGGGAGGATCATGCCATCCTATTTGACTTGAGGCTAGTGTGGTTTGTTGAGTGATTTGTGTTTTAGTTGAGTGGCAGTATGTTTGTATATAGATGTGTGTGGGTGTGTTAGAAGAGAGGGGATGGATTTGGTATATATGTTTGTGTATGTATTAGTATTAGAGTGGAGAGAAATTTAGATGTTGTATGCATGGATATGTTAGTATGTTAGTGGTTATGTTAGAATCTATGTAGAGGTTAGAGATATCTTTGAAGTTAGATAGTGATATCTTATATAAGTTAGATAGTTAGTTGTGTTAGTCTATGTTATTGTTAGTTAGAGATAACATATGTTAGTTGGTTAGAGTTAGAGATGGATATATACATATATGTTATGGTTAGATATTAGTTAGTGGATATTAGTTGTGTTGGGTTTCTAAGTTAGAATAGATGGTTATAAGTTATATGTTAGAGTTGGTTAGTATCTTCTATTAGAGATATAAGTTTGGATATAAAGTGATATCTTGAGATACCATAGTGGTATCTTAGGATATTTTGGATATTTATTTAGTACCTTAAGGTAATATATTTACCTACAAGGTAAAGTGGACATACCTACAAGGTAGAGGGGGTTTACTTTATACTAAGGTGTTAGCTACTAAGGTATTGTCTATCTAATATTTAGGGTGGATGGTTAGAGGCTAGATATTTAAGGTATTAGTATTAGAGGTTAAGGTATTAGTTTCCAACCAAGGTAATGGTTTATCTTACCTTGAGATAATGGGTTTACCATATTACAAGGTAAGGTATTGGGTTTACCTAGGTAACTAAGGTTAGATATCTAAGTTATTGGTTAGCTAGTAGCTTAGGATAGATATTAGATATCTAAGATTGGTATCTTGGTAGTTAAGGTATTTGTACCTAGACTAAGGTATTGGGTTTTCAACTAAGGTATTGGTATTAGGATATTAATAGGACTAAGGTATATGGTATCTTAGGGTAAGATATAGGTTGGTATCTTACTAGTATCTAGTATCTATGTTAGTTGTCTTAGGATGTAGATGAATGGGTATCCTGAGATACAAATTAGTATCTTAGAGGGTAAATTAGTAGGCTAAGGTAATGTCTAAGTTATTGACAAGGTAATGGAGATTACCTATAGTCTAAAGGTAAGGTATTGGTAGGATATTGAGATAGACGGTTAGATACTAGTCTAAAGTATTAGTAGGATCTATTAGCCTAGGTTAGTAAGTTATCTACTAACCTAAGGTAATATATTACTAAGGTAAGGGTATTACCTAGAAGCTAAGGTATGAGTTTAAGGTGTTAAGATATGGTTAGAATTAAGTTGTCTTGGTTGGTAATGGTCAGAATTAGTACTCTTAGACTGGTTTTGACCTCGGTTGACCATTTTGAGCAAAAGTCAACTAAAAGTCAAACTTAGCCTAAAAGTGACTAGAACTTGACCGGACTCGACCAGAGTTGACCAGTTGACTAAAAGTCAATTATTAGCCAACATTTGCCTAGTTTGACCTAGGGTTGACCTAGAGTTACCAGAGTTGACCAGTTGACCAATAGTCAACTGTAAGTCAACCTTTGACCCAGATTGACCTAGTTTGACTTGGATTGACTTCCTATGGCCTTGTTTGTTCTAGTGTGTTTTTGTGTGACCTAGTTTGGCCTGATGTGACCTAGTTCGACCTAGTTTGGCTTAGACTTGCATATCATGACTTGATTAGCTTTCCTTTCATTATTAAAACATGTTTTGACTCATGGTATCTCATCTTTAGGTCTATGATTACTCTGAGCATCTGTTCACTGTATCAGCTCAGGACCGCAGATGAGTGCATTCCCTAATAGTTTTTATTGTCTTGATATCTGCTATATCCGATTCAGTTCTAGTGTCTTACTTGATTCCTGACACGATGATTTTACGGACTAGTATACGTCGGATCCTTTCATGAGATGTTATTCCTGGATTACTTGGTATATTGGTACATTGCTCGATTTGTTACCTGTACTTGTATAGACATTGACTTGGGAGTGGGTTGGCCCCTTGCTTTTGAGTCCCGTACCATGATGTGTCATGTCCGAATCCATTATACTATTCGAGGATGGGGAGTTATTAGTGATTGTGTGATCAAATCCCTACTTGTTCACACTCGTACATGTTACTTGTTCATAGCTGTACCCTCGCCTTACGATGGATAAAGCCTGACCCTACTTGTTCATAAATTTTCAGGGTGGCCGGCCTGATCTTGCTCTTTTGTACACCTGTTTATAGCCGGTCAGATGGAACAGCCTGATCTGGACCTAAGCCGATCACATAACGCACTAATAATTCATGGCACGTTTTATATTTACTTTATTATATCATATATCCCTGTTCTATTCTACATTCTAGTATTTATACCATTACAAGATATCCAGTTTACATTTCCTGTTTATATTTCCTGTCTTGATATTTCATCTTATTTTTCATTATGATTGTTTCTTATAGAATTTGTCAATTCATATGGAACTGCTGTTAGTGTTTTGTACTTGCTCATTTTTCTGACAGAATACCGTTGATATATTACAGATGATTCCGAGGCAGACTGCTCGACCTACTATGGGGCGGGGCAGATGGAGACCTAGGCTAGGGCTTTGACCTGGCAGCTGAGCCACTAGATGTTGCACCCCTTGCCTAGTATAGCTTAGTTAGGCTTGCCTGGACTGCGATCCAGCTAGTACTTTCATACTTTGTATATTATATTATATTTTGAGTTTCTGTGATGTGTTTATATATCTGAGCTTGTGTTGGATCTTGAACTCTTTTCTAGTTTTCCCTTCTATCATATTTCTATTTCGTGCTATCTATCCTAGTTGTCTTGTGATTGAGTTATGCCATATTATACCTCCGTACGGAGATGACAGGTACCCTTATATTTTGTCTAGTTGTAGTATTTATAGACGACCTATACAGCGTTCGACCGTCGATTCTACAGCGTATGCTGGACGTACCCACGTACTCGTGCCCCTACTCAGGGTGCGTATCGTGACACATTTTTGTGGTGGCCCATGCAGGTCAAAAGTCGCAATTAGTGTGATGTCGTAGTGGCGCTCGACTTAGAGTGCTGCTACGATCCTGCTATACGTTTATAAGATATAGCTATAGGCTAAGGATACACAATCACAGTTAGGAGTTATTGAGAAGATTCCAGGGATGACTCTTGAGAATCTCATAAAAAACTATCTTGAAATTTGGTTCCAACTGTTTCTGTCTGTTCTTCCTTGTCCGTGGTTGAATTTGATTCTTGGTGTTCATTAATTTTTTACCAGGATAAACCTTTGGACTAATTTGCCTCGGTTATGGAATCTAGAGTCTTCTACAGCTATATTAGCGGGCATGGCGAAGACATATGGTCTGATTTTGGATGTATTTCTCGGGTGTGAGAATTTAAGGTTTTCGTAGCCAAGCTAGCGGCAATGCAAAATTTTTACATACTATAATTCTAGAGGTATGTACCTTAGTTGCGGACTCTATGGATTATCGCAGCCATACTTACTGGTGTAACGAGATTCTGGTAACATGGTTCTGGATAGACGGGTATAATTATCAGATTTTAGAATAGATACCACATAGATGGTGCCCTAGTATGATGGAATAGAATATCAGTGTGGATATTACTTGACTATCTTGAAGTAGATAGAGGGAGCTAGGCCACCTGTGGCGCAGAACTATGCCTGGCACCTGAGGGGCAGGGCTTTTGCGCTGACGGTCGAGGAGACCGATGATATAGGTGACGGGTTAGCAGGTCTGTCTTCCTGTTCTTCTTTCCCATCTTGATGTGTGATTTCATTAGTACCTGCCAGGATATTTTGTACTGTGATAGATAGTATGGTGACCATGTTTGAGACTGTAAAATCACGATCGGTAGGACCACAATTTGCATGTTATTAGATATATTTATCTTGAGCTTGATTGTTTGGGGGTTAACCTAGAAGGAGTATGGTCATCTTAATTTCGAGGACGAAATTTTTCTAAGGATGGTAGATTTGTAACCACCACTTTTCTAAAATAAGGATAATTTTGAACTTTTATAAAAATCTATCGTTTAATATTAAATAATAATTTATGGTAAATTTTAATTAATTTAAAATTATTTAAATTAGTGTATTATGATTTTGATATTTTGCTAGTGTAACCTTAGAACTGTTTAGTCTAGAGACTAACCATGACCTTGGAGGCCTAACCCGTGTGATTAGATTAGCTAATTACCACTTTTTAAGCTAAGGGTATTTTGGTCATTTTGTGACTTTTGAATTATTTAGGATTTTGATTAATTGGTAAATTTTAGATTATTTTAATAATATTTAAATTGATGTATTTTGGTTTTGGTCATTTTTTATATTTTAATATTTGGGAATTTTTATATTTTAATATTGATTTTATGGGATTTGTTAAGTCAGATTCGATTTTCATCTCCTTCCGACTTGTGTTAGTGACCCGGGTAGCTTAGACTCTAGTCGAAATCCCAAGATTAGTTAGGCATGGCCCGCAAACCCCACAAATTAAGTTAGTGTTATTAGACTAATCTTACTTGCTTAGAATGGTTAAATTAGAGACTTAAACTTGACCTTCTTGACCATAAACCTTGTCATGACTTAAGTTGACCCAAAGGAGACTTGTAGGGGCATCTTGGACATTTCACATAGGCCCATTAGGGCATGTATGGCCAGCCACCTATAGGGGGAGAGGTGTCCCTCTCTTTCATTTCACACTTGCCTTTTTTTCCCCAAATTTGTTCTTCCCCAAACTTGAGAGCTTTCCTCTTGATTTTGATCTCCAAATCCCTCCATTCTTCTTCCAATCTTCCATCATTTCTTCTCATTCAACCAAGGAGGAGGTGCTAGCAAGGATTGGGAGCAAGGAGCAAGAAAGGGTGTCCATTTTGGAGGAGCTTTCGTGTCGGAACCGTCCTTTGAGTGTATTATTGGATCCCACTTCCAATAGGTATAACAATCTCTCTATTTCAATTTCTCTTACATTTTAGTTAGATTTGAATCCATAGGATCTACCCCCACGCATGTACAACCATTAGATTTTAATTTGAGGTTATTTGGAGTCCTCTTTAGGATGTTTGAATAGGTTTGGTGTCCTACTTGTGGAGTTTCCAATATAGGATACCCCATGTGTTTGTGTTTATGCAAATAGGCTATTTTGTGGTTTAATTTCAGTTTTAGGATGGTTAGAGAGTGGATTGATCTTAGTTAGAATAGTTAAAATAAGTTTTATTTGGATAACTATGTTGGTATCCAAGTATCTTGGCCTACATGTGTTTCTTTTGTCCAAAACAACCCAAATTCGTCATAATTGTTATCCACCTTTTTAGTAGCCAAAGCAACTTAAAAATGCCATAACTCCTAGCTCAAGACTCAAATTAATCTCCCGTTTTTTTAAAAGAACCGTATCGAAGTTAGCTTTCCAAATATATATATTTATAGACCAAATTCATTCTATAATATTTTGTAAAACTGTTTGAGTGTCAGCTGTCCGAAAGATGAACGCGTTTCGATATTTTTGCAATTTCGGGAGCTTTCGGACACGAAAATGTGATCCATTTGAAGTTTTGGAAAGCTAATACGAAGGGCTACAATATACTTTAATCCTAGAATTTAGTGAAGAACCAATTGGTACAGTATTGATTTTTAAGTAGAAGAGTAACTATGCGACATAGGCATTTTGTGTAACCTATGAGCCTAGTATGGATATCATGTAAATGTAGGTATCATAGGTTGTCAAAAATATGTATGATATAGTATATATATGTATATATATATATATATATTATTGTTATATAATATATGTTAGTATAGTGTGTGTGTTTGAATGAGATAAGGATGTATGTGGTTAGTGGAGAGAAGTGAGATTGATAGAGGATATGTGCTAGTGTGTGTTTGATATTGTATAGATGATAGTATAGTGTGTGTGTTGTGAAGGTGAGAGAGTTGGAAGGATCATGCCATCCTATTTGACTTGAGGTTAGTGTGGTTTGTTGAGTGATTTGTATTTTGGTTGAGTGGTAGTGTGTTTGTATATAGATGTGTGTGGGTATGTTAGAAGAGAGGTGGTAGATTTGGTATATGTGTTTGTGTATGTGTTAGTATTGGAGTGGAAAAAAATTTAGATGTTGTATGTATGGATATGTTAGCATGTTAGTGGTTATGTTAGAATCTATGTAGAGGTTAGAGAAATTTTAGAAGTTAGATAATGATATCTTGTATAAGTTAGATAGTTAGTTGTGTTAGTCTATGTTATTGTTAGTTAGAGATGACATATGTTAGTTGGTTATAGTTAGAGATGGATATATATACATATATGTTATGGTTAGATATTAGTTAGTGGATGTTAGTTGTGTTAGGTTTCTAAGTTAGAATAGATGTTTAGAAGTTATATGTTAGAGTTAGTTAGTACCTTGTATTAGAGATATAAGTTAGGATATAGAGTGATATCTTGAGATACCATAGTGGTATCTTTGGATATTTTGGGTATTTATTTAGTACCTTAAGGTAATATATTTACCTACAAGGTAAAGTGGACATACCTACAAGGTAGAGGGGGTTTACTTTATACTAAGGTGTTAGCTACTAAGGTATTGTCTATCTAATATTTAGGGTGGATGGTTAGAGGCTAGATATTTAAGGTATTAGTATTAGAGGTTAAGGTATTAGTTTCCAACCAAGGTAATGGGTTATCTTACCTTAAGGTAATGTGTTTACCATATTAAATGGTAAGGTATTGGGTTTACCTAGGTAACTAAGGTTAGATATCTAAGTTATTGGTTAGCTAGTAGCATAGGATAGATATTAGATATCTAAGATTGGTATCTTGGTAGTTAAGGTATTTATACCTAGACTAAGGTATTGGATTTTCAACTAAGGTATTGGTACTAGGATATTAATAGGGCTAAGGTATATGGTATCTTGGGGTAAGATATAGGTTGGTATCTTACTAGTATCTAGTATCTACGTTAGTTGCTTAGGATGTAGATGAGTGGGTATCCTAAGATACAAATCAGTATCTTAGAAGGTAAATTAGTAGGCTAAGGTAATGTCTAAGGTATTGGCAAGGTAATGGGGATTATCTATAGTCTGAGGATAAGGTATTGGTAGGATATTGAGATAGACGGTTAGATACTAGTCTAAAGTATTAGTAGGATCTATTAGCCTAGGTTAGTGAGTTATCTACTAACCTAAGGTAATATATTACTAAGGGAAGGGTATTACCTAGAAGCTAAGGTATGAGTTTAAGGTGTTAAGATATGGTTAGAATTAAGTTGTCTTGGTTGGTAATGGTCAGAATTAGTGCTCTTAGACTAGTTTTGACCTCGGTTGACCGTTTTGACCAAAAGTCAACAAAAGTCAACCAAAAGTTACACTTAGCCTAAAAGTGACTAGAACTTGACCGGACTCGACCAGAGTTGACCAGTTGACTAAAAGTCAACTATTAGTCAATATTTGCCTAGTCTGACCTAGGGTTGACCTAGAGTTGACCAAAGTTGACCTGTTAACCAAAAGTCAACTGTAAGTCAACCTTTGACCTAGATTGACCTAGTTTGACTTGGATTGACTTCATGTGACCTTATTTGTTCTAGTGTGTCTCTGTGTGACCTAGTTTGGCTTGATGTTACCTAGTTTGGCTTAGACTTGCATATCGTGACTTGATTAGCTTTTCTTTCATTATTAAACCCTGTTTTGACTCATGGTATCTCATCTTTAGGTCTGTGATTACTCTGAGCATCTGTTCATCGTTGTATGTCCTAAAAATCAAGTTGCACCCATCAACAAAGTCATCAAAATAAAATTATACATCGTTCAAATAAACTGCGCAGAAGACAGATTGTGCAGCCATTCCATTGCGCAGGATGAACTGCGCACTCATTCAAGTGCGCATGCTGACGTAGCCTTGCCATCATTACCTGACAGAGAATCAGATCTTCTGACAGCTGACAGCACGAAGAACGAGGAAAATGTTCGTTTATTGTGCAGCATAGCGCTCGAGGACAGCTGTATATGTAGCACAATCTGCCTGCAGCGCAATCCAGCCCAGCGTGGTCCATCCCAGCGTAATCCGAAGCCAGTGCAATTCATGTGGCGCACTTCATCAATACAATTGACAAAATACACGTGGCCTTTATGCCATCAATTGCTCACTACGTGGCAACTGTCTATACACGATCATGCACAATTCAAGCAAATGATGCCATGTGTCCAAGACAGTTGGTCCATGATCAAACAACTGCCAGCGCAGTCTGATGCTGCACAATTCAGTTCATGCGCAATCCAGCTTACGCCATTCAGAATAACTAAAAGTTTGTTATTTCCAGAACTCTATAAATAGAGTTTCAAGTCTTCATTATGGAGATCATACATAAAGTTCAGAGATATCAGAGAGTTCAGAAGTTCTTGCCCAAGTGCTGCTGCATTCTTCTGAAGCTATCACCTTCAAATTCAGAGGCTATCGTCTTCAAAGTTAATATCGTCCAAGGGATAAAGCAATCGTCATCTAGATTGGATTCCTATAGTTGTACTTTTCCAGAATTCTTGTAATCTTCTTTACAAAGTTTGTTGAAATAAAGATAAACTTTTGTTTTTGGCAAACAAAATGGCGACTCTGCTGGGGACGACTTTCTCCTCCGACGAGGAAGTGATAACTCAATGTGATGTTGCGTCTATCGGGAAGACGCAGAAGACGCTGGTTGTGAAGGTCAACCAGACGGCCTACGAAGCCATGATCAACTCCAGGACCACTCCTCGCACTGCGACAACTTCTGTCACAAGCAAAGTGCGCCCAGTGTGGATCCCAAAGACTGCTACACAGTCTGTTGATCCTACAACCAAGACTGCTGTGCAGTCTGTTGATTCTGCTACCAAGACTGATGTGCAGTCTAAAGTCTCTGCTGCTAAGACTGTTGCACAGTCTGTTGTCTCTGTTGTTACACAATCTACCTCTACTACTCGTGCGCAGTGTGTTGTTGCCAGTGCACAAGCTACTTCATATGCTGCCCAGTTGAAGTGCAAGACTCATATTCCTCTGGCACAGTTGGTTGCCACTTTGCCTGCACAATCGACTACCCCAGCAACCAGAGTACAACTCAAACACTCTGGTAACAAGACTCCTGCTGTACAAACCACTCTGACTGAGGCCATAAGACATTCTGCCAGAACTTCTCATGTACAATCTGCCAGTGCGCCATCAACCCATGCGCAAACTGTGCCTGCGTAATCCAAGAGAGACAGCCCTTTGGCTAATCTCTCCTCTTCCCACAACAAGAGGAAAAGCTCTCCTCCTCCTCTCAAACACCCTGTTGCTTCTGCACAATCTACTGGGGGTAGTCCTTTGGCTATTCCTCCTCCTCCCCAGAACGAAGGAAAAGGTCCTTTGGTCTTTTCTCAAACTTCCTCGTCCCACGACTTGGAAGACAACAGAGGGAAACGCTCTTTAGCTAACCCTGCTTCCCAAAACAAAGGAAAAGGCCCTTTGGTCTTTTCTCAGTCTTCCTCGGTTTTTACCGTTGAAGATCAATCTGAACGTGCCTTGGCACCAGTCAGTACAAGAACTCTCTCCAACAAGGGTTCTTCTTCTCTCCTTGCCAAAGGGAAGTATACTGATCAGAAGGTATTCTGCCTACTCCGGTAGCAGAGTTCCAAGATCTCCCAACCCTCAAGATCTTTTGTTCAAGACAGGGAAAATTACTGGTGTCTCAGACAGAAAGCCCAGGGGGTGAGTTTGCTGATCTAAGAACTTATCTCAATCGACCAACTTCGGTGAAACGTAAACAGCCAATGCCGAAGACCAACCATCATCAGAAGCAAACCTCCAAGATCAAAAATCCAGACACCTATGCCAATGAAATGAGCACTTCCCTGTACACCCAGGGGACAAAACATTTGAAGAATCGGAACCATGTTCCGAATGTTATCAAAGAACACATCCCTCGAACTTTTTCTCATCCCGTTGCTGTTTCCGATCTCCGAGAACACCTCAAGCAAAAACGGGATAATATCTCAACATCTCCAATGCAACCACTTGGACACCATTGCAATCACAAAGTGGTCATCAAGTGTTGTTGTCAGACAACAAGACGATCTGTCTTCGATCGTCTGAACTTTTCTAACTCTGAACCTATGTCGAAAGATGAAGACGAGATTTTGTACGCTTCCGTCAACATGACTTCTAGAGACAATGGGGGTAGGAAGTGCTCCAAGCACGGGAAGCCTCGCAAGCCAAGCTAGCGATATTTGGATTTACTCCAAGAATCCTCTGAAGGAGTATTCCAACATACCAGATCCCGAAGCCGAGACACAATCGGTCAAAGGAATCTTCAAGATCCTTTCGAACGTCTCCTTCCTTCTCACTCAGGAGATGATTCTTTCTCCGACTATGATGCATACAGTGAAAGCTCAGAACAGACAGTGTCCTCCACTGTACCCAGAGAAGTGACAGCTTATGTTGTCAATGAAGATCCCGATGCTTCTAGTTCAGCTAGTCAAGAACAACGGATAGCTGCGCTAGAAGATAAGTTGAAGACAATGGCTAAAATGGTCGCAAGTATGCATTACATCATTGTGGCCCAGCATACAGTCCCACCGACCGTACCTCCTACAAATCCTGAAATCATAGCATCATCGGTGCCTGTCAATGCAGGGCTGGGGGTAGACTCTCTTCCAGTACCTCCTGTACAAATCCAACCTATACCCAGTCAGTCAGGTGCCGGGGGTAGTGCTTATCATGTTGTTCCTTCCCCTAACATCGTGGTTCAGCCTGCTCCTTCTACATCAGTGGAAGATACCAATGAAGCTGAAGCTCCTGCGAACTCAGTTCGAGGCCTTCAAAGAGAAGGACAACTTGCAAAGGTTGGGGATCAAGCAACCTTACCCAGTTGAATGGAAGGAAGTCCCGTTTCCTCCGAAATACAAAATCCCAACAATCTCACTGTTCGATGGCAGCACTTCTCCCAGTTAGTTCATTAACCACTTTGAGGTTATGACTGTCCAACTTCAACCAAATGATGCTCTTTTTACCAGAGTATTCGTTGGTTGTTTAGCCGGCATAGCATACGATTGGTACAGAAGTTTGCCCGATGGTTGTATCACCTCAATAAAATCAAACAAAGACACAATAAAACTGCTGAGAGTTTTATTGAAAGATTCCGTCGAGAAGCCTTGAAAATGCCTCCTGGAACTCCGGCTGCTGTCACCATAGACACCTGCAAGGCAAATCTGTTGCCTATCATCAGCATGTGGACGGGGTCAACTCAGTTCCAAGATTGGCCATCCTTCATTGTCAACGCTAAAGTAGCTGAAGTTAGCGCCGACAAATTCAAGCAGCTAGGGGTACAAATGTCTAACCCCGACCGGGATGAACACCAAACATCGGGTGGCGGCAATCGCCAGAATAACCGCAAAGGAAAAGAAACTTTGAACATCAATTTGAACAAGAACAAAAAATCCCTAACGGTCAACGTAGCTCCTCCTACGTCCACTTCTACTCCTTCAGCACCTCCACCAAGAGAACCTCGTCCGAAAGTATTCTTCTGACGAGAATGACACAGTGAGCATCTTTGATTGCTTAATCAAAAGCAATAAGCTCCAGCTCCCAGATCCCAAGAAGCCCGATGAAGTCGGTAAGACTGAACATCCTAAATATTGTGTCTATCACAGGTTCATAAGACATCCCACTCGAGCATGTTATGTGCTCAAAGGTAAAATCCAAGAGCTGGTCAACGCTGGTGTTGTCACTCTGCAGCAAGACGAGAAGACTGTTACCGCAAACATGGTCTCAGTTCAATTCGGCGACTTTCTGCCCCAAATGGTGCAGCACAGTGTCATTCCTATCCTCAAAGCTACTCTTGAGATCGAGAATCTCCCTCCTCCACGAAGTAAAGGTCTTGTCCCCTTGTCTCTTGACAATGGTGAGATTATGTGGATTCATCTGGATCTTGCTTCAGAGTTCGAACTTCTCTCTTCCTCCAAGAAGAAAGGCCGCTCCAAGGGCAAGACAAAGACTTGCAATATGGTGTCTTTTGACCCCATAGTTGATGAAGAAATCATGCTGGGCACCAGACCAGGGAAAGCCTATCTAAAGGATTACCCTAAAGCTCAAGAGAATCATGTTTCTTCTTCTGAGCCTGCTCTAGTGCAGCCTGCTTCTACTGAGGATATTCCTACTGCATCCTCACCGGTTGTAGAGTCTACTCCTCCCAAGCCGACGGTCGCTGACAAAGGCAAACAACAAGTCCGCTTCAATAAACCGTTGAAGAAGTTGTCTCCTTCCGTACTTGAAAGGCCTTACAACTTTGATATCTTGGCTCAACTAGCCAATACACCGGTCCGATTGTCCATCTTCGAGCTCTTACGCCTCTCCAAAGAGACTCGGGAAACTCTGAGCGAGGCTCTTATGCAAGCTGAAACTTGTCTAGCTCTTCTGAAGAAGCCGAAAGCAGAACCAGTCTCTTGCATCCATTGCCATAGTGTGTTGGAGTTAATTCCAAACATAACTTTCACACAAGATGACATGTTGATGGAAGATAATAGGCACGATCGTCCTCTATACTATACAGGATATGTCGACTCGATGAAAGTCGATCGTATTCTGATAGATCCAGGGTCTGCTCTCAGCATTATGCCGAAGACAATATTAGATGCATTGAAGATCCCAGTGCATAGTCTTTCCAGTACAATCACCACCATCCTTGGGTTCAATCAAGGAAGAAGTGAACCTCTGGGCAAGATTCGCCTAAAACTTCAAATAGGCAATCTTCACACAAAGGTGACCTTCTACATCATTGACAACCATGGTTGTTCTTACAATGCTTTGTTGGAAAGACCATTCTCATGAACACAATATTTTTCCTTCGACTCTCCATCAATATTTCAAATATGTCAATGACAATGGAGAGGTTCAAAAGGAGGTTGCTGACCTCTATCCTTTCAAAGGCGTCGAAGCATACTGTAACGATGCTCGTATGTACAAGGATGAATTCATGAAGGTAGTGCTGTCTCTGGACACTGAAGAAGAGCAAGAAGCAGTGCCTAATGACACCCTCATCATACCTGTCAAAGGGCATGTTTTCCGTCCTCAGTCTTCCAAGCCACTGGCTATTCACTTACCAGTCCAGAAGCAACCAACTGATGATGGTCAGGATCAAAGGGAGCTCACCTCTTCTAAGCCACTTGTTATTGACTTATGTCATAACAAGAAAAAAAGGCAGCTCACCTCTTCTGAGCCACTTGTTATTGATTTATCTTATAACAGGGAAAAAAGGGAGCTCACCTCCTCTGAGCCGCTTGTTATCGACCTCCGTCGTAACAAAGCCAATTCTCCTCCACGTTCTTCTTCTCTCCCTCTTGTAATCAATTTGACCAAGCCTGCTAAGGCTAAAGGTCCTGCTGTAAATACAAATGTACAAATCAATGAAAAAGCATCTACTTTCCAGTATACTGATGTCATTTATCATGCTAAGTGCTATTTGGATATGTTAGATAGCTTTCAGTCATTTACAATGAGAGTTGTACAGTCTCTTCAAACAGAAGTTTTATTTGAACACCTAAAAGATTCATATCGTATTGTTCCCGCTCGTAAGAAAGGCGAGAGTCCAATACTTTTTAGTAAAGGACTGGAACAACAATTCAGCTATACGGATGATAGCAAAAGTAACGACACGGGGCATCTTCAACTCCGTCGTTACAGTCAACAATCAAAAGACATCATCCGAAAGATGGGTTATGACTTCAAGAGTGGCCTCAACTACGGTAAAGGACGAAGAACTCCTATCCGTACGGTTGTTCCGAAAGAAAAGTCGGAAATGTACTACAGCATAACCAAAAGAGGTTTAGGATATGCTTCACCTCCAGTATTATCTCCAGCAGCTTCTGAATCCGATAGTGAGGAGCGCTCTAACTCTTCTGATTCCAGATCATGGGATTCTGACACCAGCATCGGTCAAGTTCATCGGTTGACTGTATCGTCTAATATGGTCTCCGTCGAACTTCCAGAAGGCTATGATGAGGATATTGAAGAAAATCCTAAAATAGATCCTTGGGCTCAACGGATGGATACCCAATGGGAAGTCCGATTCGAACAAAGGGAACCTCCTACCGAAGATCAATTAGTTCAAGTTGATGTAGGAGAGAGCGGGTCACCTCGTCCAATATTCATCAGTAAGAACCTTCCAGAGGCAGATAAACAAGAATTAATTCTTCTGATTAAAGAATACATTGATATCTTTACCTGGAGTTATGAAGACATGCCAGGACTAGATCCCAAAGTTGCTACTCACGAATTGAACATCATGTCGAATGCAAAACCGGTCAAACAGCAACAACGGCATTTCAAGCCAGAAATAATGGATGCGATCGATGATGAAGTCAAGAAGCTCATCGTTTGTGGCTTTATTCGAGAAGAACAGCATCCTGATTGGGTAGCTAATGTTGTCCCAGTTCTAAAGAAAACCGGCAAAGTTTGAGTCTGCATCGACTTTCGGGATCTTAATGAAGCATGTCCAAAAGATGAATTTCCTCTCCCTATCACGGACGTCATGATTGACAATACCTGTGGGTTCGAAAGAATATCTTTCATGGACGGATTCTCCGGATACAATCAGATTCGGATAAATCCTGAAGACGAAAAACATACTTCTTTCCGTACTCCTCGTGGAGTCTACTGCTATACTGTGATGCCATTTGGTCTAAAAAATGTTGGTGCAACATACCAATGAGCCATGAGTACCATCTTTCGAGATCATCTGCGCAAGACTGTCGAATGCTACGTTGACAATATTGCTGTCAAAAGTCATCTAAAAGAAGATCACATCCAAGACTTGAGAACTGTCTTCAATCTCATGCGCCAACATCAACTCAAAATGAATCCCACCAAGTCATTCTTGGGTGTCTCTAGTGGCAAATTTCTTGGCTTCGTCATTACCTCTAAGGGTATACACGTGGATCCCGAGAAGATCAAAGCCATTCAAGAGATGCGTCCTCCACGCAACCTAAAAGAGCTACGAGGATTCCAAGGTCGACTTGCGTACATCAGAAGATTCATTTCGAATCTGTCTGGACGCTGCAGACCATTTACTCAACTAATGAAGAAGGATGTATCTTTCGTTTGGACCGAAGAATGTCAACGAGCATTTGATGACATAAAGCGGTATCTCATGAATCCACCAGTTTTGGTGCCACCAATCTCTGGCATACCGTTCTTAATGTATGTCCGTGCTATGGATCATTTATTGGGTGCTTTACTTGCCCAAAAGAATAAAGAAGGCCACGAACAAGCTATCTATTATCTCAATCGTACTATAATTAGTGCTGAACACCGTTATAGTCCGGTCGAAAAAGAGTGCCTAGCTCTTATGTTCGCTGTTCAAAAGACTTGGTATTACATCATTGGCCAAACTATTCATGTCATATCCTGAGTTAACCCTCTTCGGGTACTAATGAAAAAGCCTAGCACACTCAATTCTCGACTAGCTACATGGGCCATTCTGCTAGCCCAATATGACATGGTATATGTTTCTCAAAAGTCTGTCAAAGGTCAAGCACTGGCAGATTTCTTAGCAGCTCATCCTGTTTCAGATACATCTAAACTCTATGATGAAATTTCAGATGAGATATTGAAATCTAATACAATCTCTGAAGAATTTCCTACTTGGCGTCTATTCTTTGACGGTGCATCCAGGATTGGACCTAATGGTGCCATTGTTGCAGGAGGTGGAGTTGTCCTTGTTTCTCCAGACGGGTCAACTATTCAAAGAGCCTACTCCCTAGATGAGCCTTGCTCCAACAATGTAGCAGAATACAATGCTCTACCCATCGGCCTTCAGCTAGCTAAACAACTAGACGTCGAGTATCTTGAAGTTTATGGTGACTCCAAGCTGGTTGTTAACCAGGTTAGAGGGACTTATGAAGTTCGTCATCAAGATCTAGTGCCTTACTATGAAGCAGCAATCAACATGGCTACATCATTCAAAGCTTTCTTCATCGAATATGTACGCCGAGCTTGCAATATCGAAGCAGATGCTTTGGTCAATCTTGCAGCAGTCCTAGCCATCCTTATCAAAAGACAGCAGGTGGTGGTTATCTCTAATCGGAAATTGTTCTACGTCGAAAACAATCGTAATATTGGGTTCAATAATCTTACTGAAGTTAATGTTATCAATGAAGATTGGAGAACTCCTTTCATCGACTTCATAGTCCATGACATACTCCCTGAAGATCCCAAGGAAGCTACGAGTATTCGTCGGCGGTCTCTCCGATTCTATTACAATCAAACCACCAAAACTCTCTACCGGCGAACTTATGACGGCTTATTTTTACACTGTCTTGTCGGTGATGAAGCGAAGCAAGTACTGCGTGAAGCTCACGATGGTGTTTACGGAGCACATCAACCCGGTCCTAAACTACAGGATCGCATCCGACGCATGGGTTATTACTGGCCTTCTATGGTATCTGATGCCATCGAATATGCGAGGAAGTATCGAGCTTGTCAAATCCACGCAGATTTTATTCATCAACCATCAGAATTCCTTCATCCGACTGCTGCTTTCTGGCCTTTTGAAGCTTGGGGCATGGACATCATTGGTCCCATTAATCCTCCTTCTTCTAGAGGACATCGGTTCATACTGGCAATAATCGATTACTTCTCTAAATGGGTCGAAGCTATACCATTGGCTGAAGTCAAGACCAGCAACGTCATTAATTTCGTCAAATACCATGTCATCTATCGATTTGGTGTACCTCGACGAATCATTCATGACAATGGACCTCAATTCATCAGTCAAAAGTTCACAAGGTTCTGTGACGATCATCGGATTGATAATATTGCTTCGACAGCCTACAATCCTGCTGCTAACGGCTTAGCTGAAGCTTTCAACAAGACTATCATCAAGCTCCTCAAGAAGTTTGTGTCTACTAACAAACAAAACTGGAGTGAAAAGCTTGGAGAATGTCTTTGGGCCTACCGTACTACGGTCCGCAATCCTACAGGTTGTACACCTTTCTCTTTGGTATACGGCTGTGAAGCAGTTCTACCTCTGGAACTCCAAATTTTGTCTTTGAGGATTGCCATCGCCAACGAACTTACAACAGAGAACAACGATCTTCTCCGACTTCAAGAGTTAGAAGCGCTCGATGAGAAGCGGTTAATGGCTCAACAGCATATTGAGTTATACTAAGCCCGCATCTCAAAGACTTTCAACCGCAAAGTTAAAGTCAGAGCCTTTCAGAAAGGAGAGCTCGTTCTAACTGTAAGGCGTCCTATGACTATGACTCATTCGAGAAAAGGCAAGTTTGATGCAAAGTGGTAAGGGCCTTACATTATCAGCAAAGTCTTTTCAAATGGAGCCAATCAACTCACAGAGCTAGACGGTCGAGTTGCAATGATGCCCATCAATGGCAAATTCCTTAAAAAGTATTATGTATAAATATAACAGACATTGATTGTAATTATCAGACAATTCATAAATAAAATTCAGTTTTATTTCATCTTGAACGATAGTACATAATATCAAGGAAGGCCACTATCATCATTCTCAAAATTGAGACGCGGACCACTGCCATCCTTATCAAAGACATGATCAGCAAAAGAGTTGAGAACATTCTTGCTGGAACCCACCAGGAATTTGTAGGCAGCCATCCTCATGGCCTCTTCTTCTTCAGTCTTCCCTGGTTCGAGAAGGAAGTCCAAGATGTCCTTTGGCGACTTAGGAGCGGATGAACCTTCGCCCGCTGCCATCTGCTTTTGTTCAACCGGCTCGACTGGATGTTCTTCAGTACCTGCTTCCACCTTCGAGGCGATCTCAGCTTTCTTGGATGCATCTTCGGACGACATCTTTATGTTGAAAAGTGAAAGTGAACATCCCACTTGATTTTCTGTTCTATTTATAGACAGAGAGTCATAAAACTATGTAGCGACACATTCATCCGACGGTTCGCCCGTTCATCATAAACATTTATCTGACGGTTCATCCGTTCATCATCCGACGGTTAGCCCGTTCATCATAAACATTCATTTGATGGTTCATCCGTTCATTTAATCCATCTGACGGTTCACCCATTCATCACTTGACGGTTCGCCCGTTCATCATCCGACGGTTCGTCCGTTCATACATCCATTTGACGGTTCACCCGTTCATCATTTGACGGCTCACCCGTTCATTACGTTCATCCCGACGATTTATTTCGTTCACACATTTTGACGAATCATCCAGTTCGTTCTTATCAACAACTTGTCATCTTTGATTAAGTTGTCTATTGAAATAATAATATTCAATAAATTATATTTGCCACGTCCATATTACCTCTGAGCAGATATAATTGAATATGATTATTTTTCTGAATTAAGAAATATATCATGTCCTGTACCTCTGAATATATTTTCTATTGCTATTATTTATATCTGAATAAGATATGCAATAAATAATAGAACCACAAAGAATGTCTTTTTTATTGATCAAAATTCAAGACATTACAAAGATTCATATTACAAAACAAAAAGATACAAGGAATATTTCTACTAGGCTGGAGGTGTCATCAAATTGGCAATTTGTTGCTTCAAAATTTGCAGACGCTCTTCACAAGATTCCATCACTCTCTTCCTGGCTTCTTCCATCCCAGATTTTTCATTGAAGGTTGGCAGAGTTACCATTCTGCGAGTGATTTCAGGTTGATGAGCTGCAGCATATTCATCTCTTTCTTGGGTTAGAACATCAAGTTGTTGAATTGTAGTTTGATGTTGGATGACCTCATCTTCCAGTTCTTCCTAAAGACGGGCAATCTCCGATTTTAATTCAGCAATTCTCCTTTCTTTTCTTTCAGCAACAGATGTTATCGTTTCTACTTTAGAATTGTACTCAGCAGACTTGGCAGTGAAAGCATCCAACAGAATTTGGAAGTTGACTCTCTCAACTGCAGCTTCTTGAGACATTCGTTCAAATTCGGCTTGCACTAAAAGTTCTACCTCTCTTTTACTCAGCTCTTTATAACTCTTGACTGAGGTTTCCAGCTCATCTAATATGTGATCAAGAAAAATAGCCTGAGCCTCGTCTCCTTGATTATGGATGGCATTTACCAAGTAAGAGGTTGGACCTTTAACCGTGGAGAAATTAGCTTCTTCCTTCTCCATCACTCTATCTATTAAAGTCCCCAATGAATCAAAGAAGAACTTGGTAAATGATTTAATGGCAAACTGATTAATAGCCAAAGCACCGGGAGTAGCAGCTACTCCTGTTGACGATGAAGTGGTGGGACGTTCAGTCTCTTGTACTTGGACGGAGGGCTCTTTAAATAAAGGAGCTAAAGTCGAGCTGGTTGCTCCTCCCCGTTGTTCCTCTGCAAAAACAGATAGACTTTATCATTTTGTCTATCGTTTGCTACTGTTAAAGAAGATTAAAGGTGAAAGTAATCTTACCGTGGCTTGGTCCAATATCATGCCTGTCATCTGTTGGAACATATTCCAGCCTAGCAGAAGTAGCCTCAGATATTACTGCCTGACTACTGCCTGCTTCGGAGCCGCATGACAAATGACGACTGCTACTAGCTATCGTCGTTGCAAGCACTATATCATTACACACTGGAGGAGTTGGAGAAGATCTGAGTTCTATATGGATAAGAATAAAATGTCAGCTATCAATCTATCTATTAAAAGAAGATTTCTAATTTCATTCTATACCTTTGGGATCAATAGTAGAAGTTTCTTCCAAAGCCACTTCTTCATCTGTAATCTTCTTTGGAGATACCTGCACCTCAGCATCCTTTTCAGGATTCAGGGTATCATCAGCAGCTCTGGAAGATGTCTGGACCTCAATGTCTTCTTCAGGATTTTGTGTCTCATCAAGAGCCTCTGATGATGTGCTCTCCTCACTTTCACTATCCTCGGGAGCTTCTTCGCTGGCAATTGCAGCGGTATGATCGGCGTCTTCATGAAGACCGAAGTCGCAATCATTTAATGCCTCGACTATTAGATGATCTTCCTCTTCACGGACTGTCCCTGGTGTGACAGGAAGCTGAGTTATATCTACCGCTGGTAAAAGAGATCGTAAAGCTTCCTCTTCTCTGGGCTCTGGAGCCTCTTCTCTCTGTTCAAATTCTTCCCTCTGCTCAAACTCCTCTCTCTGCTCTGGACTATGTTCAGAGGCAGGAGTAGGAGATGACATAGTAATACCAGCTTCAGCATTCACCACTACAGAAGACAAGATTTGCCTTGGAGGAGAGACCGTTCTTTTTCTTCTTCTGTGGGCCAATTTCTTTCTATGAAGAGGCCTTTCTGGGCTCTCTATGTCCACTATATCAACCGTCTTTTGAATAGAAGTCGGCGTGTTTGCCTCTTCTCGTTGAATTGACTCGGCCAGCTGCCGAGATTGTGATCTAGTCGTAACTTTTTCTGGTTGATCCAGAATAAGTTTCTTCTTTGCAGCTGGGGAAGAAGGTTCATCAATCCTTCTTTTTCTCTCTCTGGCCAGAGATTTAACTACTTTCAGAGAAATTCTCAGTGGTTGATTTACTTCCTCAGGGAAATTTACTTCTCTGGAAGCTTCCAATAGATCATCTACCGGTTCATGTTGTTCATCATTTGCTGGAGCTAATGTAGCAGTGGCCCCTTTCTTTAGACGTGTCGCTATTGCAAAGCTATCAATAAGACTAAAGTTCTCTGTAAATGTATTGGCAGCTGTGTAGAACAACGAATATGTGTATAGCATTCTTGGGCCATTATCATTCTTGTTAGGCATCGAGAACACTGTTCTAGTGTCTCGAGCATTGTAGTAGGCCCATGCTCTCGCACCATCAATTAGGTACCCCTTTCCTTGTAGGCAAGTTATAGCGTTGCCCATATGGAATTGGTCGTAACCAAATTGACGAGCGAAGCGACTCGGCAGATATGGTTCCAGGTAGCACTCATCCTCAAATCTGTATACCAAATGTGATGCCTAATTGCCTTCAGCCAGTCAAAAGCTGCTCGGCCCAATGGCTGCCTCCCCAGATCAACCAGATTTGTTGCTATGAATTCGTAACCAGCTGGAGGAGCGAAGCTATAAAAATTCCATCCCTTGCCAAGGTTTAGGGCACGTCTGCAGTCCTTCAGACTAACGTACACCCACTTGCTTCGGGAGAATCTACACAGAAAGCTGCCGTTAACTTCCCCCATGTCGGGGTTCACCAGAGATGGATGATGCAGAAGCAACCACCCGAATAGATAGGTGTAGGGCAACTCCAGTCTAGGGAAGTTCCCTTTCTCACCCTTCTACTTGATCATAGAGTCGATATACAGACGAAGACCTGTATTTATTCTACAGGTCATCGCTGATAGCAAATCCATCCGGTAGCCGAAGACTAACCGGACGGCAGCGAAGAGTACGCCGCGGTGGAAGCGGTCCACGGCGCTTGCCCCAGGTATAACAAATCGGCGAAGCCAGTATGTCAAAAATCCTGCCAGCTGAGCTTCTTTAGACATGGACCTGTAGCCCATTCTTATAAAGCTGTCAAAAAAATCTCCGGGCTTGAGCGGAGGATATTGGTGTTCATCAGTAACTCTGATATCTATTCTCTTATTCTCTTCCATCAGCTTTATCACTTCACTGTTGCGGAGAGATTGAAAGAAAGTTGGGTGGCAGGAGTCATGATCCTTGGTCTTTTTCTCAACGATATGATTAAAAAAAAGATAAGGTAACCATTTGGAGGAATAACATGTGCTGGAAGAGCCGCTCTTGTAATACAGGGAGCATATATTATAATGGCACAGTAGTTCGTCGAAAACTGCTACCATTTCTGGATTTTTCCGACGTAGTCTCTCTAACTCGTCGTTTGTAGGAACATACTCCTCGTAAGGGGAGTCTCCAGTTGGTAGGCATGAGATATACTTTATCTCATGGAGGGCCAATCCCATCTCCCCGCAGGGCGTCATGAACGTCCCTGTCTTATAGTTATACCTCTCTGCCAGGGCTAGAAACAGATGAGGGTTTGGATGGAAGCCATATACGGTAGCATATACCGCATTATAAAGCTCGATCTCTCTAAGTTTGTCTTCAAATTGAGCCAATGCCCAGTTGGCTATGCAGTTCCATCTCCTGTTATCCGGGTTTACCAAACCGGTCAGCCGGATGTCTTGATCCGGATATCTACCCTCCGCCTTTGCATACTCATTAGCAAAAATCGGTGTCCTTACCGGCAGCAACAAAGATGAGTTCTCAGGAGGGATACAGCCTGGCTTCAACCCTCTTAGTAAAGTGCTGTGTCGCTCAGAAGAGCTATAGAACATGTCTCTATTGTTCGGGCCTTTCTTGACACAGATCTTTCCTGTTCGTGCATGTTGAAGGGGAGTAATGTCCCAGTCCATCCTCCTGGGATGGCTTGCATGAGCATATCGTGCTAGAGGAAGGCACCTAGCTATGTCTGGTAACTGGATCAGTTTCTCCTTCCTTTGGAAAGTTCTCGACTCAACACGGGGTCTAGGCTGAGAACTTTTATCAATGGCTTCGCCGAATAGGAACATAGGTTTCTTGTGAGTGATGGCATCAGCAGACTGCAAGGGCTGTCCATTTATCAGACTTAACAAAGTCTCATTATTCTGAGTTATCAGGATAGCTTGGCGAGAGGATGGAAGGGAATATTGTGGGAAGAGTACGTGGGATAAGTCTTCTTTGGATTCCGGCTCAGCTAAAGTTCCTACGAAGACTTCATAATTCGGGTCCTCTCTGATATCAACTGCATCAAACAGAAAAAATAGAGTTCAGTACAAGTAAAATCAAAGATTCTGTTATCAAATTGTACAAGCATCAGATTGTACAAGCATCAGATTGCGCAAAGCATCAGATTGCACAAAATTCTATGCACAAACCATCAGATTGCGCTGACAAAGCTTGCGCAAGACAACAGTTTGTGCTGACAATCTTACGCAAACCAGTAGATTGTGCTGACAATCTTGCGCAAACAAGTAGATTGTGCTGACTTTCGCCAGCGCAATTCAACCGATTGCGCAAGAAGATACTCTTCATAAAAATAAAGAATATTGGGTTCGTGCAACCTAAAACCCTAAAAAGGGTGGAGCAGTATGACCATATATCTAAAAAGAGATAGGTTTCAAGATTCAGTAATATCAAAAAAAACCCTTAAAAGGGGTTTCCGATCGGTTGTCCACCTCGAAGTACGGGGTGTACGGCTTTATGACGTGAAGGGCGCGACACAGAACGAGTCGAGGACTCGGCTCGAGCCTTCCTTTTCTCGGGGGCAGATCGTTTTGGGGCCATAGAGATCGATGAAGAAGAAGAAGGAGAGTCGAGAGAGCTCGGGAAATTCTTTCTTTCAGAAAATCAGAAGCAAGTAAAGAATGACAGAGAAGAGAAAGGGAACTATTTATAGTTTTTGAAAATGAACAAACTCCTCAGATTGTGCCGGATAAATAGGAGCTAATTCCTCCGATTGCGCAGACAGATCATCATATGCGCAACTTGATTTTCAAATCAAAATTCAAAGTATTTCGAAGCTTTGACCATTTTCAAACTTCAAAAACTTTGAAGGGGGTCTTGTAGGTCCTAAAAATCAAGTTGCACCCATCAACAAAGTCATCAAAATTAAATTATACATCCTTCAAATGAACTGCACAGAAGACAGATTGTGCAGGCATTCGATTGTGCAGGATGAACTGCGTACTCATTCAAGTGTGCATGCTGGCGTGGCCTTGCCATCATTACCTGACAGAGAATCAGATCTTCTGACAGCTGACAGCACGAAGAACGAGGAAACTGTTAGTTTATTGTGCAGCACAGCGCTCGAGGACAGCTGTACATGCAACGTAATCTGCCTGCAGCGCAATCCAGCCCAGCGCGGTCCATCCCAGCGCAATCCGAAGCCAGCACAATTCATGTGGCGCACTTCATCAATATAATTGACAAAGTACACATGGCCTTCATGCCATCAATTGCTCACTACGTGGCAACTGTCTATACACGATCATGTGCAATTTAAGCAAATGATACCATGTGTCCAAGACAGTTGGCCCTTGATCAAACAACTGCCAGCGCAGTCTGATGCTGCGCAATTCAGTTCATGCGCAATCCAGCTTGCGTCATTCAGAATAACTAAAAGTTAGTTATTTCCAGAACTCTATAAATAGAGTTTCAAGTCTTCATTATGGAGATCATACATAAAGTTCAGAGATATCAGAGAGTTCAGAAGTTCTTGCCCAAGTGCTGCTGCATTCTTCCGAGGCTATCGCCTTCAAATTCAGAGGCTATCATCTTCAAAGTTCATATCGTCCAAGGGATAAAGCAATCATCATCTAGATTGGATTTCTATAGTTGTACTTTCCCAAAATTCTTGTAATCTTCTTTACAAAGTTTGTTGAAATAAAGATCAACTTTTGTTTTTGGCAAACAACCGTATCAGCTCAGGACCACAGGCGAGTACATTTACTGATAGTTTTTATTGTCTTGATATCTGCTATATCCGATTCAGTTGTAGTGTCGTACTTGACTCCTAACACGATGATTTCACGGACTAGTATACGTCGGATCTTGTCATGAGATGTTGTTCCTAGATTACTTGGTATATTGGTACATTGATCGACTTGTTTCCTGTACTTGTATAGACATTGACTTGGGAGTGGGCTGGCCCCCTGCTTTTGAGTCCCGTATCATGACGTGTCATGTTCGGATCCATTATACTATTCGGGGATGGAGAGTTATTAGTGGTTGTGTGATCAAATTCCTACTTGTTCTTCACACTCGTACCTATTACTTGTTCATTGCTATACCCTCGCCTCATGACAGGTAAAGCCTGACCCTACTTGTTCATAGCCTTCCATGGTGGTCGGCCTGATCTTGCTCTTTTGTACACCTGTTCATAGCCGGTCAGATGAAACAGCCTTATCTGGACCTAAGCCGATCACATAACGTATTAATAATTCATGGCATATTTTATATTTACTTTATTATATCATATATCCCTGTTCTATTCTACATTTTTGTATTTATACCATGATAAGATATCCAGTTTACATATCCTGTTTATATTTCATGTCTTGATATTTCATCTTATTTTTATTATGATTGTTTCTTATAGAATTTGTCAATTCATATGAAACTGCTGTTAGTGTTTTGTACTTGCTCATTTTCCTGACAGAATACCGTTGATATATTACATATGATTCCGAGGCAGACTGCTCGACCTACTATAGGGTCGGGACAGATTGAGACCTAGGCCAGGGCTTTGACCTGGCAGCTGAGCCACTAGATATTGCACCCCTTGACTAGTATAGCATAGTTAGGCTTGCCTAGACTGCGATCCAGCTAGTGCTTTCATACGTAGTATTTTATATTATATTTTGAGTTTCTGTGATGTGTTTATATATCTGAGCTTGTGTTGGATCTTGAACTTTTTTCCAGTTTTCCCTTCGATCATATTTTTATTTCGTGCTATCTATTCTAGTTGTCTTGTGATTGAGTTATGCCATATTATACCTCCATGTGGAGATGACAGGTACCCTTATATTTTGTTTAGTTATAGTATTTATAGACGACCTATACAGTATTCTACCGCCGATTCTACGGCGTAGGCTGGACGTACCCACGTACTCGTGCCCCTACTCAGGGTGCGGGTCGTGACAGTTTTACTATGCCATGCTACTTTTATGTACACTTTACTATTATCATATATTTTTTTGATTTACTGTTATATAGTCTTAATCATTTATTGAAAACTGTTGTTAGTGGTATGCTCGTTCCAATCCTGACTAGATAACCACATTTTTTTAGAAGTTGTTATGCCCCATATTATTGGACTACGTGACGATGCCAGCTGAGACGGATCTCGATATTCCATTCACCGTGAGTTGTCTCCCGGGAGCTTTAGGCCATTGTATTTTGATTTATGTTTCGTTATCGGATTTGTCGTCGATACATTTCTTGATATGTATGATCATTTTATAGATTCTATTTTTGTATTTCTTTTATATCTTCGTTAGCTGTATGTGATTCGAGTACATGATTCTTCTAGTGGAACATAGAACTGCTCAAATATATTATTGGGTACTTGACAGCGTACTACCGTCGATATTACGACATAGGCTGGGCGTGGCCCACGTACTCGTGCCCGAATATTCGGGTGGAGGTCGTGACACATTTTTATGGTGGCCCATGCAGATCAGTCTTCGTAACTAGCACGAAGTCATGGTAGTACTTAGGCTTAGTCGTACTACTGCGAGCCTGCCTTAGGATAAAGATTTTAGGATCTCTTGATAGATTTCAGGAATGACCCCTGAGAATCTTACTTGAAACTCCGTTGAATCTGTTTTCACTTACTTTTGCTCATCCTGACTTTTGAATACTTGTTCGTTGCCGAACTCGATTCTTGTATACAGATAAATTTTATGGATTCTAGAAGGAACAAGGAAGTGAAATTTGAACTTATAACCATTTGGGTTGAGAAGAAAAGATGATTAGCAAGATCTTATACATGAGGGTTGAGAATTATTTTAAGCTAAATTCTAGAAACTTGAATTTTGACTAAGATATTACAATTGGGGCTTTAAGATTTATTGAAATATGTTTGAAAAATAAATTGGAATCCACAAAGGAGCCTAGAGAAACGGAACGAGGATTGCATGAACAAGCTGGAAATTACTTATAGGTGTATGATAATAGAGAGGATAGTGTTCTATGGACTTGTGATAAAGAAATTATTGAGGAGCTCTATATAACTTTTACAAGTGGTAAGAGCCATTAAGGAAGATATTAAATTGACTTTCTTGCTTGAGTAGTCAAGGATGCGGCACTAAATACAAATATTTTACAAAGAATATAATTCCAAAATTATAAGGAATCCTTGAGACAAAAATGGTGAAAGGGTTGGTATAGATTTATAGGACCGATGAGTGATGACTGAGTATTGGATTAGAGATACTTAAGGGTTACAACTTATTGGAGGACTTGACAAAGCGAGAGGATCATATAAGACTTGGAACCAATTATAAATAATTGCGGAAGGAGGACTCAACAAGTGAATCTAAGTTTTATGAACAATAAGGGAAGTTGGTTAGAAAGAATAAAGGGAGATAATTTGGAAAATTTATGTTCGCATTAGGAAATATCAGTGGCAGGGAGTTAACAATAGTGGATGATAAGAGTGAAGGAATTTTTTTATATAAACAGACTCTGAAAAATCTAGTTGTGGAAACCTAGAAGAATTTACATAAACGTTAGGGATGAAGATTAGAAGACAAAACCATCAGTAATAGATAATTTGTGTCTTAAGGTCACAAAGAGGGTTTGATAAGAGTTGATTTGTAAGACCAAAGTGAACAACTTGGAGGTTGAAATCTGATTGTCGAATATGGGCAAATGCAAGAAAAAGGGAGGACAACGAGCTTGTTTATGACTAAATGAGCAAGTGCAAAATTCTTAATTTCATTTTCTTCACCTTATTATTTCTGTCCGACTTACATCCATCAAACTACCTCATATCTAAACCCGTTAGCTACACTTTTGTCTATCTTGAATTTTCATCTCTCTTTACTTGGGAAAGGCTGAGGAAGTATCGTAATCATCTCGCTCAGAAAGGACAAAAATATGGAATATTGGGCATTGAAATAAAATTGGTGGGAGAAGGATATGACTAAGATTGGTAACAAAAATCAAGTGATTGGCATTATCGATTTGGAAATGATTACCCTTAGGGAATTATTTAGAGTATGGGTTACTTCATGTAAGAGGAAACTTATGAGGAATCCAAGAAGGAATAACGGTAGATTATACATAAAATGGTAAGAACTATATATATGCCGGAGTATATTCTTAAAACTGATGAGAAAATTCAAAGACGATTTGATTATGAGAAAACTTGGATGTTTTCTAGTTACTGACTCTCGAGATATTTCATTACGACTAAGATATTGAACTTGAAATACAGGAAGAAGATTATGACTACATGGGGTGAAGATACAAAATTGAACAAAAGATTGGTAAGGGAATGACTAAGACCTGGTAGAACACGAAACTTTTGAGTTATAGGAAAATCTATAGGCTTTTGTGGGAATGTTAAAATTTAAGGAGGATAACGTTCGAAGGTATAGGGTTAAAGATATGAAAAAGATTGATTTTTATAATAGGAAGCAAAATTTTATGTGGTAGTGGTGGCATTAGATTTGAGTAATACGAGGAGTATGATTTGAACAGAGTTCAAGGATTTATAAACTTTGAATTCGGGAATTTCGGATCCAGGTTAAAGACAAGATGGAGGAATTTAGACTAAGTTGATAATGAGAGTAAAAGAATTAGGAGTTATAACAAGAGTATGTTCCATGAGTAGTGTCTTTGGAATAAGGTCAAGCCTATAGTATTTACAAAGGAATTTAATCTTCGTGACTAAAGATTATCATTCATGTTGTAGTATAACTAGACTTCAGATGACCTTGGTAGTAGTCGAAGTAGAATGAGATGATTACCTTGACTTTTCCTCTGAAAAATTCTATCTTTTGATTTTTCTATCCTAGTAAAGAGATTTAATTTTCTTATCCTTGAATCATTTCCTAAATTCCTATCACACTTGATTTTCGATCCACTTTGATCGTGACCGATCGATTTTGAATACCTTATCGTGTCAAGGTTCTTGATTCTTGACTATACTCAATGCATTTAATCCTGATCGTGCTTAGACTTTAATCCTATTTTTACTCGTTCCTGAAACTTCGAACAAATTCTTAGTAATATCTAAGTCATGTTTCAATCATGATTAGACTTACTACTATTCTTGATTATGTCTGAATTTTATGGTTAGTCATGCATAGATGACCTTGCATGACTAGACAACCTTGATTCCAATTATCATGATTTCTAACGATCATGACTATACATATTACTATTCTCGCTAATCGTGCCTAAAATTTTAATCTTTGATCACAACTATATGGTTTGATTACAAACTTAGTCGTGCTAGAATTTGGATTTTGATCATGTCTGAATAATTTTTTGTTCATGCCTAGATTTTAATCTAGGTAACTTCATCCTTGATCGTGCCTAAGTGATTTTAAATCATTTCCAAATTTCTAATCACGTCCGAGCTCTGATCGTTATTCACGACTTAATTAATTTTGTTCATTGGATTTTAGATCGTGCCTATAAGACTTTAACTTTGAATCTTTATCGTGCCAAAATTTTATCTTTGGTCATACCAAGTCTTGGTTTTAATCGTGTATGTGGGACTTTAACTCTGATTTTATCAAGCCTAGATTCTATCGCTCGTGCTATGCCTAAATTTGATCATATCTTGATCATAACCAAAAAAACAATTGATTATATTAGTCGTGACTCGAGTCGTACCTAAGATACTGAATTTTCATTATAATTCGTGTCTAATCGATTCGACCATACCTCGACCTTATCCTTGATCGTGCTAATATGACTAGTCGTGCGTAAAAGATTTTGATCTAATTACTCTTGATCGTGCTAAAACATATCATTCTTCACGATCGTACCTAAAATTCTGACTATACTCTTCGTCATATTTGAATCTTCGGTTGACCCCGTCGATCTTAAATTTCGAGGAAAAAAATTTCTTTAAGGATGGTAGATTTGTAACCTCCGTTATCCGAATTTTGGAATTTCTTCGAATTTTTGCATTTTCTATTTTCTAATTTTTCTGAATCTTTAAAAATCCTGAGTTTTAATATTTTCGATCGTGATATGCCAACATTATTCGTTGGGTCTTTGGTTTTGAGGAAAAAACTATATTTTTGTCATATACCATTATTGTCCTTTTTTAATTTACTTTATAAGTTATAAATATTTAATTTTGTATAAGAGAATAATTGTTTGATATGATTTAAAAAAATAAATATTGACAATAATAAAATATTTTTATCATTCTAGTATCTTTGAAATCGAATTTCATGATAATATATATATTTTCGAAATCATATTGTACTATAAATAGTAAGTACATAATTTGGAACGTTGGTTTTACGAAATTATATTATGTGAATCTATGCTAAATAATTTTCGACCTTTTCCTAAAATTTTATGAGTTATGATTATTGGGAATAGATATACCTTTATATTTATTTTGAATTCTATGGTCTATGGTGATTTGTAAGTAAAATCATTAGCTAGTATTAGTAACTAAATGTTAGTATTTAGTTTTTGGGTTAGTAGTTAGTTATTTTCACTATTTTCTAATTCTATTATATTTACATCCTTGTCCTTAGGGTTTTCCACTCTACCCTATAAATATGGGGACTTCCCAATAGTTCACAATAAACTTTTCCTAAAATTCCTGCACTCCCATAATACAGTCGCCACCCCTCCTGCATGTCCTGATCATCAACGACCAGCTTCTTCGGCCGAGCACCCCAGTCATTGTCACCCCGACTCCTCAACGACAACCACCCGGCCATCCGCGACCACATTGTGGCCGGCCACCCCCTGGCCAGCCATACTCCACCGCGACACCACCAGTGCCGACATCAAGAAACCGCCACTCCCCAGCCTATTGACCTCCTTCTACGGCCAACTTGATCACCCGGCGCTGCCCTGACTCCCAGTGCCACCACCGCAGCCACATTGCCATTCACCCCAAGCCAAACACCACCAGACCTTCCCTGTCACCACTACGGCATCATCCCCGACCCACCATTGCAGCCCAATATTGCAACATTCACCACCACCACATACTGCAGCCGCCACCCGGCCAACTCTAGTCCCCGACCTTCCCAAAACACCACACACCATCACCAACATCATTTCATCACCACCATGACATTCACATACACGCCACCATCACAACCACCAAGGAAATAGAGACGATCTCACCTGAGCCGAGCCGCGCGCTCCCTCCCTGTCGACCTCGGCACAGCAACCCCGGGGCCCAGATATAGTCATGCCCGTCTGGCCGCCACAATCCCAGATTGGGCCCGCCGCCTCCGCGGTTGTGGCCGGCCTCCTCCCGACACTATCTCCTGCACCAACGCTCCGTTGAGTGACGGCGACCCCTCCCCTCTGCGCTTTTCCTCCGGCCGAATGGCGTCGACCATCGACGGTTCTTCCCTGCACTCTCGGTGAGCTCCTTGCTCGTTTTCCCCTTTCTCTCTCTACTCGATTTCTATTTTGGGAGGTATGAGCCGATACCCCCCCCTTTATTTCTGATTGTTTAATATTGTTATTAAGGTTAAATGGATTAATGATTTGTTAGGTTAAAAATGTTGGATTGGGCTGGTGATTTGGGAAATTGATTGGGCCAAGTCAATTCAATGGGTTTTTAAAATGAAATAAAAATGTTGGTTGGCAAGCCTACCCTTCTTTGGGCCACCTGGGTGATTTTTCGGCATGTATATTTTTATGTATAATATAGGTAATAATGTGTATATGTATATGTATAGTCGTATGCATAATAATATGTTTATGTATATATATGAATATGAGTAACATGTATATTTCAAATTACTTAATTATTGTTTAGACTAGTAAAATTTAGGAATTTATTTACTTGGGATTTTTGATTTTATATATATATATATATATATATATATATATATATATATATATATATATATATATATATATTTATATATATATTTTATATATATATATATATATATATATATATATATATATATATATATATATATATATATATATATATATATATATATATATACACATATATATATATATGTATAATATATATATATATATATATATATATATATATATATATATATATATATATATATATATTTCCAAAATTTCTTGTAACAAAATATTGATTTTGGCCCTTGGGCCCTACTTATTTTCAACCGAGCTTTGAAGTCCTAAATATATTAGTATAGTATTTTTCGGATACTTTTAGCATTACCATTATGAGTAATAAATATACTTTGGACCTAATATAAACTTTGGACCTAATATATATATATATATATATATATATATATATATATATATATATATATATATATATATATATATATATATATATATATATATAATTGGTACTATAATCATATCTTGGGTTTTTTATCAATTATTTTAAATTTAAATGTAGTATGAACTATTATAACTTACCCCTATAGTCACAAATATATTTTCTAAAGGGACTAATAATATTTTAAATGGATATAAACATTTTCTAAATAAGTACCGTCAAAGGTAGTTTTAAGGGGAAATTAACATTTTGGCCTCGTGATTAATCTCTGAAATCAAATTCTTCTAATCTTCTCTAAATCATGACTAATATAGTCGTTTTCTATTTCTTTGATCATGGACTTCTTCTCGTATCGATAATCGTGCCAACTCTGAACTTGGACTTTTATATACCAAACTGGGCTATTTGGACTATTCTGGACTCAACGGAACTGTCCGTGTCATTATTTTGGACCATCTTGTGGAGCATAGAATCATACATATTCCGTGTCGACACGTTCGTGTCGTGTACGTTGTCTCCAACTAAATTGAGACGAGTACATTTTGTGATAATTTCTCGTTTATGTTATTTTCTATGTTTCGTGTATTTAGTGTAAATATCCTTGATTTTTTGACACGTTGGTCACACAGATTGTTATTATCTGGTTTCAGTCATGAGATATTATTCCTTGTATTTTTTGGTATATCTTGTGCGAGTCTTGTCGCTGTTCTTGTGCATTGTATAGACACAATTCCTGTGAAGGCTCGCAGCCTTCTCAGAGAATCCGTGTCATGACGTGTCATGGTTGGATCCACTGTATCAGTCGGGGGCGGAGAGTAGTAGTGTAGATGTGTGGTCAATACCCTCCTTGTGCATGTATTAGTTCCTTGTGAGTATTAATCATACTCCTCTCGTATGATTAACCAGGCCAGTAGACCTTGTTCAAGTTTCCAAGCCGACCACATGTCAAAGCTAGTACTTACTCACAGTAGTTAGTATAGATTCTTGACTCTTGTACGTGAGATAACCTGATTTACTCTTTCTTGCTCTACTTTACAGTTTTACCATGCCATGCTACTTTCATGTACACTATACTATTATCGTATATTATCTCTATTTACTGTTACATAGTCTTTATCATTTACTGGAAACTGTTGTTAGTGATGTGCTCGTTCCAATCCTGACTAGATAACCATATTTTTAGGAGTTGTTATGCTCCATATTATTGGACTACGTGATGATGCCAGCTGAGATGGAGCTCGATGTTCTATTCACCATGAGTTGTCTCCTGGGAGCTCTAGGCCATTGTATTTTGATTTATGTTTCGTGATCGAATTTGTCGCCGATACATTTTTTGATATGTATGATCATTTTATAGATTCCATTGTTGTCTTTCTTTCATATCTTCCTTAGTTGTATGTGATTCGAGTACATGATGTTTCTAGTGGATCATAGAACTCTTGAGATATATTATTGGGTACTTGACATCGTATTACCGTCAATACTGCGGCATAGGCTGGGCATGGCCCACGTACTCGTGCCCGAATATCCGGGTATGGGTCGTGACACCTACCATAAAGTTTTATGATATTGGTTCAAAGAGAAATCTATCAGGTATCAAGCTTTTGGTTCAAGAGAGGACCATTGATTGGAAGAATATTAGGAACAGTGGGTAGTCTTTTGGGATATTGAGGGATGACGGACCCAGAACCACTACTGTCTACTATTTGTTCTTTATATAGAACAAAGTCCTGTAGGAGGATGGCTTGGAAGCCTTAATGAGTTCTCGAGCATTTGGAATGTCCAACGTGCTTTACAGGAAGCACGGATAGCACAACACTACAAAAGAGCGAAGTACTCCATGCTACAGTGGGGTGAAACCACATGAGGTACCTCATGAGGGTAAAGCCTCGTCTTTGGGCCAAGTCACAGCGACGTAGCACCACACATAGGCAAGTAGGGCCTAATGTTGTAGAATGAAGAGTGGTAGGCAGTACTACAAAGAGGCTGGGCCTCATGTTACAATGGTGTGACATTACATGAGGTACCTAGGAAGGATAAAGCCTCGGCTTCGCGAGCCATGTCATGACGGCATAACACCGCAAGGAAACAAAAGTCTTCATGCTGGATAGTTTGACACTACAAAGAGGCTAGGCCTCATGCTATAGTGGTATGACACCACATGAGGTATAGCTTCGGCTTTGAGCCATGTCATAGTGGTGCAGCACCACAAGAAAACGAAAGGCTTCATGCAAAGACTCTTTAAAAGAACTCACCTAGAGTGTGTAGGACCGATTGTATGAACAAGTTGTAAAGCGCAATACACTAGAGGAGGTGAATTGAGTAGGCAGCAGAAATTAACTATTTAAAAATGTTAGTAACAAGATAACATAATATATATATCACAGATATGTAAATGAAAAGTAGAGAGTAGAGAGCAAACGCAAACACAAGGATATATATTGGTTTCCCTCTTGTGAGGACTAGCCCAGTCGGAAGAACTTTAGCTTCCAGTTGAATCCACTATGGAAAATTGCCACAAGTTTTCATCCGAAGTTCTTGCAACTTCTACAACGCGATCTTTGATCCGAAGTACTCGACCAACTTCAATTGTGAAGTGTCTAACTTCAATCAAGCCTCTGATTACAATCACTCTGAAACTTATAGACCGTACCGTACTGGCAAATCGACTAGAGGATTGTAACTGGCTTGGGATTTGAAAATAAATAGCTCAGAACACTTTGGAAGAAGTAGTAGGCTTATAGAGAAGAGATATGAAAGTGAATTGGTGTATGAGTGAATTAAAATGATCAAAATCTTTCTCTATTTATAGTTTTTCCAAAGGCAGAATTCTGACAGAATTCGGGCAGAACTCTATGAGAAAATCTCGTTGGAATCCGTAACTGCAGGAAGACTAAGTTCAAAAAGTAACGTTCACTAACCGAACTCTGGCCGAACTCGGGCCGAACTCTGGCTGAGTTTTGTTGGAGTTCTATCAGGGTTTTTGCAAATTGGTTTTTGGGCTTTTTAAAAAATTCAAGCAGTTAGGAAGTTGTTTGGGCTTTTGTAAGTGGGCTTGTTTTCGAAATGAATGGGTATTTTGAAAACGTTTCTTGGATAGCCTATTTGCCAGTACGATGCAGTGTACATCGTATTCCTAGACTCAATAAATATAAAAATACATTGATGAAATAGGAAAACCAAGAGCCCTTTGATGACGCCTTTCTTCAAATATTTGAGCAGACTTGAAGACACCCTTTTTCACTTGACGGCGGTCGTCCAAAGATAAACAGATATGGAAATCTGAATATCTTTCGGTTCAGAGAAATCTTCTTGTATAACACCGTCTTTGGCCCATCAATAATTCTCTATTGCATATGTCCTGGTTTGACAAAGCTTGATCATGCTTACTGCATGTCTAAGAACATGTTAAACGAACAAAACAATATAATACAAGAATAGCAATATGATATAGAGAACATTTAGGACAATGCTAACATTAGGACAATGCTAAGTTTAAGTAGCAACATGATAGTGATTACATGAATATTAGTGATGTTATTATGTTAAACTTAATTGATTAGCCATATTCAAAAACATGCTAACAATCTTCCCCTTTTTGATTATGGCAAATCCTTTAATTTTAATATATATACAATAGATGCATGTATCACTAATAAACACATAATACTAGAATATTGTGTGCTAACTTAAACTTATTTCTCCCCCTTTGACATGATCAAAAATAAGCTCCCCCGTAATTAGAGCTAAAATGAACTCAAGCATAAGTAAAGGAGGAAAGCAAAAATAGTTATGATCAAGGATTAGGAGAATAGAGTACCGACAAGTTTAGAAAATTACTAAACTAAGGTATAAAAACTTATCGAAAATAGTTGGTTGAACTTAAAAATATTGAAATCAATCAATACATAGTTTACCAACTAGAAAAAAAAATAACATTCAAAACATATTTTGTTCATCATATTGTATTTTGAAATAGACCAAAAAATATATCAATATAGTAGGAATCAATCATTGGTCATAAATAAATCATGAGGAATAGAAATTTGCAGATCTACTATATATAAAAGAATCAAAAATATAATGAGACTTTTAACAATGATCACACAAAAATATGATTCATAATTTGCCCATACAAATTAGTAAATCAATTCCATAAAGAGTATGATCATTAAAAAAGAAATCAAAATAAATATACTAGATTATATTCAAAATCTATACCAAAGTTCATGCATTTGAATTAAATTACCTTAGCATGATATATGTATATCCATTAGATAAACATGAAGGTAATGAAGGCAAAATATTTGAGAAGGAGAAATTCAGTCGACTTAAATGCTCCCTCGCAAAGTATGATCAGTCTAACTATAGATAATCATGAACTTTGAGATAAAATCTTAATAAGAAATGCCAAAAGTAATATAAACTCAAGGAATAGTCAAATAAGGATGATTAAACATATTTGGCAAGATAACTTTTAGAAACTCAAAAATGAGAGAATTAAAAATAAATATTAAAATCATATATTCTCTCATATAATACAAATCTAAATATCATGAACAACTCAACAAGATATTTTAAGTAAAATAATATATGTCCATAATGAACTAGGTATACCACATATTAAGGACATAAAAAAAAATTGAAACAATTAATTTGCTCTCCCTTAAAATATGCGTATATAGTTCAAAAATAATTTATATGCATAAAATAGATAAAAATAAATAATCACAAGATCTAAGGGATATCCAAGATATGCATCTTTTTTTCCTTTGATCAAATGCATATAAAGTTTCAAAAATAAATATCATCTTTAGGCAAATAAAAGTAATATCCAATGAATAAATGCTTAAAGATGAACAAAAATATATATATATATCTCCAATATATGTATATATAAAAGAAATATTTTAAGATATTAAATGATTTTGAAAACTGTCTTTAATAATAACATTTGAGTACGAGACATATTCAATAAATCAAAAAAAATCAAAAAGACTTTTCAAAAATGTGGAATTTATTACGAAAAACTGTCTTAATAAATGTTTGAATGCGTCCATTTAGTCCTCAGACTGAAAGCTGGCGATTCGAATCACGAAAACAATTTCAATAAAAGAATCCATAAATTATAAATAAATCCATTTTAACAAATAAACATAACTAGACATATGTCCAAAGAAAAGTGTATGGCATGTCAAGGGGATAATTGATTTAAAACAATTAACTGCTCCACCTTTACATGGCTATATCCAAAAATAATAATATTGACAAAATTTTAAAAATAAAATTCAGAGACATATTTCCAGAAGTAGAAAACTAATTCAAAAATATTAGGTCTTCTTATCAAAGTTTATTTCTTCCCTTTTAAAGCCTTAGTACGGTGTCCACCTGACAACCGTGAGGTTAAAGAAAAGAAACGCTTTGAGAGAAAGATATTCAATATGCATGACTTCTCCCCTGCAAAGAGTTACTGTTGTAGACAGTGAGTAAATTGAATAAGAAGATAATAATATAAAGCTCAAAATCATGAATATTATACAAGCTAAAGACGAAATCACAAGATCATAATATTCACTGAGTAGTCACAAAATCATTAAGTCTGAATATCGAAAAGTGTGACAGAAAAGAATATATCAAAAGATGATAAACATTAATCTATGAAAGATCAATGTATGTTACCTTTTGTAAAATAAAATAATATTATCCATCAAATCTAAAATCTATCAAATAATAATTGCAATTAGATCTCAATAAATCTTCAGTTTATAAAGCATTGATCAATCTTGGGTTAGCTGTAGGGGTACTGTCCCAGCTAACGGAGGTTCACTGGGGAACACTTAAGTACCGCTTCGCTTCGACCGTAGTCGTGGTGACAGACAGATCCTTTGTAGGCTTGTACCCAAAACAAATCTCTTCTTTAATAACCGAGGATTTAAGAAAAAAATAGTGCAATATGAAAAAACATCTTTGAACAATGTAGCATACGGTATAAGATGTATCAATTACATTAATCCATATATGCTACAAAATCATTGGGTAACAATAAAATATAAAATATTTGTAAATCAAAATATAGGACCTAGATATGCCGATGTATTCTAGAATCTAGGAGATTTGACAGCACCTTGGATCCAGAACTAGATAATAGTTGCAAGTAGACCTTAATAAATCTTAAGTCAATAAAGTATTGATCACTTTGGGTTAGCTGTAGGGGCCGGTTCCCAGCTAGCGGTAGTCTGAAGACTAGTACACCGTGTCACTTCAGGCTATTTACACATGTATGACAGAAGGACCCTTTCGGCTTGTTTCCAAAATAATTTCTACTCTTAAGAACTTAGATTCAAAGGAATATATGCAGTATCATCGAACATCGTCGAAATCCAGAATCTTTAAACATAAAAGAAGTAAATACCCAAATAATGGTTTATCAAGATCAAGATATTAAAAAATATCATGTATCCAAAATGTCAACCAAAAAGCCAAGAAAAACATAATTAAAAGAGGCTTTGAGGAAGAAGCTAATAAGAGAAGAACATAAATTTGTTCAAAGAAATCAATAGCTTAAGTATGAGATAAGCACAAGTTTAAAAACTACTTTTTAAAATAATATAGAACTTGAACTTAACTCATATATCCCCATAAAGATATTTATACAAAAATATAAGAAACATGAGCAATATATAAATGAAAATGAATTATTCATGTATCCTTAATAAGCATAAAAGAAATATCACAAGATCAAAAACATACATAAATATGCTTTGTCAGACAAAGATGTAATTGATTCATAAGAAGTTAATCACAATAAAATTTGAGAATCAATAGTGAATATATTATGCAAGCACAAGGTTAACATAAAAGTATATGTATATACTTTTCAAGTAAATAGAATACTTGTGCTAAACATACATACTTACAAAATACCGATCAAAGTAAATATGACATGTTAAAGACAAATCGGTAAGAAGTGACCATTAAAAAAATATTAAAGACGAAGAGTCAAAACATATTCACCAAAACAAAAGCTTCTATGGACTAGAGTGGTATGCATGCTTCAAGGATAAAACTAAAATAAAGAGCATACATAGATAAATGTGTCACACTAATAGAAAATAAATACTATATAGTGTGAGCTGATCATTTGAGTTAGACGATTAGTCATGCTAGGATTATATCAAACATTGATTCAAACAATAAACAATTTAAAAGATATCAATGAAAACTAATAGCAAGACATCAAAAAAACATGCTAGATATTAAGAACTATTTAGAAAGCATGTTACCGAAGTGGTTCTAGTGACCACACTTCTGTTGGTGCAATTGCATGGAAGATGACCGTTGTAGCTTTGCAATCACCAACATGTTCTATGGTTCTATTTAATATGAGAAGCTTCACCTGCAATATTAGGTGAAGACTTTGGTTTCCAATACTTGGATCCACATTTGTTAGCTTTGGGAACCCATTTGCACAACTTCATATCAACAAGTTTTCTAATCTGACAATGATTAGAAACGTGTCCATTCAAACCACAATAATGACAGAAAGTATTAATAGTGCTATGTGCAGCAGTATGAGAATGTGCAGTAGTGTGATATGATGTGCGTGGATACTGTTAGGGTTATATACTAAAAGCATCACTTTTGTAGTAACCTTATTTCTTTAAATTTTGAATGAGAATCATATGGGCAAATATTTGCATATTGTACTTGTTGCAAGTGTTAATACAAATGTCTGATATTCTATATTGTAGATAATATGGTGTGTGGTGTCACATAGAAGAACATATTATCAGTTTTCTATGGAGTATATAAATAGTTCACAACCTAGATGGACTTGGACAATCTATTGGAAAGGTTGTAGTGTAATCTGGTATTAGTCTATCTTGACTATAGGTTTACATTAGTACACTTTGTGTGTATTGAACAGGACCACTTAAGGTTGTTCTCTTTGTACTGACTACATAAGAGAACAAACACCTCTGTTATTATGGATGCTTGTGCTCTTAATCCGGATATAATAACAGACATATATATGTAGTGTGCATTACTTTGACTCATAAAAGAGTGAGATTCATTATGGATCAACAACCTCTATGAATTTGGTAATAATATTATATGTATGATGGACTGTTGATTATAAATGGAATCCATGTCCCGATACATCGGGTTAATGATGTCCTCTTAAGGAGCTCATAAGGATTGTCATGTAAACCCTGCAGGTAGATTATATCCGACATGACAAATAAAGTTGAGCGGTACTACTTAATAATAAAAGATGTCGAATCAATATAGTTGTCAGTAACTTAATTTGATCGACGGACATACGATATCTTAACATGGGGAGCCAAACGAGCATATAATAAAAGGAGCCCACAAACATAATTTGGGATTAGGGAGGTAGTGCAACAATAGCTCATTAGTGGACCGAGCTATTGTTAATGGGCCTGGATTGTGTGTTCGGGCTGAACACGGGATATCCAGATCCGTTAGGAGGCCTAACCCTAATTTCTCCTCATGGTCCCTGCCGTAGCCTATATATATCCTCTATTCTCTGGCCGCCAGATTATTGATCAAAAATCTAAAATTTTCTCTAAATTCGTGATTCACGTAAGGAGAGAAAGAGAGGGCTGCCAAGGAGAAGAAAAGGTTGGGAGATCGTCGCCCACACGACGTCCATCGAGGAAGGAATACGTACAGAAGATCTTGGGGTCGTCCGCTCGAGATTGCCAGGAATTACTTGTATCCTTTCTGCCGCAGGTATAATTCGTGAACCCTAGTTTCCGCCTATGAAGGGTTAGAACACGTATTAGATATGTTTAACTTTCTATCGATCAATACGCACACCAAAGGAAGGGTCCTGGGAATCCCCAGTTCCATCAATTGGTATCAGAGCCACTTTGGATCTACGTATTGATTGATACGTCCATGTTGTCCAATAAAACCTGCGCTGTGTAATAGTCGGTAGATGTAGATCTGTTCTAACTCGGTTTTGTAGGCATCTTAGATCCAACTATTATGGTCCAATGCATGTTTTTGATTGTGTTGTTTAAACCACAGACATGTCGTGGATGTTGTTGTTGCTGTGGATGTAATTAAAATTACGAGGGTTGATCGTGCTTATTATTTTAATTTTTCAATCTAGATTATATGTGAACTCCTTCGGGAGGCATAGGATTGATGTAATTTTAATTATTTTTGATCAATCGTGATGACGATGGTGGCTATTTCTGGCGTCGGACGAGATGCTGGTTTTAAGCAGTCCAAAGGCAGACAGATGATTTTCGATGAAGGAATCGACAGCCAAAACCTTTATATAAAAAAATCGGGACGCTGTCCCGAACCCCGTGACCTGACCGGGCAGGTCGAACCCCGAATAGATCTGCGTAGTGCCAGATTTTGGATTCGGATAGTTGAGGACGGAGCAGTAAAGATAACCATAATAATTGGATATTTTCTCTTATTTTTGTCATTTTACTTTTTCTGATTATGCAAGTTTATTATTGTGTGGTTGTTTTTTTTGAAAAACCAAGCCTACGTTAATAATGGACAACATGGACATAATATCAACTAGTAGAAAAACCCTCATTGTTAAATAACTAAGTGGGAGAGGATTTTTATTTAGTATAAATCCTATAGTCTCCATTACTGGTTTGTAGGTGATGTAATTATACTTGCGTGTTGGCTTTAGTGCTTTCTTCCATATCGGATGAGTATAATTATGGATCACCAGTACAAACTTCCTTAGGAATAATTGTAGAAAGTTACCTAGTATGTGTTCACTTCTCCATCTGAAGGAACTCATTACAAGGTAATGGACTTAGTATTAAGTAATGGTATACACATAGATACAAATAATGGTATCCTCCCCATCGGAGTCACTGCTATTATTTGTATGACCAGAGCAAGACCAGCATATTAATTTGATTTGTCACAAAGTTATATTGACATGATAGTAAAATTAATAAGAAAAATCTACTTGAACAAAGTTGAATTTGTAGTCCACACTATCGTGGCATGCTAAATTCATGGTGTTCAAGGTGTTGGTAAATTTCTTATTATTGTTTTGAGGAAATCTATATTTAGTTAATTCAAAAAGTTTTTTTTGCCCTACATAATTTTATTTATGTGATTCTCAGGATTTCAAAAATGGGTTCTTTCAGTCCATTTATGGTGATTCTTAAAGAAAACAAACTTACTGGACCTAATTATATTGACTGGAAACGTAATTTGGATATTGTTCTGACTGCTGAGGAGTACAAATATGTACTTGTTGAGGAATGCCCACCTAAGCCTGATGCTAACTCTGATGAAGAGGTCAAAGAGGCTTATAAGAAGTAAAAAAAGGCAGATGAGATGGCGCGGTGTTACATTCTGGCATCTATGTCAAATGTACTGCAACATCAGCATCAGGCCATGGCCACTGCTTATGACATGATGTATAACCTCAAGGAACTCTTCGGACATCAGAGTAGAGCAGCTAGGCAGTTTGCTATGAAATATTTGATGAATACAAAAATGGCTGAGGGTACACCAGTAAGGGATCATGTTCTCAAAATGATGGGTTATCTGAATGAGATGGAGATCCTTGGAGCTAAAATCGATGGGGAATTCCAGGTCGATATCATTCTCGAGACTCTACCTAAAAGTTTTGATAATTTTTGCCTTAACTACAACATGAACAAAAGGTTGTATAGTTTGGCAGAACTTGCAAAAGAGCTACAGGATGTTGAATCTCTCTATAGGCAGAGTGGTCATGTTTTTGTTTCTGAAAAGGCTTTTACTTCTAAGCCAAAAGGCGGTAAGAAGAAGAATAACATTCAGAAACAAGCAAACTCAGCAAAGAAGGGCACGGGACCTCAAGGCGCGGTAAAAAAGCCGAAAGGCAAATGTTTCAAGTGCAAAGGGTCAGGACGTTGGAAGACTGATTGTCCACTTCTCAAACAAGAGAACAAAGAAGGTATATCTCATTTACTAGTAGTTGAAACATGTTTAGCGGTGTTATCTACCGGCACCTGGTGTGTAGATACAGGAGCCACTAATCATGTCTGCAATACATTGTCGGAGTTCCAGGAAATCAGACGGCTCAGTGATGAAGAGATATGCTTGTTCATGGGTGATGCTACAAAAGTATCGGTCATTGCATTAGGAGATGTTACTTTATCTTTTGGTAGAAATAAGTCTTTGACATTGAGAGATTGTCTTTATGCACCTTCATTTAGAAGGAATTTAGTTTCTGTTTCTATGTTAGTTAAGGATGAATATTCAGTTTATTTTAATGACAATATTGTTATTAGAAAGAATAAATATTTTATCTGTTCTGATGCATTGGTTGATAATTTGTTTGTCATTAATCCTATTTCGCCCACAATGCAACTTATGGAAATGAATAATATGTCATCTAACTTAAATAAGAGAAAAGAACCTTCTTGTATGAACCAAACATATCTTTGGCACTTGCGATTGGGACATATTAACCTAAGAAGGATTCAAAGACTGGTTGAAGATGGACCTTTGAGTTCATTGGAAGTGGAGGCAATACCAGTCTGTGAATCCTGCTTGGAAGGTAAAATGACCAAAAGGCCTTTTACGGCAAAGGGGTATAGGGCCAAAGATGTGTTGGAATTGGTTCATTCTGATTTGTGTGGACCCATGACTATCCAAGCTAGAGGTGGCTTTGAATATTTTGTCACATTTATTGACGATTATTCAAGGTATGGATACATTTATTTGATGCGCCGTAAGTCTGAGTGCTTTGAGAAATTCAAAAAGTACAAGGCTGAAACGGAAAAACGTCATGAAAAATGTATCAAGTCATTACGATCAGATCGTGGTGGCGAGTACCTCTTTGGAAAGTTTAGGGATTATTTATCAGAGGCTGGGATTGCATCCCAATTGACTGCACCTGGAACGCCCTAACAGAATGGTGTAGCCGAAAGAAGGAATAGAACTCTTATGGAGATTGTTAGATCAATGATGAGTTATTCGGATTTGGCAGATTCGTTTTGGGGATATGCCTTAGAGACTGCAGCTTATATTTTGAACTTGGTTCCTTCTAAGTCGATACCTCTTACTCCCACAGAGCTGTGGATTGGGCGTAAGCCTATTCTGAAACATGTTCGCATTTGGGGTAGTCCAGCACATGTGCTGAATGGAAAAGCAGATAAGTTGGAATCTCGTACAGAAGTACGCTTGTTTGTAGGCTATCCAAGAGGAACGAAAGGTGGTTTATTTTATAGTCCTAAGGATCAGAAGGTAATTGTTAGCACCAATGCCCGATTCTTAGAGGAAGACTATGTGATGAACCATAAATCCACAAGTAGAGTTGTTCTAGAAGAACTGAGACGTGAGACACCAAGTACTTCAGTACCAACAGTACAAGAGGATGAACCACAAATAACTGTACAACGTGTCACAAATGTTACACCACAACCGATAGTGCCTCGTCGTAGTGGGAGGGTTGTGATTCAACATGATAGATATATGTTCTTGGGAGAGTCGTCAGACTTCGTCTCTGAGGAACAAGATTATGATCCCTGTACCTACAATGAAGCACTCCAAGATAAAGATGCAGAGTCTTGGCAAAAAGCAATGATATCTGAAATAGAATCTATGGATTCTAATCAGGTCTGGAAGCTTGTAGAACCACCCGTTGGTGTAAAAGTCATTGGATGCAAGTGGGTCTATAAGAGAAACAGAGGATCAGACGGTAAGGTTAAAACCTTTAAAGCTCGGCTTGTAGCAAAAAGTTTTACTCAAAGAGAGGGTATCGATTATGAGGAAACCTTTTCTCCTGTAGCCATGCTTAAGTCTATCCGGATTCTTTTATCTATTGCAGCTCATCTCGATTATGAGATTTGGCAAATGGATGTCAAGACAGCTTTCCTTAATGGAAGTCTTGAGGAATACATCTATATGAAGCAACCAGACGGGTTCATTGAAAAGGGCCAGGAGCATCTTGTTTGTAAGCTCAAGAAGTCCATTTATGGACTTAAGCAAGCTTCCAGATCTTGGAACATATATTTTGATCAGGTGATAAAATCCTATAGATTTGATCAATGTCAGGATGAATCATGTGTATACAGAAAGTGTGACGGAAAGGTGGTGATGTTCCTAGTACTTTATGTGGATGACATCTTGCTCATTGGAAACAATGTGAAGGTGTTATCTGATGTAAGGGTATGGTTATCCAAACAGTTTGATATGAAGGACTTGGGAGAAGTAGGTCACATCCTTGGGATCAAAGTTCTACGAGATCGCAAGAAAAGGATGTTGGGCTTATCCCAAGCTTCCTATATTGATACTGTACTAACTCGTTTTAGTATGCAAAATTCTAAGAAAGATTTCTTACCTTTTAGACATGGAATTGCTCTATCAAAGGAGCAGTGTCCGAGGACACCTAAAGAGGTAGAGAACATGAAGGCAGTTCCTTATGCTTCAGCAGTATGAAGCTTAATGTATGCAATGCTATGTACGAGACCAGACATCTGCTTTGCCGTAGGCATGGTCAGCAGATATCAGTCTAACCCAGGACAAGAGCACTGGACTGCCGTAAAGCATATTTTGAAGTACCTGAAAAGGACTAAAGAGTATATGCTAGTTTACCAGACAGATAGTTTAGTTTCCTTGGGGTATACAGACTCATCTTTTCAGTCAGATAGGGATTCCAGGAAATCTACCTCAGGTTATGTGTTTACTTTGGGAGGTGGAGCCATTGTGTGGAGGAGTATTAAGCAAAAATATATTGCTGATTCCACCATGGAAGCCGAGTATGTGGCAGCCTCTGAGGCAGCCAAAGAAGCGGTTTGGCTCAGAAACTTTCTGTTGGACTTGGATGTGGTACCTATTTTGCCTAGGTCTATTACACTTTATTGTGATAATAGTGGTGCAGTTGCAAACTCGAAGGAACCACGAGCCCATAAGACTGGCAAACACATTGAGCACAAGTACCACCTGATACGAGATTTCGTAAAAAAAGAAAAAGTTGTTGTAATCAAGATAGCATCAACCGACAACCTAGCTGATCCTTTTACAAAGAGCTTACCAGCTAAGGCTTTTGACAGTCATGTTGAGGGAATGGGAGTCAGATGTGTAGCAGCATGGCTTTAAGTATAAGTGGAAGATTTATAACAGTATACTGAAAAGCAATGCTTTGAGTATAAGTGGGAGATTGTTAGGGTTATATACTAAAAGCATCACTTTTGTAGTAACCTTATTTCCTTAAATTTTGAATGAGAATCATATGGACAAATGTTTGCATATTGTACTTGTTGCAAGTGTTAATGCAAATGTCTGATATTCTATATTGTAGATAATATGGTGTGTGGTGTCAGATAGAAGATCATACTATCAGTTTCCTATGGAGTATAAAAATCGTTCACAACCTAGATGGACTTGGACAATCTATTGGAAAGGTTGTAGTGTAATCTGGTATTAGTCTATCTTGACTATAGGTTTACACTAGTACACTTTGTGTGTATTGAACAGGACCACTTGAGGTTGTTCTCTTTGTACTGACTACATAAGAGAACAAATACATCTGTATTATGGATGCTTGTGCTCTTAATCCGGATATAATAACGGACATGTATATGCAGTGTGCATTACTTTGACTCATAAAAGAGTGAGATTCATTATGGATCAACAACCTCTATGAATTTGGTAATAACATTGTATGTATGATGGGCTGTTGATTATAAATAGAATCTATGTCCCGATACATCGGGTTGATGATGTCCTCTTAAGGAGCTCATAAGGATTGTCATGTAAACCCTGCAGGTGGATTATATCCGACATGACAAATAAAGTTGAGCGGTACTACTTAAGGATAAAAGATGTCGAATCAATATAGTTGTCAGTAACTTAATTTGATCGACGGACATACGATATCTTAACATGGGGAGCCAAACGAGCATATAATAAAAGGAGCCCACAAACATAATTTGGGATTAGGGAGGTAGTGCAACAATAGCTCATTAGTGGACCGAGCTATTGTTAATGGGCCTGGATTATGTGTTCGGGCTGAACACGGAATATCCAGATCCGTTAGGAGGCCTAACCCTAATTTCTCCTCATGGTCCCTGCCGTAGCCTATATATATCCTCTATTCTCTGGCCGCCAGATTATTGATCAGAAATCTAAAAAATTTTCTAAATTCGTGATTCACGTAAGGAGAGAAAGAGAGGGCTGCCAAGGAGAAGAAAAAGTTGGGAGATCGTCGCCCATACGACGTCCAACTCGATGAAGGAATACGTGCAGAAGATCTTGGGTTCGTCCGCTCGAGATTGCCAGGAATTACTTGTCTCTTTTCCGCCGCAGGTATAATTCGTGAACCCTAGTTTCCGCCTATGAAGGGTTAGAACATGTATTAGATCTGTTTAACTTTCTATCGATCAATATGCACACCAAAGGAAGGGTCCTGGGAATCCCCAGTTCCATCAGATACTTGTAATAGAAAGCATGGTTATGTGAAGCTTTAGCTTTGCTTGCTTCCTTTCTAGGTGATCTGTCGTGTGTGACTTTGTGATGTGCTAAGTGTCTTGTGTTAGACTGAGTCATAGGTTGTACCACCTGCTTTCCCAGTCTAATCTCTAACTTTTTAGAGTTAGCACAGATCTCATCATATTTAGCAGAAAGAGCATCAATTCTACATGAAGCAATAGAATACTTCTTCTATTTTGATTCTAATTTCACCTTATGTTTAGCATTTTCTTGAGTGCTTTTCTCAATACAATCAAGTGCCTCATGCAATCTAAACTTAAGTGTGGAAATCTCAGTAGAATTATTAGAAGGAGAACTATTTCTAGCATCATTCAATAAGCAAGTAAGCTTTTCATTCTTCCGCTTATAGGATAGAATATCCTTTCTAGCTTGCTTATGCTTATCTAATACTTTCTTGTGTTCTTCTAACAGATCACTGAAAGCATCAGATAACTCATCATGAGAAAATTCACTCTCTTCAGAAAAAGAATTATTTTGTACCTCGTTAGATAATGCCATTGAGCATAAATTTGCAGCTTGATGAGGTCTCTCTTCTTCTTTAGAATCTGTTGCTTCGCTTTCACACCATATGCTCGTGCTAGTGTACTTATGAGACGATGATCTTCCTTCATTTGATTGTTCGTAGTGACTCTCCTTTCTTGTAGTAGTATAATCTTTTTGGATGTGGCCTATCTTCTTACAATTGTCACATACAAGCTCTTCTTCGTATAAAGGATTGTGTTGTACCTTAAATCCCAATTTTGTCATGTACATATTTGCATCATTAAGAAGACTATCCTCCTCTCTGGAGTTGCTAGCTTTGCTTGCATACCTGCACTCATAAGTAGCTTCAAGAACTTTTCAAATTTTATGAGATGTTGTGCAAGTATTAATAAGATTAAATACATTTGTGTTTACAACATAATAAAAGATATGTATAACTTTTACATCAAGGCTAGCTAACTTCTTTTCTTCCTCCGTGTAACTATAATAAGGCTTGTTGATTATAGAGGACGTGAGAATAGAAGTAATAGTAGGCTTCTTGTACCCGGTGACAACAATTGACCATAAGTCAAAATTTAGAGACTTCATGTAGAAGCTCATCCGTGTCTTCCAATAACTATAGTTTGTTCCATCAAATAGTGGGAGTCTATTTGAGGATTGCTCTTCAGTTGTGAAGTACATACATGCCATATGTGATATAATGATCTATGTAACAGCAGTTATATAATAACAATATTACCTCGCTTTACCTGTATAACCCGCTCTGATAATAAGGATCTGCTCCAATGATGTTAAGCCAAATAATAGAGTCCTTGCTAGGATACCAATTGTAGGAACAATTGGTATGATAACAATACCTCTAGATGCAGTACTAGCTTTGATACCAATTGTAGGAGCAATTGGTATGAGCAACAATATCTATATACCAAGCACCCGCTCTCTAGTTGTAGCACTGGCTCTGATACCAATTGTAGGACCGATTGTAGGAACGAGTTGTAAAGCGCAATACTCTAGAGGGAGGGTGAATAGAGTAGGCAGCAGAAATTAACTATTTAAAAATGTTAGTAACAAGATCACATAATATATATATCACAGATATGTAAATAAAAAGTAGAGAGTAGAGAGCAAACGCAAACACAATGATGTATACTGGTTTCCCTCTTGTGAGGACTAGTCCAGTCGGAAGAACTCTAGCTTCCAGTTGAATCCAGTATGGAAAATCACCACAAGTTTTCATCCGAAGTTCTTGCAACTTCTACAACGCGAGCTTTGATCCGAAGTACTCGACCAACTTCAATTGTGAAGTGTCTAACTTCAATCAAGCCTCTGATTACAATCACTCTGAAACTTCTAGACCGTACCGTACTGGCAAATTGACTAAAGGATTGTAACTGGCTTGGGATTTGAAAATGAATAGCTCAGAACACTTTGGAAGAAGTAGTAGGCTTATAGAGAAGAGATATGAAAGTGAATTAGTGTATGAGTGAATTGAAATGATCGAAATCCTTCTCTATTTATAGTTTTTCTAAAGGCAGAATTCTGACAGAATTCGGACAGAACTCTATGAGAAAATCTCGTTGGGATCCGTAACTGCAGGAAGACTAAGTTCAAAAAGCAACGTTCACTAACCGAACTCTGACCGAACTCGGACCGAACTCTGGCCGAGTTCTGTTGGAGTTCTGTCAGGGTTTTTGCAAATTGGTTTTTGGGCTTTTTGAAAAATTCAAGCAGTTAGAAAGTTGTTTGGGCTTTTGTAAGTGGGCTTGTTTTCGAAATGAATGTGTATTTTGAAAACGTTTCTTGGATAGCCTATTTGCCAGTACGATGCAGTGTATATCGTATTCCTAGACTCAATAAATATAAAAATACATTGATGAAATAGGAAAACCAAGAGCCCTTTGATGACGCCTTTCTTCAAATATTTGAGCAGACTTGAAGACGCCCTTTTTCACTTGACAGCGGTCGTCCAAAGATAAACAGATATGGAAATCTGAATACCTTTCGGTTCAGAGAAATCTTCTTGTATAACGCCGTCTTTGGCCCATCAATAATTCTCCATTGCATATGTCCTGGTTTGACAAAGCTTGATCATGCTTACTGCATGTCTAAGAACATGTTAAACGAACAAAACAATATGATACAAGCATAGCAATATGATATAGAGAACATTTAGGACAATGCTAACATTAGGACAATGCTAAGTTTAAGTAGCAATATGATAGTGATTACATGAATATTAGTGATGTTATTATGTTAAACTTAATTGATTAGCCATATTCAAAAACATGATATAATCATTGGGCTAACAGAGTGTATGGAAAGAGATATAGGTCGTCTCTTGAGGGAAGGTTTGTAGACACCCAATATACATATACACCGAGACCAGGCGGGCACAGGACCTTTAATGTGCAATTGATGTCATTATGTGAGTGAGAAGAATTACAGTAATGGTACATAATTCAAGGCTTAGTCCATTCTTATATCATGTTGTTATTTAACCCATATAGGAAGATTCAAGTCGTAGTGACATCTATCCTAATGCATGATGGACAATCACTGTGGGGAACACTCAACCCATGTATTGAGATATATGGAGGATTGTTGGTGTTTTTGCCTTTGGACTAGTGTAAAATAGTCTCACATCGGCTACACTACCAAGTTGGTATCTTAATATAATGCTTTGCATGTGTTGATGTGTGCACATGGAGTGTGGTAGGGCAGATGTGGGTGCCATGTGGAAGTGTTTTTCTAGAAGAAAAAAATGATTAACTCCAACAAGGAAGTATGCTACTTCTTGTCGTTCGGACTCAGACTCGGACACGGGCTCAAGGATGCTTCGCGCATGCACGAGCGCGGGGGGGGGGGGGGGGGGGGGGGTAGGCGTGGACTGGCACACGACTACGCTGATTGCGGGATGATCTAAAATATCAAACTTTATTTTTGAATATTGGTATTTTAGTCCCACATCGGATAGGAGAAGAAGTGAAGTCTCATTCCATTCTATATATAGAGCCCCCTGGGCTCCTTTATAAGATGCACCAAATAAAAAAGAAAATAGAGCCCGCTAGAGTCACAAAAAGTTGACAATGACCGTTCTAAAAGTTTTTTGAGAACTTGCTGGTTCCTGGGAGCAGATCGCGGTGGGCGAATCTTGCTTTGAGCAGCGGTAGTCTTCACCACCCCATCAAAAATAATACTTTATTATTATTTTTTCTTCTCCTTTCCTCTTCTATTTGTAAAGTGTTATGTTACAACTGCAACACGTTTGCAAGGAAGAACATTCTCTTTCTATTAGTTTGTATTTGAGAGAGGAAGTTGTAATCTGAAAGGATAGTCGTATTATGTGGCTTCAGGTACTTTTGGATAGCAAACTCGTTTGCCGGAATCTCCGAAATCCTAAAACTCAGTTCCGGTACTATTGGAGAGCAAACTCGTTTGCCGGAATCTCCGAAGTCCTAAACCTCAGTTCAGGTACTTTTTGGGAGCAAACTCGTTTGCCGGAATCTCCGAAGTCATAAAACACTTTAGGAAATTTGGAGAGCAAATTAATTTGCAAAAGGTCTCCAAAATCCTACATAATCAGAACAAAGAGCAAATTTCTCCTTCTGATCGTTGCTAAATCAAAATTGAGAGCAAATTTATTTGCAAGAGGTCTCAATATTCTGATCGTCCCTCCATCTAGATCTGTTTCGGAAACAACAATTATCAACTATCTGAAGCTCAGAAATTTCAAATTCATGGTGAATAAATAGTTGTCAGATCCTCGCTAGCTTCTTCATCGCATGCATGCATGCTATATATTCCTCTCTGCTCCCTTGCAGCATAATTGCTAAAAAAATAAAAAGCTACCAAAACATATATTTAGGTTGAAGTTACAAGCTGCTTATAAATATAGTTTTATAAACATGTTATATTGAGTCCAGTGTCGAGATATTTTTGAAACATTCATTGCTTTTAGATTGACATCAACTAAAATGAACGTAAGGAGTTTGCTCCTGGCTTTTTATAAAATATACATTGGTTAGTTTCAAAATTGTAATTTTACATGTCAAAAGAAATTAGCGGAATGCAACATCCACATACGAAGAAGAGTAACAGGTTTTACACACAGTCACTGCCCATTGCCAACAGAGAGAGAGGAACAGATTCAAACTCGGCCATTGGATGATAATCTCTCGTCGCTCAACAAACTCAAGATGTGAGATGAATACTTATAGTGTCACTGCGACAGCGATGGAAGTTGACTTCAAGATTGAGTCTGTTTCTGTCCTCAGAATAACCTTCAGACTTGGGTGGTGTGTGTGGGTGGGTGGTGTGCGGTGGGGGGGGGGGGGGGGGGGGGGGGGGGGGGGGGGGGGGGGGTTATACTTAGGGACGAGACCTCTCATTTTTGTGACATTTTTGCTTTGGCAAAAAATACACCTGCCAATAGACCTGCAACTAAGATGTTTGGATGAGTAATCAGGAAACTTTGATATTGAGTCTTGCCTTTATATAGGAAACCTACCGGAAAGGATGCTCAAGAAATTCTCCACGCTAGTCGGAGCTTTGAAAATAAAGATTCCCGCGATTGACAGAGGTATCTTATTCAGTGAGCCCACCAGGCTGCGAAAGATGTACAACAAATAAAATGTATCTGCTTAGATTTTCTTGGCTTGAAAGGTCTATAATTCTATTTCTCACATCAAGGACTTTCCGACGTTAAATGCTATCAACTATTTTTAGCATTACCTATATGTAGTTGCACCACTCTGGTGAAGAAACCACATTGATGTGAAGCTGATTGCTAGGCCTAGAAACCCACTTAAAGTAATCACCAACCAGAATATCGGCATCTTCAAAAGTGGCCTGCCAATTCACTTCACAAATGCATAAGGCCAATAAGGTGACAAAGAAATTATCATAGAGGACCTGCTCCTACACATATACGATAAGCCAAAAAGAGACTTGATGTTTAGAACATAAACCAATAACTTTATAAGTAGTATAAACCTACTAGGCATAAGTTTTCAGACTTGGCATTGAACACTTATATCATGAAACCATATAGTGGTTGGAAAGCAATCGAGGTACACAATGTACATGGCACGGCTTGAATAAGCACTCAAACAGTACAACTTAGGTAACTATTTAACAAAAATCTGTTCATTGGAATCATTCACAATATTAACAATATGTAGAAATATGTGTCCTAATGATGCTTCGTAGTATGGTTTGTGTTGGTGTTTTGGCTTGTTGGTTTTTTGCTTTAGAAACTAGAAAGATAGTCCCACATTGGAAAAACCAAATAGATGGTATCTAAATAAAGCTTTGCTTGTGTTGAGAGATCACATGAAGTGTGGAGAGGCACATGGGTGCCATATGGGGGGCACTTTCTAGTGGAAAGAAAGCTAAACCAACAAAAAAGCATTAATATTTTTTGTCATGTTCATGGGATAATTTTCTTGTGGAGCTAAGCTCCAAAGGAGCTTAGCGACTCGGACTCGGGCTCAAGGGCGTAAAGTGGTGTTTTGTTGGCGCACTTTGCACTTAGCACGTCAGTTGTACGCAGTTGATGCGCTCGTGCGCTCGTCGCAGCGCAGGCGTGCATGTGCCGCGGGGCTGCGGGGCTGTGGCGCTGGGTGTTGCGGGGCTGCGGCGCTGGGTGCTGCGGGCATCGCAGCTACACGTGCAGGTTGGCAGGTTTAGTGTCTATGGGGCGCAGGTGGCATATGCTGTGGCTGATTGGAAGATTTGAGCGGTTATGGAAAGATTGGGTTAATTGATCAGATCGGATCTTTGTGGGATTTGAATTTAATTTATTCAAATCGTTCCATTATTCGTTCCTATCTTTTCGCAATCAGTTACGGCCAGGAATAAGATTAGGGTTTCGACCATTCTCTATAAAAACTCTCTTCGTGCTTTCATTAAGTTACGCCAAAATAAAGAGACGAAGAGAGAAGTGTTGTCACCGCCATTGAAGTCCTAAGGAGTTCTTCGAGTTCGTAAAGGAGGTGACAGCGAGCGTTCCAGAAGTTCTTTCGAACTTGCTGGTTCCTGGGAGCATATCGCAATCGGACGAATCTTGCTTTGAGCAACGGTAATCTTTATCACCCCAGCAAAGTCGTTGCATCAACTCCTGTTGAGCGCGATTATTCATATCGTTGTATCAACTCCGGTTGAGAGCGATCATCCTTCTCGTTGCATCAACTTCAGTTGAGAACGAGTATTCATCTCTCTCTTAGGAGAATGAATTTTTCATCTCTGCAAATAAGAGTTCGAGATTTCCATTTTCCATCACAAGATCTGTTTCGGGAATAACAATCTCAAAGCAAAATTCAGATCTGATGGAGAACAACCGTGCACAACTTCTCTATACAAGTTTTAAACTTGAGAAGTTTGACGGGGAGCACTTTAACGTCTGGAAGAGAAAGGTCAGTCTCAATCTTCAACTCATGAGCGTCGATTATGTGTTGACAGATCCTGAGCCTTTGATTCCACAGGATAAAAATGCTCGAAGGGTTGTTGAAGCCACGGCTTTGCAGTCAAAGTGGAGACGAGATAACAGCCTCTGCAAGTTGTTGATCCAGAACTCCATGGAGGACTCTTTGGCGGAGTCATACAGCAAGATGGTCAATGCAAAGGACGTCTGGGAGTCTGTAGAGAATCTCTACAAGGCAGATGATAACAGAAACAAGATCCACGTAACTGAAAAGGTCTGGAGGATGTGATTTGAGGACGACAAAACCATGTTACCTCAAGTCAAGAAATTCCTCAAGTTACGTCAGTAGCTAGCGGATGACGGAATGCCCTTGGTCGATGCTTTTGTCGTCGGGGATATTGTTTCCAACCTTCCACCTGGGTAGAGCAACTTCATCGCGGACATGCACCGCAAGAAGATGGAGGTGGATCTGGAACGCCTCTTGCACTGGATACATGTTGAAGACGAGTTGAGGACTCAACTCAAAGTGGAAGTCTTGTCCAAGCAGATGACTAAGGCAAACATGGTGCAAGGAGGAAGTTCTAAAGGAAGCAGAAGGCTCCCTACCAAAAGAAGGAAGACGTTCACCATCTGAAGGTAAAGTCGGCTCAGTTCAAGCCCAAGTCCAAAGAACCTGGGACTTGTTTCAACTGTGGCAAGAAAGGCCACTGGAAGTGGGACTGCAAAAAAAAACCAAAACAAAAGGAGCAAGGTGAGGCTATCTTTGTTGCTATGATTGCATAGGTTGACTCAGTTGGGACTGATATGGACTGGTGGATAGACACTGGGATCTCATGTCATGTTTGCTCAAAGGAGTGGTTCACCACGTACCAACCTGTCTCTAAGAAGGTTATGGTGGCAAACCAGACACAAACTGAAGTACTCGGGATCGAGATGGTGGTATTGCAACTGACTTCGGGGAAGTCACTGACGCTTCAGAATGTGAAGCATGTACCGGCCATAGCCAAGAATCTGGTCTAGGGAAGTCTGCTCTACAACGCAGGCTTGAGGCTGGACATTAACGATGGTCAAGTCGTTATGTCCTATAAAGGAACATACTTAGGGAAGGCTCTTTGCACCGAAGGGATGTTCAAACTTCAACTTATAACTCCTATGGAGATAGTAAATGCAATTCCTTTTGCTGGTTATTCTCTTGAGTTGTGGCATAATAGACTAGGACATGTTCATTGTAAAAGAATAAACAAGATGTCTAGTCTAGGACTTATCTCCAAATGTGGGGGTAAGGAGTTGAAGAAGTGTGAGGTCTGTGTGCAGACGAAGATAACAAAGAAACCGTCCAAACGGGTAAACCGAAGTACAGATCTTCTGGAGTTGATGCACTCAGATATTTGTGACTTCAAACAGTTCTCCACAAAGGCCGGGATGAAGTACTTCATTACTTTCATCGACGACTTCTCAACGTACGCATTCGTTTATCTGCTCAAGTCTAAAGACGAAACGTTTGAGAAGTTTAACGACTTCAAGGCTGAAGCCGAGCGTCAAACCAGACAACAACTCAAGAGACTCAAAAGTGATCGAGGTGGAGAGTATAGGTCTCATGAATTCGCATCCTTTTGCAGATAACATGGAATCATCAACGAGACAACTGCTCCATACTCCCGTCAATCAGATGGTGTTGCAGAAAGGAAGAACAGAACGTTAACAAAGATGATGAACTCAATGTTATTGACTGCGGGTCTTCCAAATTGCTTCTGGAGTGAAGCAGTGCTTACGGCTACGTTCATATTGAACAGAGTGCCGCATGCTACTTCGGAAGTCACTCCTCATGAACTCTGGTTCAAGGTCAGACCCAACTTGAATGTAATTCGAGCGTGGGGGTGTCTGGAGTACGTGAAGCTTCCGAATTTGAAGATTCAGAATCTGGGAACAAGGACTACAAAGACTATATTCCTAGGTCATGCTCATAAGAGTGATGCTCGGAGGTTCCTTGATATTGAGTCAAATCATATCATTGAATCTCGCGACGCAGAATTCTTTGAAGATAAATTTGCAAGGCACAAGAACATTGTCCTCGTGGACATTCCGGAGAACAATGTGAGTGCGCAGGAGGCTCAAGTTCCTTACAAAGAGGTAGTCCAAGAATATGTTGTTGCTACAAGAACAACTATTGAACCAGAACTCGCATAACCTGTATCTAAGCGAGTGAGGAGACAGAAAGACTTCGGAGAGGATTTTGTCACCTATCATGTAGAAGCAGATCCGCTTACCTATGATGAGGCGATGAAGACCAGAGATGCTATCTTCTGGAAGAAGGCTATTATTGACGAGTACGACTCGATAACCTCCAACAACACGTGGGTGTTGGTCGATCTGCCTGAAGGAGCAAAATCAATCGGATGTAAATGGATCTTCAAGAAGAAGATGAAGGCCGATAGAACTGTTAACAAGTTCAAGGCAAGGTTAGTTGCCAAGGAATTTCTCAGAAGCAGGGGATCGATTATTTTGACACATATGCTCCAGTAGCTCGGATGACGACCATCAGGATGTTGATTGCTCTGAGCACAATTCACAAGCTGGTAATCCATCAGATGGATGTTAAGACCGCTTTCCTGAATGATGAATTGACCGAAGAGATCTACATCCAATAGCCAGAAGGATTCGTCGTTAAGGGCCTCGAAAACAAAGTCTGCAAGTTGGTGAAATCTCTGTGTGGTCTGAAGCAAGCTCCTAAGATGTGGCATGAGAAGTTTGATAAAGTCATAAGATCAAACGACACAGGGTCAGTGAGACGGACAAGTGTGTGTACACAAAGTTCGTTGATGGGAGAGGAGTTGTCGTTTGTTTCTATGTGGACGACATGCTGATCTTGGGTACAGATCTAGCAAGTGTCACTGAGACAAAGAAGTTCTTCTCATCTAAGTTCAGCATGAAGGACTTAGGGGAGCTGATGTTATCCTGGGGATAAAGATCAACTGGACGAAAACTGGAGTGGCATTGTCACAGTCTCGTTATATTGAGAAGATGCTCACACGCTATGGGTATCAGGATCATCCAGGAATCGATACACCTTATAGGTGTGACAAGAAGCTGAAGCCAAATCCAAGGAAAAGCGTCAGGCAGTTAAAGTACTTTAGCGTCATCGGGAGTTTGATGTATGCAACTACTGTCACAAGGTCTGAAATAGCTTTTGCCGTGGGGATGCTGAGTCGGTTCACAAGTAATCCAGGTGTGTAGCACTGGAAAGCAGTAAAAAGGGTTATGAGATACCTTAAAAGGACTCAGAAGTATGCACTGCACTACTGCGGAGATCCAAAAGTAGTGGAAGGCTTCAACGATGCAAGCTGGTGCTCAGAAGTAGAGAGTGAGAGGTTCACAGGAGAATATGTTTTCTCCATGGGTGGAGCTGCTATATCGTGGAAGTCGAAAAAGCAGACTATGTTGTCTCACTCTTCTATGGAGTCTGAGTTCTATGCACTGGCGGCTGCAGCGGATGAAGCAGAATGGCTTCGGGAGCTCATGTATGATCTTCCAATGGTTGGTGCGCAGATACCGGTGGTACCGATATACTGCGACAACCAGGCGACTACAGCGGTGGCATTGAATGACCTCTTCAACGGCAAGAAGAGGACTGTGCGTCTAAGGCACAGGACGGTAAATGATCTTATTAAAAGATGAGTCATTGCCGAAGTAGATATTCGGAGTCGGAAGAATCTGGCAGATCCGTTCACCAAAGATCTCAAGCCCCACCTGGTTGAAGACACAGCAAATAAGATGGGCTTGAAGACACTCTGATATTATGTCTTTGCAATTCTACTATAAAATTTTATGCTATTAGTTCAAAGAAAAATCTACTAGGCATCTAACTTTTAGTTCAAAGAAGGACCATTGACTAGAAGAATATCAGGAACAGTGGACAAATCCTTTGGGATGTTGCGGGGTTATGAACTCAGAACTACTGTTGTCTACTGATTGTTCTTTACAAAGAACAAAGTCCTGTGGGAGGATGGCTTGGAAGCCTTAATGAGTTCTCAGGCATCTGGGATGTCTGGCATGCTTTACAGGAAGCACGGATAGCACAGCACTACAAAAGAGCGCAGTACTCCATGCTACAGTGGGGTGACACCACATGAGATACCTTGTAAGGGTAAAACCTCGGCTTCGGGTCAAGTCACAGCGGTGTAGCACCGCACATAGGCAAGAGGACCTAATGATGTATAATGAAGAGTAGTAGGCAGCACTACAAAGAGGCTGGACCTCATGGTACAGTAGGTGACACTACATGAGGCAAGGCCTCGGCTTTGCAAGCCATGTCACGGCGGCATAACACCGCAAGGAAGCGAAAGGTTTCATGCTGGGTAGTTTGGCACTAAAAAGAGGCTAGGTCTCATGCTACAGGTGGTATGGCACCACATGAGACAGGGTCTCGGCTTCGGGCCATGTCATATTGGTGTAGCACCGCAAGGAAGCAAAATGCTTCATGCCAAGGACTCTTTAAAAGAACTCACCTAGAGAATATGGAAAGAGATATAAGCCGTCTCTTGAGAGAAATCTTGTAGACACCCAAGATACATATACCGAAACCAGGCTGGCACAAGGCCTTTAATGTGCAGCCAGAAACGCAGTTGATGTCATTATGTGAGTGTGAAGAATTGCAGTTATGGTGCAGAATTCAAGACTTAGTCCATTCTTGTATCATGATGTCATTTAACCCATGTGGAAAGATTCAAGTCGTAACGATATCTATCCTAATGCATGATGGACAGTCACTGTGGGGAACACAACCCATATATAGAGATATGTGAGAGATTGTTGGTGTTTTTGCTTGTTGGTATTTTGTTTTAGAAATTAGAAAGATAGTCCCACATTGGAAAAACCAAATGGATGGTATCTCTATATAAAGATTTGCTTGTGTTGAGAGATCACATGAAGTGTAAAGAGGCACATGGGTGCCATGTGGGGGACATTTTCTAGCGGAAAGAAGGATAAACCAACAAAGAAGCATTAATGCTTTTTGCCATGCTCATGGGATAATTCCCTTGTGGAGCTAAGTCCCGAAGGGGCTTATCAACTCGGACTCGGACTCGGACTCGGGCTCAAGGGCGTAAAATGGCATTTTGTTGGCACACTTTGCACTTAGCACGTTAGCATCGGCGCAAGGCGCATTGTTCGCAGTTGATGCGCTCGTGCGCTCGTCTCTGTGCGAGTCGCAGCACAGGTGCAGCAGGCACGCAGGTGCCGCGGAGCTGCGGCGCTGGGCGCGCAGGTGCTACGGGGCTACGGCGCCCAGGTGTTGCGGCGCTAGGCGCAAAGGTGCTGCGGGGCTGCGGCGTGCAGGTGCTGCGGGCTTTGCAGCTACGTGCGCAGGTTGACGGGTTAAGTGTCTATGGGGTGTAGGTGGCGTATGATGTGGCTGATTGGAAGATTTGAGCGGTTATGGAAAGATTGAGTTAATTGATCAGATCCGATCTTTGTGGGATTTGAATTTAATTCATTCAAATCTTTCCATTATTCGTTCCTATCTTTTCACAATCAGTTACGGCCAGAAATAAGATTAGGGCTTCGATCCTTCTCTATAAATACTCTCTTCCTACCTTCATTAAGAACTTGCGCCAAAATAAAGAGACGGAGAGAGAAGTGCTGCCGCCGCCATTGAAATCCAAAGGAGTTCTTCGAGTTCGTAAAGGAGGTGACAGCGAGCGTTCCAGAAGTTCTTTCGAACTTGCTGGTTCCTGGGAGCAGATCGCAATCGGACGAATCTTGCTTTGAGCAACGGTGATCTTTATTACCTCAGCAAACTCGTTGCATCAACTCCGGTTGAGAGCATTATTCATATCGTTGCATCAACTCCGGTTAAGAGCGATCATTCTTCTCGTTGCATCAACTTCGGTTGAGAACGAGTATTCATCTCTCTTAGGAGAATGAATTTTTCGTCTCTCTAAAAATAAGAGTTCGAGATTTCCATTTTCCATCACAAGATCTGTTTCGGGAATAACAATCTCAAAGCAAAATTCAGATCTGATGGAGAACAACCGTGCACAACTTCTCGATACAAGTTTTAAACTTGAGAAGTTTGACGGGGAGCACTTTAACGTCTGGAAGAGAAAGGTCAGTCTCAATCTTCAACTCATGAGCGTCGACTATGTGTTGACAGATCCTGAGCCTTTGATTCCAGAGGGTAAAAATGCTCGAAGGGTTGCTGAAGCCACAGCTTTGCAGTCAAAGTGGAGACGGGATAACAGCCTCTGCAAGTTGTTGATCCAGAACTCCATGGAGGACTCTCTGGCGGAATCATACAGCAAGACCGTCAATGCAAAGGACGTCTGGGAGTCTGTAGAGAATCTCTACAAGGCAGATGATAACAGAAACAAGATCCACGTGACTGAAAAGGTCTGGAGGATGCGATTTGAGGACGACAAAACCATGTTACCTCAAGTCAAGGAATTCCTCAAGTTACGTCAGTAGCTAGCGGATGACGGCATGCCCTTGGTCGATGCTTTTGTCGTCGGGGGTATTGTTGCCAACCTCCCACCTGGGTAGAGCAACTTCATCGCGGACATGCACCGCAAGAAGATGGAGGTGGATCTAGAACGCCTCTTGCACTGGATACATGTTGAAGACGAGTTGAGGGCTCAACTCAAAGTGGAAGGCTTGTCCAAGCAGATGACTAAGGCAAACATGGTGCAAGGAGGAAGTTCTAAAGGGAAGCAGAAGGCTCCCTACCAAAAGAAGGAAGACGTTCACCATCTGAAGGTGAAGTCGGCTAAGTTCAAGCCCAAGTCTAAAGAACCTGGGACTTGTTTTAACTGTGGCAAGAAAGGCCACTGGAAGAGGGATTGCAAAGAAAAACCAAAACAAAAGGAGCTAGATGAGGTTAACTTTGTTGCTACGATTGTGCAGGTTGACTCAGTTGGGATTGACACGGACTGGTGGATAGACACTGGGGCCTCATGTCATGTTTACTCAAAGAATGAGTGGTTCACCACGTATCAACCTGTCTCTGAGAAGGTTATGGTGGCAAACCAGACACAAGCTGAAGAACTCGAGATCGGGACGGTGGTATTGCAACTGACTTCGGGGAAGCCGCTGGCGCTTCAGAATGTGAAGCATGTACCGGCCATAGCCAAGAACCTGGTCTCGGAAAGTCTGCTCTGCAACGCAGGCTTGAGGATGGACATTAACGTTGGTCAAGTCATTATGTCCTATAAAGGAACATAAATCGGGAAGACTTTTTGCACCGAAGGGATGTTCAAACTTCAACTTGTAACTCCTATGGAGATAGTGAATGCAGTTTCTTCTTCTGGTTATTTTCTTAAGTTGTAGCATAATAGACTAGGACATGTTCATTGTAAAAGAATAAACAAGATGTCTAGTCTAGGGCTTATCTCCAAATGTGGGGGTAAGGAGTTGGAGAAGTGTAAGTCTGTGCGCAGATGAAGATCACAAGGAAACCATTCAAAAGGGTAAACCGAAGTACAGATCTTCTGGAGTTTGTGCAATCAGACATCTGTGACTTCAAACAGTTCTCCACAAAGGCCGAGATGAAGTACTTCATTACTTTCATCGACGACTTCTCAAATTATGCGTTCGTTTATCTGCTCAAGTCTAAAGACGAAGCGTTTGAGAAGTTGAAGGACTTCAAGGCTGAAGCCGAGCGTCAAACTGGACAACTCAAGTGACTTAGAAGTGATCGAGGTGGAGAGTATAGGTCTCATAAATTCGCATCGTTCTGCAGAGAACATGAAATCATCAATGAGACAACTGCTCCATACTCTCCCCAATCAAATAGTGTTGCAGAAAGGAAGAACAGAACGTTAACCGAGATGATGAACTCAATGTTGTTGACTGCGGGTCTTCCAAATTGTTTCTGGGGTGAAGCAGTGCTTACGGCTACGTTCATATTGAACAGAGTGCCACATGCTACTTCGGAAGTCACTCCTCATGAACTATGGTTCAAGGTCCGACCCAACTTGAATGTCATTCGAGTGTGGGGGTGTCTGGCGTACATGAAGCTTCCGGATTTGAAGATTCAGAAGCTGGAAATAAGGACTACGAAGACTATATTCCTGGGTCATGCTGATAAGAGTGATGCTCGGAGGTTCCTTGATATTGAGTCAAATCATATCACTGAATCTCGCGACGCAAAATTCTTTGAAGATAAATTTGCAAGCCACAAGAACATTGTCCTCGTGGACATTCCGGAGAATAATGTGAGTGCGCAGGAGACTCAAGTTCCTTACGAAGAGGTAGTCCAAGAAGATGTTACTGCAAGAACAACTATTGAACCAGAACTCGCAGAACCTGTATCTAAGCGAGGAGACGGAAGGACTTCGGAGAGGATTTTGTCACCTATCATGTGGAAGCAGATCCGCTTACCTATGATGAGGCGATGAAGACCAGAGATGCTTTCTTCTGGAAGGAGGCTATTAATGATGAGTACGACTCGATAACCTCTAACAATACGTGGGTGTTGGTCGATCTGCCTGAAGGAGCAAAACCAATCGGATGTAAATGGATCTTCAAGAAGAAGATGAAGGCCGATGGAACTGTTGACAAGTTTAAGGCAAGGTTAGTTGACAAGGGGTTTTCTCAGAAGCAGGGGATCGATTATTTCGACACATATGCTCCAGTAGCTCGGATGACGACCATCAGGATGTTGATTGCTCTGAGCGCAATTCACAAGCTGGTAATCCATCAGATGGATGTTAAGACCGCTTTCCTGAATGGTGAATTAACCGAAGAGATCTACATGCAACAGCCAGAAGGATTCATCGTCAAGGACCTCGAAGACAATGTCTGCAAGTTGGTAAAATCTCTGTATGGTCTGAAGCAAGCTCCCAAGATGTGGCATGAGAAGTTTGATAAAGTCATAAGATCAAACGGTTATAAGGTCAGCGAGACGGACAAGTGTGTGTACATAAAGTTTGCTGATGGGAAAGGAGTTGTCGTTTGTCTCTACGTGGACGACATGCTGATCTTGGGTACAGATCTAGAAAGTGTCACTGAGACAAAAAAAATTCCTCTCATCTAAGTTCAGCATGAAGGACTTAGGGAAAGCTGATGTTATCCTGGAGATAAAGATCATCCAGACGGAAACTGGAGTGGCATTGTCACAGTCTCATTATATTAAGAAAATGCTCACACGCTATGGATATCAGGATCTTCCAGGAATCGATACACCTTATAGGTGTGACAAGAAGCTGAAGCCAAATCCAAGGAAAAGCGTCAGGCAGTTGGAGTACTCTAACGTCATCGGAAGTTTGATGTATGCAACTACTGCCATAAGGCCTGACATTGCCGTGGGGATGCTGAGTCGGTTCACGAGCAATCCAGGTGTGGAGCACTGGAAAGCTGTGAAGAGGGTTATAGATACCTCAAAAGGACTCAGAAGTATGCACTGCACTACTGCGGAGATCCAAAAGTAGTGGAAGGCTTCAACGATGCAAGTTGGTGCTCAGAAGTAGAGAGTAAGAGGTCCACAGGATGATATGTTTTCTCCATGGATGGAGCTGCTATATCGTGGAAGTTGAAGAAGCAGACTATGTTGTCTCACTCTTCTATGGAGTCTGAGTTCTATGCATTGGCGGTTGCAGCGGATGAAGCAGAATGGCTTCGGGAGCTCATGTATGATCTTCCAATGGTTGGTACGCAGATACTGGCGGTACCGATATACTGCGACAACCAGGCGACTGCAGCGGTGGCATCGAATGACCTCTTAACGGCAAGAAGAGGACTGTGCGTCTAAGACACAGGACGGTAAATGATCTTATTAAAAGAGGAGTCATTGCCGTAGTGGATGTTCGGAGTCAGGAGAATCTGGCAGATCCGTTCACCAAAGATCTCAAGCCCCACCTGGTTGAAGACACAGCAAGTAAGATGGGCTTGAAGACACTCTGATATTATGTATTTGCAATTCTACTATAAAGTTTTATGTTATTAGTTCAAAGAAAAATCTACTAGGCATCTAACTTTTAGTTCAAAGAAGAACCATTGACTAGAAGAATATCAGGAACAGTAGACAAATACTTTGGGATGTTGCGGGATTATGAACCCAGAACCACTGTTGTCTACTGATTGTTCTTTACAAAGAACAAAGTCCTGTGGGAGGATGGCTTTGAAGCCTTAATGAGTTCTCAGGCATCTGGGATGTCTGGCGTGCTTTACAGGACGGGTAGCACAGCACTACAAAAGAGCGTAGTACTCCATGCTACAGTGGGGTGACACCACATGAGGTACCTTGTGAGGGTAAAGCCTCGACTTCGGGTCAAGTCACAGCGGCGTAGCACCGCACATAGGCAAGAGAACCTAATGTTGTATAATGAAGAGTGGTGGCAGCACCACAAAGAGGCTGGACCTCATGTTACAGTAGGTGACACTACATGAGGCAGGGCCTCGGCTTTGCAAGCCATGTCACGGCGGCGTAACACCGCAAGGAAGCGAAAGCCTTCATGCTGGGTAGTTTGGCACTACAAAGAGGTTGGATCTCATGCTACAGGTGGTATGACACTACATGAGACAGAGTCTCGACTTCGGGCCATGTCATAGCGGTGTAGCACCGCTAGGAAGCAAAATGCTTCATGCCAAGGACTCTTTAAAAGAACTCACCTAGAGTGTATGGAAAGAGATATAGGCCGTCTCTTGAGGAAAATCTTGTAGACACCCAAGATACATACACCGAAACCAGACTGGCACAAGGTCTTTAATGTGCAGTCAGAAGCGCAATTGATGTCATTATGTGAGTGGAAAGAATTGCAGTTATGGTGCAGAATTCAAGGCTTACTCCATTCTTGTATCATGTTGTCATTTAACCCATGTAGAAATATTCAAGTCGTAGCGACATCTATCCTAATGCATGATGGACAGTCACTATGGGGAACACTCAACCCATATATGGAGATATGTGAAAGATTGTTGGTATTTTTGCTTGTTGGTCTTTTGCTTTAGAAACTAGAAAGATAGTCCGACATTGGAAAAACCAAATGGATGGTATCTCTATATAAAGCTTTGCTTGTGATGAGAGATCACATGAAGTGTGGAGAGACACATGGGTGACATGTGGGGGACATTTTCTATTGGAAAGAAGGCTAAACCAACAAAAACGTATTAATGCTTTTTGTCATGCGCATGGGATAATTTTCTTGTGGAGCTAAGCCCCGAAGGGGCTTATCGACTCGGACTCGGACTCGGGATCAAGGGTGTAAAATAGCGTTTTGTTGACGCACTTTGCACTTAGCACGTCAGCATCGACGCAAGGCGCATTCTGCGCAGTTGATGCGCTCGTGTGCTCGTCTCTGCGCGAGTCACAGCGCAGGTGCAGCAGACGTATAGGTGCCACGGGGTTGCGGCGCTGGGTGCGCAGATGCTACGGGGCTGCACAGGTGCTGCGGGACTGCGGCGCGCAGGTGCTGCGGGCTTCGCAGCTACACGCACAGGTTGACGGGTTGAGTGTCTATGGGGCGCAGGTGGCGTATGATGTGGCTGATTGGAATATTTGAGCGGTTATGGAAAGATTGAGTTAATTGATCAGATCCGATCTTTGTGGGATTTGAATTTAATTCATTCAAATCTTTCCATTATTCGCTCCTATCTTTTCGCAATCAGTTACGGCCAGGAATAGGATTAGGGTTTCGACCCTTCACTATAAATAATCACTTCGTGCCTTCATTAAGAACTTACGCCAAAATAAAGAGACGAAGAGAGAAGTGCTGCCGCCGCCATTGAAGTCCTAAAGAGTTCTTCGAGTTCGTAAATGAGGTGACAGCGAGCGTTCCAGAAGTTCTTTCGAACTTGCTGGTTCCTAGGAGCAGATCGCAATCGGATGAATCTTTGCTTTGAGCAACGGTGATTTTTTTCACCCCAGCAAAGTCGTTGCATCAACTTCGGTTGAGAGCGATTATTCATATCGTTGCATCAACTCCGGTTGAGAGCGATCATTCTTCTTGTTGCATCAACTTCGGTTGAGAACGAGTATTCTTCTCTCTCTTAGGAGAACCAATTTTTCGTCTCTCTGGAAATAAGTGTTCGAGATTTCCATTTTCCATCACAAGATCTGTTTCGGGAATAACAATTTGTCCAAATATTTCAGTTTATCATTCACTGATTTTGATATCCATGTCCATTTGTGGCCGTGAATGCGTCTGAATTGGCTAATCATGTTTATGAACTGAATGTGAGATTCAAACCTAACTATCCTTTTAACAAGTTGATGTCAGGAAGCATGAAGGTTTCTTGTTTTAAAGAGTACATCAACATCAAGGAGATCCCAGCCAAATTTTATTAAAATTGAAGCAAATATAAAAAGGAGTACATAGGACAATATGTCATCTACATAAACATCAAGTTATAAAATTCCATCTTGATATTAAGATATTTCATCGTTCAAAATCATCATGAGGCAGCCCCAGTTTCCAAGCATTATCTATCTATTTGTCCCTTGTGATGCAGCAAAAACTATCCCAAAAATGAAATTATGAACTTCTTTGAATAAGTTCATTCTCCTTCAAAGGCATATCTGTTGAGAATCAATAAGGGACTTTTAGTCCCACATCGGAATATGTTATATGTAGAGGAGCTAGACTCCCTATAAGTAGTGAAGTAGTCCATCAATAAAATTATCTGAACTATTATTTTCTACATGGTATCAGAGCCATAATTCTCTCTCTCTCTCTCTCTCTCCACAAAACAAAATTTTTTCTTTTCCCTAGCCGACGACCCGCTGCCCCTAGCCGCCGACCCCGCTGCCCCACCGCTCCACCGCTGCCCCAGCCCTTCTCTTCCCTCCCGGCGACCCCATCCCGCAAACCCCCTACAGCCAGCCCCCCTCCAGCCTACAGGAACCCCCGACCCCTTCCCTACTGGAACCCCCGCCCCCCTTCCCTACAGGAACCCCCCCGACCCCTTTCCTACAGGAACCCCCGCCCCCTAGCCTACAGGAACCCCCCGCCCCCTCCCCTACCCGCCGCCCAAGCCCCCCCCTGCCTGCGACCTCAGCCCTACTCAAACGACCCCACCTACTTCCCCTCCAGGACCCTAACCCTAACCCTAACCCTAGCCGCCAGGGCCTACCCCCCCCCCCCCTCTTGCCATGTTAACCCTAACCCTAGCCCTCGAAGCCCCATCCAATCCCTAACCCTAACCCTAGCCGTCCACACACACACACACAAAAAAAAAAAAAAAAAAAAAAAAAACGGCGTCTTTCGAAGACAAGTCGAGATGTCAAATTCTTTATTTGCACCGACTCTGTTCCTAGATTGCGCCGTTTGGAACTAACACATGTTTATGTTGTTATTCCTCTTTCACATCAGGATCCGTACAGAGACTGATCAGGTCTTCTCTGGTGTCCTGACGTGGTCACTTTACATGCGCGCGCCGGTGCTGGCCAAGTTAGTAGCGCATTCGTAAAGTCTGTGACGTCGAAGAAGACGACGCCGAAGAAGACGACGAAGTTGGAGAAGTTGCCGACTCAACCGTCCAAGCAGCCGACGAAGACGACGAATCGGGTTCACAGTTGACGAATCCATGGATTCGATCAGTGGCAAACTGACGGCTGACGAGATGAAGGCCTTGGTTGAAGATATCTTGTCAAAAAGATTAACCGAGGTAACCCCACGTGTGATCCATACTGATGTGGATCCGTCCCCTTACAAAATGGGGAAATTGGAGAAGCTGGAGACGAAGTTGGAAGGTACATCCAACTACTTGGAGTGGTCGCGACAGGCAATGCGGACACTGAAGGGACGTGGCTTGGTTGGCTATGTCACTGGACAAGCCAAGGCACCAGCCGATCACTCCGCCAAGGAGTTTGCTGTTTGGGAGATTGTCAACAACGTCGTGGCTGGGTGGTTGACTGCCTCTTTAACCGACCAGATGTCGGACAATGTTGAGGCTATGGAGGCTGCTGCTGATATATGGCAAACTCTAAAAGATATGTACTCCGGCTCCGGCAACCCTATGCGAGTCTTCCAACTGCAAGATGAACTCGATAGGGTGGCCCAAGACGACCGTACTATCTCTGAGTATGCGGCTTTGTTAAAGAAGTACTGGTCTGATCTGGATCATTATGATCCCCTTGGGATGGAAGATGCACAAGTCGAACCGGCATTCGCGAAATACTTTCAGACGTTCCTGGCTTATATTTCCCGTCAGCGGATGATGAAATTCCTGAAGGGACTACACCCTGTCTTTGAGCAGCGACGAAATATCCTCCTATCCCAACCTACGCTTCCAACCTTGGAAGAAGCTATCGCTGTTATGACTCAGGAAGAAGCTCGACTGAAGTTGATGCCCAACAAGACCTCCCAGGGGGAGCAAGCCGCGGTTGAGAAGTCTGCCCTTGCTGCCTTCAATCAACCTCCATCTATGGGTAGTGTTTGTCACAATTGTGGTGACTCTGGACATTACATCCGATTTTGTCCAAAGCCGTTGCGCAATCAGTATACTGATCGAGGACGGGGTCGTGGAGGCCGTCGTGGTGGTCGAGGAGGATATGCTGGTAGAAGGGGTGGACACAAAGCAAATCTGGCGGAGGAAGGGGGAGAGAAACAACTGGCTGAAATAACCCCGCTTGAGCGGGAGTTCCTTGAGAAGTTACGAGGCACAAAGCTGGGTTCCGTCGACAGTCCTGGGGCGTCTTCAACCTCGGGAGATCACATCACTTGCTTTGCCGATGATTCTGCACGTGCTCTTGCATCTATCCATCAGCCAGGATGGATTATGGACTCTGGGGCATCTCGCCATGTCACGGGGTCCCGTGATGCGTTTCGGGAATATACTCCCTTACCATTGCCGGAGAGTATTCAGACCGCTGATGGTACATCCAACCCTGTAATGGGTAAAGGCACTGTCGCATGCACCCCTTCCATCACTCTAACCAATGTTCTTCATGCTCCATCTTTTCCTGTCAATCTTCTATCCATTAGTGCCATTATACTTGATCTTAACTGTACTGTTTCCTTTGACATTCCTCAGGTGACTTTTCAGGAGAAAGGGACAGGACGACGACTTGGGACTGGCACATGGCATAAGGGGCTGTGGTATTTAGACAGGACTGGACTGGACAATGCATTGGCATCCTTGGTAGCAGACGCACCACCAGAAGCTTCCTGTCGCAGTGTTGAAGCCGACTTGCTACTCCACCACCAGCGTGTCGGTCATTCCTCTTTTCCGGTTATTGGTAGAATGTATCCGTCCTTATATCAAAGGGCTAATAAAGAGAAGTTATTTTGTAATGCTTGTGCTTTAGGAAAACATACCAGAAGCTCGTATGTGAGCACAGGGAATAGGAGTTCAGTTGCTTTTGACATGATACATTCAGACGTATGGGGCCCTTGTCCTACAACCGGGATTAACGGCTTTCGATGGTTCGTCACCTTTATTGATTGTTATACCCATGTGACATGGGTCTACCTTCTGAAAAATAAAAGTGACGTCCTTGAGGCCTTTCAGGACTTTCATCGACGAGTGGAAACACAATATGGCGCTAAAATTAAGTGTTTCCGATCCGACAATGGGACTGAGTATACGAATAAGCGGGTTGCTGAGTATTTTTCAACTCATGGAATACTTCATCAAACTTCATGTGCTTATACTCCGGCTCAAAATGGTGTGGCGGAACGAAAGAACAGACACTTGCTGGAAGTTGCACGGACGATGATGCTGGCTATAAATGTCCCGAAGCACTTATGGGGGCAGGCTATATTGACAGCCTCTTATCTCATCAACAGAATGCCATCTCAGGTATTGGACTGGAAGACACCATTGGAGATGCTTACTGGAGCCAATACATACACTGTTCCACCAAAAGTTTTTGGATGTGTATGCTTTGTCCAGGATAATCGGCCAGGCGTTGGCAAACTGGATCCTCGGGCAGTTAAATGTGTCTTTGTCGGTTACACGGCGACTCAGAAGGGTTATGCCTGTTGGAGTCCAGTCGAGCGGAAGATGTTTGTCAGCATGGACGTTACTTTCCGAGAACTCGAACCATACTATGGTTCGGATGAAGGTTCCGCATTTGGTGACACACCTAACACAGATGGTGTTCGATGTGAGGAGGAGATAATACACCCAAATGTGGTCGTCGGATCGGTTCCGTGTCCGGTTGTAGAAAACTGGACGAAAGGGGGAGAGCACAGTGACTCAGATACAGAAACTGAAGAAGAAGATCCATATGTTACGCATGGGGAGCAGCAGACAAGGGAAAAGGAGCTCCAAGTCTACAGAAGGAGACAACAGAAGTCCAGTACTGTGCCTATGCCGTGCCCTGTGCCTACTGTACCAAGTCCCTCGTCTACTCCTGCCCCAACTCCTGAAGATGTTGCCCCCGCACTGAATCACTCGGATTCTGATGCGGATCTCTCTGACTCGGATGGTATGATCTCTCCACCACCTATTGCTCCCTTAAGGAGATCTTCTCGCATCAATGCGGGTAAGGCTCCTGCTCGTTTTGATGATTACGAACATGACATTGCCAACTTCTTGTCTTATTCTAACATTTCTTCGAATTATCGAGCTTTCATTGCATCGTTAGACTCTACTTCGTTGCCCAAGTGTTGGCAGGAAGCAAAGAAAGATCCAAGATGGAAAGCTGCAATGATGGAAGAACTTGGGGCACTGGAGAAAAATAAGACATGGGAGCTGGTTCCATTACCCAAAGGGAAGAAAGCTGTGGGATGCAAATGGGTGTACACAGTGAAAGAGACGCCAGAAGGAAAGGTTGAGCGATACAAGGCGAGGTTGGTTGCAAAAGGATTCACACAGTCATATGGCATAGACTATGATGAGACGTTTGCCCCAGTAGCAAAAATGAGCACCGTGAGAACTCTGGTCTCCATTGCAGCGAATTATGGGTGGAAGCTGTACCAGCTGGATGTGAAGAATGCCTTTCTTCATGGGGACCTGCAAGAAGAAGTATACATGGAGCTCCCGCCAGGATGCTACGCGACGGCATCAAACGGAGGGACGTCGCAAGGAAAGGTGTGTAAACTGAAGAAGTCGCTATACGGGCTCAAGCAATCTCCTCGAGCCTGGTTTGACAGATTCAGAAAGGCGGTTACAGGCAAGGGATACCGTCAAACAAATGCAGATCATACGGTCTTCCTCCAGCATGCAAGAGGCCACATCACTATACTTGCTGTATATGTGGATGATATAGTGATCACAGGTGATGATGAAGCCGAGATCACTAAACTGAAGTCAAAACTCGCAAAGGAGTTTGAAGTGAAGGATTTAGGAGCGATGAGGTACTTTCTAGGTATCGAGGTGTGTGAAGGCGAACAAGGAATTGTTCTCTCACAGAGAAAGTACACACTAGATCTGCTGAAGGAGACAGGGATGCTGGGATGCAAAGCAGCGGTCACTCCAATTGACCAGAAGTGCAAGTTGGGAGCAGAAGTAGGAGAGCCCGTTGTTCGTGAAAGATATCAACGACTTGTAGGGAGATTGATTTATCTGGGACACACTCGCCCTGATATCTCATTTGCGGTGAGTGTAGTGAGTCGCTACATGCATGATCCAAGAAAGGGTCATATGGACGCAGTATTTCAGATCTTGAGGTATCTGAAAGGAACGCCGGGAAATGGACTATGGTTCAAGAAGAATGGACGCATAGAAGTTGAGGGATACTGTGATGCAGACTGGGCGAGCTGCATAGACGACAGAAGGTCTACCACGGGATACTGTGTTTTTGTAGGAGGAAATCTGGTCTCATGGAGAAGCAAGAAACAGTCAGTGGTAGCACGGTCGACAGCTGAAGCAGAATACAGGGCAATGGCTCTGGGAGTGTCAGAGTTGCTGTGGGTGAAAGCATTGCTGACAGAGTTGAAGCTGGATAAGGGAGCACCATTGCGTCTTCTGAGCGATAGTCAAGCTGCAATAAGTATAGCTAACAATCCAGTTCAGCACGACAGAACGAAGCACATCGAGATTGATCGATTCTTCATCAAGGAGAAGCTGGAACAAGGGATTCTGAAGATTGACCATGTCCGCTCAGAAGAACAAGTTGCAGACTGTCTGACTAAGGGTCTTAGTTCATTAAGTCTGTCAAAGTTATGTAACAAGATGGGGATGATCAATATCTATCGCCCATCTTGAGGGGGAGTGTTGAGAATCAATAAGGGACTTTTAGTCCCACATCGGAATATGTTATATGTAGAGGAGCTAGACTCCCTATAAGTAGTGAAGTAGTCCATCAATAAAATTATCTGAACTATTATTTTCTACAATATCTTTCAAAGTTCTTGGTTTCTCTCATCCCAAATGCACCAAGGATCTTGTTTTATAGATGTTCCATTTGCAATATGATATTCATTGCTTTTCCTTCCAGAAGCACTAGTCAAGTTTCCTGGTTTTTCACTCTAGCGCATAAATTCAACTGAATGTGAGATTCAAAATCACTCGTAGACAACTATTATGGTACTATAAAACATAAGAATTTCTTGGCACTTCCATTACACTCTCGAACAACAAATTTCCTAGGAAAAAAAATTCTTGACTTGGATATTTGGTTTATTGTGCCTTAAAGACTACAGTTCCATATAGAAAATCATGTTACTTTTCCATCTTCTTTTATGATACGGTTTCATGAGCTAAGCCCACCTGTGTGTACTTAATTTCTTATATTTTCACGGCCGATCCCAAGCCCAGATAAAAGAGGAGGTTTGCACTACGTAGCCAACAGCCAGCATAAACAGTGTTGAACCTATGAGATGAATCCTTAACAATTGTTGTTGTGGTGGTTGCATGAGCTAATAGAGTAGAACCTACATAGGTCCTACACGCCGACTTAACTTTTACTCTAAATATAATGCATCTTTATTGCCATAGCTGCCTACGTCATGTATTTGGTTGTGCCTAATAAAGGTTTATTGACAACCGATGGTACAAGAGTTGCCATAAATCGCTTAACTCCAGCAATTTGCATTCTATAGAATAGTTGAACATTTATGCTCTAGACCTCTATATATATGGTTTTGAAAACAAGACCAAGTCAATCGAAATGAATCCTAGTCATGCATGTGTGTTTGTTTCCATTAGGAAAGTTACATGATTCAACACCATTTATGGAGGCAATCAAGAGGCGCATCTCAACTGTAAGTCGAAAAAAATTACTCCTACCCGCAAACTTAGTTCCACCAAAGCGTTCCGAAGAAGCCTACCCCCACCAATCCCCATTCCAGACGAAGTGGCTTGCCATGGTCCCTTTTTCACTACTCGTTCCATAATGATCAGCGGTCTAGGTAACCTTGGGTGGTACATTTCTGGTCAATTTACTGTATTTTGATACAGAAGGCCTGAATGTGGCAATGGGATTCCAGAATCCAGGTGCCACAATGTATGTTGAAGGGAAAAAATTATATAAGCCATAATAAGAACAAACATGGGGAATCCATGAAGAAATTTATATACAAGAAAATAATCACCACAAAAGACTTTTTCAATGTTATAAACTACCAATATTCTGTAAATAGTAAATTTCTGATTATTTTCTTATAAGTACTAAATCTCGACGCCAAAGCTTGTTGTATTCTGTAAAATGTAAATACTCTTTTTTATATGAAGCATCATATTGCTCCTAGAACAGTTAACAGGATAATTTAAAAAGTTCGCGAACTTGATTCCAGGGATATAATGCTCAGGACTTGTGAGACAGTGCCTAGATTAGCTTATGTATAAAGACTGTTCTTTATTGGTACCCAAAATCAACATTTATAGGTAGCAAACTATGAAACATAAGAAAATTGATAGCAATGATGCAGACAAGCAAGTTTGAATTTGAATAATCACTTACGTTGTAAAGAGGTAGTCCACTTCATTGAAAGCAAATATGAGCAGAAGCCCCAATGGCAATGAAAGAGCATTATTGAGCACGACCATTGAGAATTCGTTCAAACTTCCAGATGTTGTTACTTGCTTAGCAGTATCCATCACCCTTCGTAATGTTAACTGAAAAAATTGTGATGTGGAATACATTAAACAAGTTTGAAACGGTTTCAAATTAATATTTTTATTACGTATCAGTCTCTCATTTTCTTTAAACACTAAATAATTAAGAACAGAGATAAAATTCTTGGTATTGTTAGTCCCTTGGCGAACAATCGATGGAAAAACACGATTTCAGAAACAATTGTAAAGATAATATTTTCAGCAACAACACCCTAAAGAAGGTGATGTTGTATTACGAGAATCTAAAAAGATTTCGTAATTTTTCTCGAAGGCAACTGAACCGTATAACTTCTAAAGAGAAGCCACAGTATTCTCGAAGGCAATAGAGGAAGAAGAAAGCCTGCTGGGGTGAAAGATCACCGGCGCTCAAAGCTATATCCGCCTTACGGACAAGCCTCCAGGAACCAGCAAGTTCGAAGAGAACTTTAGAACGCTGGCCAAAAATGTCGACTCCTCGGAATAGCAGCAGCACTTCTCTCTCTCTCTGAAAATTTTCTGAGTATTTTCTCTACCTTGGAGAGAGGAGATGCTACTGATATTATAGGCACGAGATGGGCTTTTCAAATTCTGAACGCACGCCCTGGTTTAATGCCAGATCCGGATTTTCTGGATCTGAGCCATTTCCGGATCTGAGCCCACAAGACCCGCGGACGTTACATAATTTGAACGGCCCACTCGACCCGCTCGACCCGTACGACCCGTACGTCCCGTACGCTCCGTACGCCCCGCTCGCCACGCAGGGCCGCGCAGAGGCTCGCGCACGAGCGCAACTAAAGCGCACAATGCGCCTTGCGACGAGCTGTCGTGCTAAGTGCAAAGTGCCATCAAAAAGCCACATTAAGCCTCAAAAGCCCATTAGCCCAAGCCCGAGCCCGAGCCCGAGTCCGAGTCCGAGTCGCTAAGCCCCTTCGGGACTTAGCTCCAATAGATTTAAATCTATTTTCATTTGGCCAAAAGTTGGTTTCTTATTCTCACCTCTATGTAAAATCCTCCCACATGGCACCCTCCATTGGGCCTCAACCCATGTGCATCTCTCTATTCCTTCATAAGTAATATATAGAGATACATATTGGTGTGATTTTCCGATGTGGGACTATCTTTTAACAATAGAATGTTGTGAACACACACAACACATAGAATAAAATACCAACAATCCCTCTCTATATATATGAGTTAAGCGTTCCACATAATAACTGTCCATTATGCATTAGGATAGATGTCGCTGACGACTTGAATCTTCCCGCATGGATTGAACAACAGTATGATACAAGAATGGACTACGCCATGAATTCTGTACCACAGCTGTAATTTTTTTCACTCACATAACGTAGTTATCTGTGCTTCTGGCTGCACATTAAAGGCCTTGTGCCAGCCTGGATTTCAATGTATGTATTTTGGACGTCTACACATTTACCCTCAAGAGACGGCCTGATATCTCTTTGTCCATACACTATAGGTGAGTTCTTTATTAAAGAGACATGGCATGAAGCGTCCAACGCTTCCTTTGCGGTGCTACGCTGCTATGACATGGCCTTAAGCCGAGGACCTTACCCCGAATCACCGGGAACCTCATCGTAGTGTCATACTACCCGTAGCATGAGGTCTAGCCCCTTTGTAGTGCCAAACTACCCAGCATGAAGTCTTACGCTTCTGTGCGGTGTTACGCCGCTACGACATGGCTTGCAAGGCCGAGACTTTATCCCTAGCCGGGTTTACCTCATTGTGGTGTCGTGCCACCCGTAACATGAGGAACATCTCCTCTTTGTAGTGCTGACTACATCCCTCTTTAATTCAATATACAGCATTATGCCAGCTGCCTATTTGCGGTGCTACGCCGCTGTGACTTGGCTAACATAGCCGAGGATTTACCTCCTTCGAAAACCTCATGGAGGAGTCACCGCCACACATAGCATGGAGTCACACTCCTTGTAGTGCTGTGCTACCATGCTTCCTGTAAAGCATAACAGACATTCACTCAGTCTGAGAACTCATTAAGGCATTATGCCATCCTTCCCACAGGATCAATTTTCCGTAGAAAATTTATAGTAGACAACAGTGGTTCTGGGTCCGAAACCCTTCCATGTTCCGCAGAACAAGTACCCACTGTTAACTAATATTTTTTCAGTCAATAGTCCTCCCTTGAATCAAAAAATTAGATATCTGGTAGATTTCTCTTTGAACCAATAACATAAAATTTATTGATAGGATTATAATGACACAATATTAGAATGCCTTCAAACCCATCTTCCTTGCTGTGTCCTCGACCAGCTGTCGTTTGAGGCCTTTCGTGAACGGATCCGCCAGGTTCTCCTGACTCCGAACATCGATCACTGTAATGACGCCTCGTTTGATGAGATCGTTCACTGCTCTGTGCTTTAACCGCACAGTCCTCTTCTTCCCGTTAAAGAGTTCATTTGATGCTACTGCTGCTGCCGCCTGGTTGTCACAGTATATCGGGATTGCCGGTATCTGAGCTCCAACCACTGGAAGATCATACATGAGCTCCCGAAGCCACTCTGCTTCATCTGCAACAGCATCCAATGCAAAGAATTCAGATTCCATGGAGGAGCGAGATAACATTGTCTGCTTCTTCGATTTCCACGATATAGCAGCTCCGCCCAAAGCGAATATGAATCCACCTGTAGAATACTCGCTCTCCACCTCTGAACACCAGCTAGCATCACTGAAGCCTTCTACTACTGACGGATCTCTGCTGTAGTATAGTGCAAATGTCTGAGTCTTTTTTAGATATCTCATAACACGCTTCACAGCGTTCCAGTGTTCAACGCCTAGGTTGCTAGTGAACCGACTCAGCATTCCTACTGCAAAAGCTATGTCAGGCCTTGTGGCAGTAGTAGCGTACATCAAGCTTCCGATGACGCTGGCGTACTCCAACTGCTTGACGCTTTCTCTCGAATTTGGCTCCAGCTTCTGATCACTCCGGTACGGTGTATCAATTATAGGAAGATCTTGATACCCGTATCGAGTGAGCATTTTCTCAATGTAATGAGATTGTGACAGTGCTATTCCCGTGCCTGTCCGGATGATCTTGAGCCCCAAGATAACATCGGCATCCCCCAAGTCCTTCATACTGAACTTGGTCGAGAGAAATTTCTTTGTCTCTGTGACACAGCTTAAATCCGTACCTAGGATTAGCATGTCGTCAACGTATAGACAAACGATAACTCCTCTTCCGTCAGCAAACTTAGTATAGACACACTTGTCTGTTTCACTGACCTTGTAGCCATTTGACCTTATCACTTTGTCAAACTTCTCATGCCACATTTTGGGAGCTTGCTTCAAACCATATAGAGACTTCATCAACTTGCAGACTTTGTCTTCCAGACCTCTGACGACAAATCCTTCTGGTTGTTGCATGTAGATCTCTTCAGTTAGTTCGCCATTAAGGAATGTCGTTTTCACATCCATCTGATGTATCACTAGTTTGTGTATTGCTGCTAGAGCAATTAACAATCTGATGGTTGTCATCCGAGCTACTGGAGCATAAGTATCAAAATAGTCGATCCCCTGTTTCTGAGCAAACCCTTTGGCCACTAGCCTGGCCTTGAATTTGTCGATGGTTCCATCTGCTTTCATCTTCTTCTTGAAGATCCATTTGCATCCGATGGGTCTTGCTCCTTCTGGCAGGTCAACTAACACCCATGTATTATTGGAGGTGATTGAGTCAATCTCATTGTCTATCGCCTCCTTCCAGAATACAACATCTCTGGTCTTCATCGCTTCATCATAGGTAAGCGGATCTGCTTCCACATGATAGGTGACGAAGTCATCTCCGAAGTCTTTCGGCCTCCTTACTCGCTTAGTTGACGGCTCAGCGAGTTCTGGTTCAACTGGTGTCTCTTCGACAATAGCTTCTTCTTGGACTACTGGTTCTTTAAGGACTTCTGTCTGCTTTGCACTCTCATCATTCTCCGGAAGATCCGCGAGAACAATATTTTTGTGCCTTGCAAACTTGTCTTGAAAATATTCAGCATCGCGAGATTCAATGATATGATTTGATTCTATATCAAGGAATCTCCGAGCATCACTCTTCTCGGCATAACCCAAGAAGATAGCCTTAGTAGTCCTAGTCCCCAGCTTCTGAATCTTCAGATCTGGGAGCTTCACATAAGCCAGACACCCCCACACTCGAATGACATTCAAGTTAGGTCTGACTTTGAACCAGAGTTCATGAGGGGTTATGTCCGAAGTTGCATACGGTACTCTATTGAGAATGAAAGTAGCCGTTAATGCAGCTTCTCCCCAGAAGCTCTTTGGAAGACCCGCAGTCAACAGCATAGAGTTCATCATCTCTGTCAACGTTCTGTTCTTCCTTTCTGCTACTCCGTTGGATTGAGGAGAGTACGGAGCCGTCGTCTCATTTATGATTCCATGTTCTTTACAGAATGATGAGAAATCATGAGACCGATACTCCCCGCCTCGATCACTCCTTAGCCTTTTGAGTTGTTGTCCAGTTTGCCGTTCAGCCTCGGCCCTGAACTCCTTGAACTTCTCGAATGCTTCGTCTTTAGACTTGAGCAGGTAGACAAAAGCATACTTTGAGAAGTCGTCGATGAAAGTAATAAAATACTTCATCTCGGCTTTTGTAGAGAATTGCTTGAAATCACAGATATCTGAGTGAACCAACTCCAGAAGATCTGTGCTTCGATGGACCCTGTGAAAGGGTTTCCTTTTGATCTTCGTCTGAGCACACACTTCACATTTCTCTACCTTACCCCCACACTTGGAGATAAGTCCTAGGCTAGACATTTTGTTAATTCTTTTACAATGAACATGTCCTAGCCTATTATGCCACAATTCAAAAGAATAGTTCAAAGTAGAAATAGCATTAATATCATTTTGCTGGTTTACAACAAGCTGAATTTTGTACATTCCTTCAGTCTGGAAAGCTTTTCCGAAGAATGTACCCTTCTTGGACATCACCATCTGGCCAGCATTGATGTCCATCCTCAAGCCTGCGTTACAAAGCAGGCTCCCAGAGATCAGGTTCTTAGCAATTGCAGGAACATGCTTCACTCCTTGAAGCGTCAGAGTGTTCCCCGATGTGAGTTTCAGCTCCACCGTCCCGATCCCCAGTACTTCAGCTTGTGCCTGGTTTGCCATTATGACTTTCTCGAAAGTTGGCTCATATGAGTCGAACCATTCCTTGTCTGAGCAGACATGACATGTCGCACCAGTGTCTATCCACCAGTCCGAGTCAACCCCCACATTTGCAACCTGTTCTATCATTGCAACCAGATTAGTAACCAAAAAAACCTTACTAGGCTCACCTTTTTCTGGTTCCTTGCAGTCACTTTTGTAGTGGCCCTTCTTGCTACATTTGTAACAAGTCACATGGGACTTGGACTTCTGATTCTTGAATGAAGGACTCTTCACTTTTAGATTAGTGAAGTCCTTCTTCTTCTTATGAGGAGAAGCCGCCTGCTTCCCCTTGTACTCTCTGGTTTGGACCAGATTTGCTTTCGCCAGTTGTTTGGACAGAGAATCCATCTTCTGTTGAGAGCGCATCTCGTCCTCAACATGGATCTCTTGCAGGAGATCTTCCATACATATGTCCAGCTTCTTGCGGTGCATCCTTGCATAGAAGTTGCTCCAACCCGCAGGAAGTTTAGAGACGATTCCTCCAACGACAAACTTGTCGACAAGAGGCATCTTCTCGTCATCCAATTTTTGGCGCAGCTTCAGAAACTCCTTTACTTGGGACAGCATAGCCTTCTCATCTTCGAAGGTCCACTTGTGGTATCTTTCAACCAAGAAGATCTTGGACCGATTCTCGTCATCTTCGTACAATTTCCCCAAGGAGTCCCAAATCTCTTTGGCAGAATTCTTCTTGGAATAAGACTCTGCCAGAGAGTCTTCCATGCTATTGAGAATCAACAGTTTACAGATACTGTTTTCTCTAATCCATGTTGCCTGCTTGGACTTAGCAGCGGCAATAACTTCTGCGGTCCCGGTTGTTGGAACGATCGGTTCTTCCTCATTCAGCACGTGGTCAACTTCCACGAGTTGAATGTTTAAGGTTACTTTTCGTTTCCAGATTTGGAAATGTTCGCCGTCGAATTTCTCCAACTTGTTAAAGTCGGTATTGACGAGCGATGCACGTGAGTTATCCATCTTTTCGATATAGCTTTGAGATTGTTAGTCCCTTGGCGAACAATCGATGAAAAAATACGATTTCAGAAACAATTGTAAAGACAATGTTTCCAGCAACAACACCCTAAAGAAGGTGATGTTGTATTACGAGAATCTAAAAAGATTTCGTAATTTTTCTCGAAGGCAACTGAACCGTATAACTTCTAAAGAGAAGCCACAGTATTCTCGAAGGCAACAGAAGAAGAAGAAAGCCTGCTGGGGTGAAAGATCACCGGCGCTCAAAGCTATATCCGCCTTACGGACAAGCCTCCAGGAACCAGCAAGTTCGAAGAGAACTTTAGAACGCTGGCCAAAAATGTCGACTCCTCGGAATAGCAGCAGCACTTCTCTCTCTCTGGAAATTTTCTGAGTATTTTCTCTACCTTGGAGAGAGGAGATGCTACTGATATTATAGGCACGAGATGGACTTTTCAAATTCTGAACGCACGCCGTGGTATAATGTCAGATCCGGATTTTCTGGATCTGAGCCATTTCCGGATCTGAGCCCACAAGACCCGCGGACGTTACATAATTTGAACGGCCCACTCGACCGCTCGACCCGTACGTCCCGTACGCTCCGTACGCTCCGTACGCCCCGCTCGCCACGCAGGGCCGCGCAGAGGCTCGCGCACGAGCGCAACTAAAGCGCACAATGCGCCTTGCGACGAGCTGTCGTACGCTCCGTACGCCCCGCTCGCCACGCAGGGCCGCGCAGAGGCTCGCGCACGAGCGCAACTAAAGCGCACAATGCGCCTTGCGACGAGCTGTCGTGCTAAGTGCAAAGTGCCATCAAAAAGCCACATTAAGCCTCAAAAGCCCATTAGCCCGAGCCCGAGCCCGAGCCCGAGTCCGAGTCCGAGTCGCTAAGCCCCTTCGGGGCTTAGCTCCAATAGATTTAAATCTATTTTCATTTGGCCAAAAGTTGGTTTCTTATTCTTACCTCTATGTAAAATCCCCCCACATGGCACCCTCCATTGGGCCTCAACCCATGTGCATCTCTCTATTCCTTCATAAGTAATATATAGAGATACATATTGGTGTGATTTTCCGATGTGGGACTATCTTTTAACAATAGAATGTTGTGAACACACACAACACATAGAATAAAACACCAACAGGTATTTGGTCACCTCAAACATATATCAATTTCATTAGCAAAAGACTCTGTAGAACAAATGCAGATAAAACATATCATCTATTATGTAGTGAGCTTAAGAGCAAACACGAAGAATAGATTAGTCAAAGTTCATGCTTCAAGAAAGAAATTTCTTAAATTTTAGAAAGAATAGGGATATAGAAAGAAACGGCAACATATTGTTATTTCATGCCCCCAAACCTTCCATGCTTCACATAAGAAGTACTATACATTGAATATTCATATTCTGAAAGTTAATGCACATCATGTTGTAAATTTGTATTTTTCTTTCTAATCAATTAGCCAATGTTTGGACTTTGGTATCAGTTATTGGGCTCTTAAAACATAAGCATTAAGTGGCCTGACCTATTTGATGGTCTTACTGACCAATTAGTTGCTTTGATGAAAATCTTTGAATCAGTACGGTGGAATTAGCTCAACTTTGGACCTGAATGACCCTTGCAGCAAATATCATCCTAAATTCTTCTACTTACAGAACCCTAACCCAATCTCTTTTTTCTTTCCCAAAAGAAGAATGATAGCCGCCACCAATCCGACTCCAGTTCTTCCGCTAGTCCTCAATAGCATGATCTTCGCCAACGCCATTTCCAGTCTTTCACTAATGCTCACGCCAATCCTCTTGCCTGTTCTTTTTCTTTTGATATCATTTTTTCACAAAGGGGAACCCAAGATAATTATCACTTGATTCTTTTTACAATAAGATGCTAATGAAGTTTTACTGTTCTTGATTTGATGACGCCATAGAATCATCACTAGTTCGACTATCATTGTCCTCATTCTGTTTTCAGCATCTCAAGCATAGTTCTTGTCGTCCACCTTATGTTTGGTAACCACAATCTATTATATAGCCCCAAGCAAATGCAAACATATTTCTGGGAAGAATGCTTAATCTAAGTGATTGTGTAGTTGAAAAGCTTGCACTGTTCTGATTTTGGGATGTCTGAGAACTCTGTACCTCATGAGCAAAGATTTTTGAAGAGACAGCTCACTTCTTGTTCGTCTTTTATTCTATAACTGTGTAGTTCATCATTGCAAAACCCATTGCTACATATGTCAGTTTGTGGTAATGGTCCTCATTCTGGCAAACTCTTATTGTGTAGTCTATGATCTAAAAGTTCAAGTAAACCTGGATTTTCCAGTTGCACAAGCCAAGATCCTAATGGAAAATTTACAACAATAGTGGCATTGCCTAATATGTCATTTTTGACTATCTTAAAAAAATGTCATTATACAATAATCTTACATTAGCACTATTAAAATGCTATAATACATGAAATATAAAATTTTCATAGGTCCAGATAGGTCTCAACTCTCAAGATAAACTATAGTCTGGACAGGTCTAATAAAATTGCACACGTGTATATGCCGATATGGTAAATAGTTTGCAGTATCAAGCGATACCGATATGATATTCCGTACAGTTTGGCATGTCCCGATTCGATATCGACTGCTATCGATATCGACTGCTATCGATATCGACTGATACCGACGTTGGGGGTTTCTTTCCCAATCAATTCGGTAGAGAGAATTGGAAAAGCAAAAAAAGACCAATCGACAAGGGTGTAAAAGCATACTAAGGTTGTACAATCATGTAAATAGAGAAAACTTACTTATCGCATGTAAACAAATCAGCAATGATGACTATTATGCCTAAATGTATAAAATATATTTTTTCTAAATTTTCAATAATTTAGTAATAATTATTTGTTTGTCAATACCAAAAAATCCGATACTATGATCCAAAACCGTCGGTATTGTTGATCTCGATATTCATAGGAAGGGACCGATACTGATTTTGATACTCATACTGCGAACCTTGGGTAAAACTTGAAAAATTATTCATACAAGTACTTGGATATTTTACCAAACAATATTACTCTACACAGTTTGGAGGGTTAAAATGGTTAATTGCACTTTATTAAACGGTTTAATCACCTAACAACCAAAACAGTTGAAGTTCAGCATTCATAGATTGTCTATTAACAAGTTCAGACTACTAAATGCAATCTAGTGAACTAGGATAACCAGCAAGATATAAGTTCTATCATAAACTGAAATTTTGCAACTAAATTAGATTAGTTATCTTATTTTCTGCATTTTATAGATTTATATTTTTTTTGTTTCTAGGTAGGATAGTGATGTCACATACTTTGTATAGTCTATATAATATAAGGTCTTGAAATTATCCCGTTTTAGTACCAATGTAGCCTCTTTCTACGTTGTAGTAGCGGAACATGGATCAACTTCGACCTAGCTCGCCTAATGAAACTGTAGAATATTAGGAGTAATGAATATGTTTATTGATAATCTCTCGGCTATACATAGCCTTACAACTCTCCATCTTACATAAAACTCCTTAATACATTCTAATATGCCAACACTCCTCAAGATGAGCGAAACATATACACTAAGTCCATCTTGTCACATCTTCTAATCATATCTCCAGAACTAAGTCCCTTGGTCAGACTGACTGCTACCTGATCCTTGGTTGGAACGTGGCCTACCTCCAGTAGTCCATTGTCTACCTTCTCCTTGATGAAGAACCTATTGATCTCGATGTGTTTGGTCCTGTCATGCTGCACTGGATTGTTGACGATATTGATGGCTGACTGGTTGTTACACCACAGCTTCATCTTGGCTCCTTGATCCAGCTTCAGCTCCACCAGCATACTCTTCAGCCATAGCAGTTCTGCAACTTCCAAGGCCATAGCTCTGTACTATGTTTCAGCTGTTGATCTGGCCACTATTGACTGCTTTTTACTCCTCCAAGAGATCAAGTTGCTTCCTATAAATATGCAATAGCCTGAGGTAGACCTCATGTCATCAGCACAACTAGCCCAGTCAGAGTCACAATCGTCCTCGATGCTCACATGATTATTCTTCCTGAATATCAGCCCTTTTCTGAGGGCACCCTTCAAGTATCTCAGAATCTGGTACACTGCATCCATATGACCCTTGGGTCATGCATGTAGCGGCTCACCACACTCACTGCAAAGCAGATATCAGGACGTGCGTGACTCAAATAGATCAACTTGTTCACCAGTCTCTGGTATCTGTCCCGGTCAACTGGTTCTCCAGCCTCAGCACCCAGCTTGAACCTCTGATTAATCGGCGTCGCTGCAGGTTTGCATCCCAACATCCCTGTCTCTGTGAGAAGGTCCAGCGCATACTTCCTCTGAGAAAGAACAATCCCCTCTGCTCCTCGAGAAATTTCAATCCTAAGGAAGTACCGAAGAAGGCCAAGGTCCTTCACCTCGAACTCCTTGCCAAGCTTTCCCTTGAGTCGGGTAATCTCCTACTCATCATCTCCTGTGATAATCATATCGTCAACATACACCACAAGCATGGTGATGCGGCCTCCATTCCGACGGAAGAACACAGTATGATCGACATTGATCTGCCGATATCCCATCCCTATCATCGCCCTCCTGAATCTGTCAAACCACGCTCGACGAGACTGCTTCAGTCCATAGAGGGACTTCTTCAACCTGCAGACCTTGTCCACTGTCTTATCAGTGCAGAATCCTGGTGGTATCTCCATGTACACCTCCTCCACTAGATCTCCATGAAGAAACGTATTCTTCACATCCAGTTGGTATAGCTTCCATCCACCATTCACTGCCAAAGAAATCAGGGTCCTGACAGTGCTCATCTTCGCCAGTGATGCAAAGATCTCGTCGTAGTCAATGTCGTACGTCTGACTGTATTCTTTTGCCACCAGTCAAGCCTTGTAGCGATCAACCTGTCCATCTGGGTTCTACTTCACAGTAAAGATCCACTTGCATCCGACTACCCTCTTCCCCTCTAGCAATTTTATCAGTTCCCAAGTGTGGTTCTTCTCAAGAGTCCCTAACTCCTCGTGTATCGCCGCTTTCTACTTTGGATCGTTCTTGACAACTTGCCAATTGTTAGGTACAGTAATACTATCCAAAAATGCAATGAATGCTCTATGATAAGAAGAGATGTTATCATATGAAACAAACTGAGCAAGATCTCGGCCATATCTATCAGGAGAATTTTTCGCATTGTTGCGAGTGGTCCTCCATACTGATAATGGTATGGGAGGAGTAGGAAGAATGATATCACCTGAAGGAGAATCTGCTGGTGGTGGTGTCTCAAGAGTCGAGACGGACCAGGCAAGGGACTTGACACTGGCACTATAGGTACTGATCCTGCAGTTTACTTCCCTTTCCTGCTGTAGGTAAATAACTCCTCCTGAGCCGTGGGCCTAACACCTTTCATCTCCTCCTCATGTTCCTCTTCGCTCACCTGCTCCTCTTCAACCGTTCCTCCATGCCATACTCCTAAATCGGTCACCACACTCTTACCAATCTCCCTCTCGCCTCATACTCTCAGTATCAGGTGAGTTGTCTATAGATGAGGTTCCCTCCTGACGGTAGTATGGCTCATGTTCCCTGAAGTAAATATTCATACTCACAAACCTCTTCTTCTCTACTGGGCTCCAGCACACGTACCCCTTATGAGTCGCCAAATAGCCCACGAAGACACACTTGACTGCTCTCGGGTCGAGTTTTCCAACAGACGGTCTATTGTCCTTCACAAAACATACGTAGCCAAACACCTTCAGCGAAAGTATCCCACTATTATTTTCTTGCAATATCTTACATGGAGACTTCCATTCCAGTACCTTCGAGGGCATCCTATTGATCAATTGAGTTGCTGTTAACACTGCATGCCTCCACAGACTCTGTGGAACATTCATGGCGATTATCATGCTCCTTGCCACCTCCAGAAGGTGTATGTTCTTCCTTTCTGTCACTCCATTCTGTGCTGGTATGTATGCACAGGTGGTTTGATGATGTATCCCGTGGGCTGACAGGTATTCCTCAAGTGCTTTCTATGTTGTACTGGGCGTTAGGCGAGGCGAGGCGAGACCATGCCCGCCTCGCCTAGGCGCGCCTAGGCGCCCGCCCAGAATTTCTTGCTGTTTTTCCTGTGTCCAGCAGTAGCAGTAGCAGATCTCAGGTTTCAGCCTTTCAGGAGATGCAGCAACATTAAGGAGAAGGAGAAGCAATGTGAATTGTGAAGCAATGTGAAGCAATGTAAATTGTAAACATTAGTAGCAGACTTTTGCATTAAGGAGAAGCAATGTGAATCAATGTGAAGCAATGTGAATTGACTTTGAGTAGCAGAATTAAGGAGAAGCAATGTGAATTGACTTTGAGTAGCAGAATTGTGAAGTCCACCGCCTAGGCGCCCGACTTCGACTTCCACTGGGCGGACCTAGGCGCCCGCCCAGGCGCGCCTAGGCGCCCACCGCTGAACCCTGCCTTGAAATCCCCAGGTCGAGGCGGTGTACTCAAATCGGGCGCGCCTAGGCCGCCTAGGCGCGTCTAGCTGTCGCCCGTAACAACATAGAGCTTTGTTGGTATACTCTGTCCCATTGTCAGACACCAGTACCTTCACCATTGCTCTGTATTGTGTCTGGACATGTTTATGAAAGCCCCGAAAACAGGCAAAAATATCACTCTTATTCTTCATCAAATACATCCAGGTGACGTGAGAGGAACAATCAATAAAAGAAACAAAATACTTGTAACCATTCATAGTAGTTGTGGCGCACGTCCCCCAAACATCAGTGTATAATATCAAAAATAGAAGAGCTCCTATGGCCCGCACTAACATATGAGCTTCTAGTAAGTTTGTCTAAATCACATGCATCACATACTAGTTTTTCTTTATTTGCTTTCTCATAAATAGATGGATACAACCTACTCAAAATACCAAAAGAGGAGGGACCCAACCGCCTGTGGTGGAGTATCAGTGTATCCTCGGCACTCATCTTCGGTCCTCCCATTCCTGCCCTTTCTGCCACAGACACCAATGCCAAATCCAGCCCTTCCTGATCCAGGTATCACAGTCCATCATACCAAGTGTCAATCCCAAGTCTTCGTCTCGTCTCCTTCTCCTTCTCCTGAAAGATCACCTTAGGAATATCAAAAGAGACAATACATTTTAGTTGGAGGATTATAGAACTAATGGACAAAAGATTGACTGGAAAAGAAAGAACATACAAAACATTGGATAATTTCACTAAACTTGTACAATCGATAGTACCCTTAACGACCACCGGCTGGAAAGTACCATCGGCTGTTTGAATGCTGTCCGTCGATGCTAGGTGAGCGTAGGAAGAGAACTCACTAGCATTCCCTGTCATGTGTCGAGACGCACCCGAATCGACAATCCAGTCCAACGATCTAAGGGAAGACATAGATGCAAGGGCGAGTGAGTCGTCAGTACCTTCCAATGGATGGACATACATGGCAGCGTTGTCTCTGGCGAAGAATGAGGTGGACGCGTCCTCGGTCCCACTCCTCATGTCTCCATCGCGTGACGCTCTCTGCTTCCTTCGAGTACCTCCAGCATGCTCAGCAGTGCCTGATCCTCCTCAGTATCGGCACCATCAGCTCCCTCCTCGCCTTCTACTACCAGTAGGTTCGTCCGATTACCTCCTTTACCACCCCGTCGACCCCCACAACCACGACCACGTCCTCCAAACTGTCCACGTCCACCACCTGAATCTTCCTTCTTAGGTGATTTGGTAAGCATACCTCATATGACCCACCTCCCCGCAGTTGTAGCACTGCCGAGGCTCTCCCTTAGGTCTTGTGCCACCTGAATTGGCAACCGCCAGTGCTGACTTCACTTCAGGAGGACCGCCGGTCCCTGCTTGCAACTTGATGCAAGTCTCCCCCTGGATCATGGCCGAGATAGCCTCCTCAAGTGTAGAGATCTTCGGTTGGGCTAGAAGTAGTGTTGTCCTCTGAGCAAACACTGCGGCCAGCCCCTTAAGAAACTTTATCGTCCTCTCCTGCAGACATACCTGTCTCTCCTTACACTTCGGGTCCTCGCAGCTCGCCCGATCTGAGGAGTGATCGTAATCCAACCACAGATTCTCCAACTCCGTGGCATACTCCTGCACCGTCTTCTCCCCCTGTACGGTGTCGTCGATCTCTCCCTTTATCTGAAAAACCCTCAAGTTATTTTCCACACCATCGTAGGTCCTTCTTAATTTCTCCCACACATCCTTCATCATCTCAAGGTTATCCACTGTGGCGGCGATTGACTGGACTAAAGAATTGAGGAGCCATACGTATATCACCATATAAGTGGACTTACTCGTCGCGTCCTGCCGAACCCTCATTCGGCTCTGTCTTCTCTCCTGACAAGAATCCTTCCAGGTTCTTCCCTGCGAGGGTTCTCCTCACCCGTCGTAACCAACTCAGGTAGATAGCCGGTCCATCAAGCTTCATATCGATGGATGGAAGATCCAACTTAGTCGGTGTTCGTGTCGCGCTCCCACCAGCCGACAGTTTTATCAGCTTCATCAACGTTGCGACCTCCGCAGATTCCAACTTATTGATGATCTCCTCCATCGACCATCTTCTTCTCTGATCACCTCACACCCGTCCCACGATTCACGTTCGTCCTCTCCTAGACCCGATCATGTCTCTCCCCCATCGGATCTAGGTTTTCGGTGTCAACGTTCGGAACGAACCGCGGGAGACGCCAGGAACCGTAGCAGAAGTCTCCTGCGGGCTCCACGGGAGTTGCGACTTCGCGGTGATGGTGGCTGCGGTGGTGGCGGGCGAGCGGCACGGCGGCGGTGGTGGCGGCGGCGGCGGTTGCGCGGCGGCGGTGGTGGAGGCTAGGGTTTGAGAGTGGGGGTGGCGGCTAGGATTTGAGAGTTGGGGTAGCGGCTAGGGTTTGGGCTCTGATACTATGTAGAATATTAGGAGTAATGAATATGTTTATTGATAATCTCTTGGCTATATATAGCCTTACAACTCTCCATCTTATATAAAACCCCTTAATACATTCTAATATACCAACAGAAACTGTAGCTGTCATCCTTGTTGTTACAACAATAGCAAATCCAGAAATATTTTTAGGGGAAGCAAAATTCACAAATTAAAATTTATGAGGAGCATCGTATAAAATTTATATAAAAAATAATGTTGCTAGCAAGGTTTGAACCCATGGCCCCTTGAGTAAAGAACTCATTACTTAACCAAATGAGCCAACCAATTATCTAGTATATAAAGAAACAAAGTTATATATATATATATATATATATATATATATATATATATATATATATATATATATATATATATATGCAAACGAGTATATATATGAAAACTGAAAATTCAGGGGGAGCAGCCGCTTTGTCCTCCCTTGGCCTAGGGTGCATCTGCCCCTAGTAGTCAACCAAGATTACTTGGAACTAGGGGTGAGCATCGGTTCGGTTCGGTCCAAACCGAACCGATTTTAGAACAACCGAATAAAACCGAACCAGTTTTAAAACCAACCGAACCGAACCGATTTTTCACAGGAACCGAACCGAACCGCACCATAAAAATTTCGGTTCGGTTCGGTTTTTTTGGTTGGGCCGAATTTATAGATGGGTTGGATTTTTATAAAATCTCTTCAAAATCCTTTACAAAAAATTATTTGCCAAAAAATAACTACTAAAAGTAGCTCACACTATCTATAAATTTACACAGCAAGCTTTTCATCAAATGACAATCACATGATCGTTAAAATGTCAAAATATTATCAACATTCAAATTACCAACACAAATGTAAATACAACTTCATAGTTTACATAACATTATACATTTATATTTCATACTAAACAACTTTACAAATTAAAATTATAAATCATTGTATCACAACAATTCAGTGAATTCAAATAATTATACAAACTCTAACTTTACAACATCTCCCATATTAATTATGGATCCAGAGCTTGATCAGAAATTCGGATCCACATATCCCATTTTAACAGACTCTATGCAACATCTCCCATTCTAACTATACAAACTCTAACTTACACATCTCCCATTTTAACAGAAATTCGGATCCACATATCTAAAATAAATAAATAAAATAAAAGATTCTATGCAAAAAAATCACAAAACAAACTCTTATACCAGAAGTAGAAGCAAAAGACCTATCTTTTAACAGAAATTTGGATCCAGGCCTAAATATCCATCAAAAATAAAAATAAAAAATCACAAAATCAAAGTCTTACCCGGAGTAGAAGCAAAAAGAAAATCCCAATCTTTCAGCACTAATCCAAATCCACACACCTAAAATTAAAAAAACTCATCAAAGCCAACTGTGAGAGATACAATGAAATTAAAGAGAGAGATTGGGATTTTTTTTTGCTAGTTTAGATCTGTCTTAGAGGAGATGTAGGTTGATCTAGTTTAGATCTATGTCTTAGAGACTTGGAGAGACCGAGAGAGAGAAAGGAAGGCTCTGGAGAGACCGAGAGAGAGAAAGGAGGGCTACGGAGAGACTCGAGAGAGCTAAGAGAGAGAGAGGAGGAGGAGGAGGAGGAGGAGGAGGGAGGAGGACTACTAACCGGGTCGAGAGCTCCTCCCTCCTCCTAACCGGGCCGAGAGCTGGAGAGATCAGAGAGGGGGAGAAAGAATGGGAAAATGAGAGCGGCGGACTGAAAATGAAGAGAGAGAAAATGAATTAGGGTTTGACTCGTATACATGAATGATGGGTATTTGTGTAATTGCATTATGAGTTCGGTTTTCGGTTCGGTTTAAAAACCAAAATCCAAATCCGAAAACCGACCCGTAAAACCGAAAATTTGAAATTGGAAACCGACAACCGAACCGCATGTAAAAAAAACCGAACCGCATCTCTATTTCGGTTCGGTTCGGTTTTCGGTTTTAAACCGTAAAATGCACACCCCTACTTGGAACGTGGAACGGAAACAAAAAGAAACGGGTACGTGGTACGTTGGGATCCCGGTATACGGTACGTTTGGGGTAGGCTACTTCAGAACACCTATGTGGAACAGGGTATGTTGAACAGGAACATCGACCATTTTTAAGACACATGCAATATAATATATTATATAACCAAAATTAAAATCAAATAAGTTCAATATTTGGACTTTTTAGAAAAAAAATGTTTTCGAAAAGAAGTCCAAAGTAACCGTCTGTTGAGAATCAATAAGGGACTTTTAGTCCCACATCGGAATTTGTAGTATGTAGAGGAGCTAGACTCCCTATAAGTAGTGAAGTAGTCCATCAATAAAATAATCCCAACTATTATTTTCTACATGGCGACTCTGCTGGGGACTAACTTCTCCACGGTTGAGGAGTTGGTGACGCAATCGGACGCAGTCAAACTTGGCTCTACACAACAGAAGATGGTCGTACGCTTCGACCAACAGGCGTTCGAAGAGATGCTCTCTGAAGGTAGCACTGGCCCGGTCCAGAAGCGCACCCGCGCCATAAAGGCTCGCAAAGAGTGGAGGCCAAAATCATTTGCTCCTCCGCAAGCCCTTGATGGAGTGCTCTCTATTGCTCAAGATGGCGAGAAAGACTCCCCTGCGGCCCCACTTCAGACCGTAGACAACTCTGCTGTCCCCAAGTCCGGCAGAAGAAAACACTATGATGCTGGACTTGCAGGGGCAAAGAGGAACTCTACGCGATCCGAGCCGCAGAAGAGTATTAACCGCAGGGAGAAAACCCATGCGGCTACAACCGCCGACCGCATTAAGAAAACTCATGCGGCCACATCTGTCAGCCGCATAACTTATGCGGCTACAGTTGCCAACCGCACGGATGAGACTCATGCGGCTATTAAAGTCAATCGCTTGCAGAAAACCCATGCGGCCACAGATGCCAACCGCATGCGGTCAGCCTGCACGGTCGTGACTCCTAACCGCATAAAGACTCATCCTACAACAAAAGACAGCCGCATGCAGACAGCCTGCACGGTACCCAATGCTAGCCGCATAGCATCCGTCCCACGCTTCTCTCGATCAGTCTTCGACCGGCTCTAATGCGGTCCTGACTCTGATCATTCTCTGGATGATAATCCAGACTCTGTGGTATTCGACTTAGACTCCTCCTATTACGCACCCACAAGTGCTAAAAGGAGGAAGTCTAGGGCAGCGCGGGCTCATCAAGTCCAGACGACTGCCCCAACCTCTGACTATCGGGGCGTCCCGCTGATTATCACGCGGGCCTCTGATGGAAAGTTGTATAAAACCACTCAAGTCCAGCCCCCGGCGGCAAACAGACAAAGTGGTTCCTCTGACCTGCGTGAGGTTATCCTCCACAAACGCAAGGAAAGAGAAGGAGCTTCGGGGTGTAAAGAGCCCTCACACGGACATCAATGCACCCAGATCATCGTCAACTGCTGTTGCAGCAACGCGGCGGTGACGGAAGACCAGCCATCCGTCTTCCAAAGACTACATCACCCGAGCTCAGAAGACGAGACACCTCCTGTTGTCTCCTGCAAATCCGCACAGAAAGTTCTCGCCAAGGGAAGATGGAAGAAAACGAGCATCTCCAGCCCAAAGGTGTCAACTACTACAGCTAAGAAATCGTCGTCTAAAGGGATATCCTCCACTGGAGTATTTCAACACACCCGTTCGAAGACGAAAACTGCTGCAGTAGGAAGTTCGTCGTCTGCAACATTGGGGGTCGTCGGAACTGGGGGTAGCACTCCTCCAAACATCCACGACAATCCGACATTCCAGGAATACGGACTGGAGGAAGCAAATCCTCCGATGGATACAACAGATACCGACGTCCCCAAGGACATCCTAGACGAAGCAAGCTCCGAAGCCGGGGGTAGTGTTCCTTCCGAGTCTGAACCTGAAGAGAACATCCCCACATATCCTGATGATTTCTCGATGCACGGGTACGACTCGGAGGGTACATCCTCCACCACTCCTTCCGTCACTCCTCATGTGAAGACGGTGTTCATGACAGACAGCAATCAAGGCGGTTCCGGTGATCGCCAGCGCATCGACACTTTGGAGGCCATATTGCACGCCTTGGTCAAGTCTGTAGACGAGATCAAAGCGGCGCTTCCTAATCTGCAGGGGGTGACACCTGGCCAGACAAGCACGGGTCCCCCAATCAACGTAGATTCAAATTCGGCGGCACCGAACCCGGGCAATAATCCTCCCGAAGTAACGGCTCCGACTGCGACAGATGAGACCCGAGAAGTAAGGAGAGAAGTTCAAGAGCTCCGAGCCATGTTCCACGCCAGAGAAAACTCTCAAGACTTCAGAATACGGCAACCATATCCTGCTGAATGGAGGGATGTTCCATTCCCACCAAGATATAAGCCGTTCAATATCAACCCCTATGATGGCAAGACCTCAGCAAGTCGGTACATCACTTACTTCGAGGTCACTACCGACCATCTGCCCCATGATGACGCTATCCTGACACGGTTATTCATTGGGGCATTGGAAGGAGTCGCCTTCGATTGGTACCGCAACCTGTCGGACAATTGCATCCATTCCTTCGCTGGCCTCAAACGCCTGTTCTTGGAGAGGTTCTATGAGGTAGGGCAGGACGTCACGATGTCTACCCTCATGGACGTCATTCAAGGAGAGAAAGAGCTGACGAGGAATTACATTGAGCGGTTCCGTCAAACCGCAATGACGTTACCATCTGGCAACCCGGACTCTTCCTTGATCGAAATTTGCCAAAAGAGACTACTCCCAACAATCAGTCTCTGGATGGACGAGTATTTTTTTCGGTTTAGGTCACCGGTTTAGATCCATATACTAGGTCACTAGTTCATTGGTTCAAGTTGAAATAAACCCAATAACACCATGCATAATTAGAAAATCCAGATATTAGGTCCGGTTTAGGACACGCTAATGTGGAAATCATGTACCTATGCGCCAATGTACCGCCTTTCGGCATGTGAGAACTGAAATGTAGTTCGTCACCTATATGGTGAATTCCGGAAACATTGTTGTCACCGAAACATAGTTGTTCTTCCGGTTACCACAGCCATCCATTCTAAAATTGTAATCATCTTCATCCCCTACCTTTAACCTTAACCCCAATGCTAACCCTAACTCAGCTACCACCATCCCAATCTATGTCCTCGCACACTGTCGACGACCACCCCAGTCCTCAGCTTCCCTTCCCGTCCCCCCACCACCACTCTTGATTAGCATTACCCAAATCTCGATCTCTCCCTGGCTTCATCAGGGCCTCGACGCAGTCGGACAAATTCTAATATACAACCCCTACCCCCGTACCTCGACCAATTGCTTTAGCATCTCTATCGAGACAACCCACCACTCCTGCTTGTGCTTGCATGCCGCCACACCAACAGTCAACCGATCTCGCCTCCCTCAATCTTCCTCCCTCCACCTCCAGCCGAACCCCATAATTCCGACGCATGTTCCTTGTGCCGTCGCCCGCTCCTTGCGTCGTTGCTCTATTGGTTCAAGTAGTGACGTGATATGTATATCCACAGCAACAACCACAGAGTTGTACTCATAAACTTTTGGAAGATAACATATTCACTACCACAACACCAAAAGAATTTTGCACAAATTAGAATCTTCAAGAAAAGGACCCATCTTTACAAGTTCGTCCCCACACCGGCTAGTTCTTACTTGTTAGCACTACTTGCATTCCAATTTAGGGACATAATATGCAATTTGACTAATATACTTCACAACAACAAAATGAAGCATTTATCCTAAATTTGAGGTCAACCCACCCAATCATCTGATTTGGTAAGAAAACAGCACATCTCTGAGAAAACTGTCTAGATTTCACAAGCTAAGAATGTGGCCTACTTGCGACCTAATCCACATCCTTGTTAGCAACTTGATCAATGTCAAATAGGGCTCTATCTTATTGGTCCATTCCATGGTCACACCCGATTTTAATAATCGACATCAACTTAAGTCAATACACAAAATATACGAACTGCTGCTAATCATTTCAGTTCTTGTGAAATCAATATCAACAAGCGTACTACCAAGGTTGTAAAAATCGCTAGTCGGTTCGTGGGGACTATGGATTAATCGGACTACTCGGGGACTAGTCGGATTAGTCGGTTCAGAATTTTTAATGAATATATATATATGTAATATGTTATAAAAATATTTTAAAAAATAATATGTTAATTGTTGAACTTTTAATTATCGCAGACTACAGTGCATTTTCTTATTCATTATTTTGCATAAATTTCTATTTCGATAAATATTTAAATAATATGTTAACAACTTACTATTTTGCACGGAGAGTTACAGCCGCAGTAGCAAGCAAAAGCAAAAAAAAGTAACAAGCAAAAATTAAAAAAGAGCCACAACAACAGTAGCAAAGAGATAACAAAGCAAAAGTAAAAATAAAAAGAGTAGGCTAGCCACTTTTTTCAAAAATAGAAAAAGACAGCAACAAAGTAAAGAGTCGACGACGGCTGCCTTGACGAAGTCGACGGCAGCCCAGACTAGTACCAATTTAGCTAATTTTTTGATGGACCAGCCCCTAATCGAGTCGACGGTGGCCGACAAGTGACTAGTCGGAGACTAGCCCCTAGTCGAGTCGGCGGCGGCCGACTAGCGACTAGTCGGGGACTAGTCGGCCGCCTAGAGGAATTTTTACAATACTGCGTATTACTACATCAGCAAGCACGTAAATCATCATTCTGAAACTTATTTTCATCGGAATCTAGTCCGAGTCATTTTACAATTTATTATGTATTTTATCTTTATGTTGTGAATCGACTCAATCGATTCACAAAAGAAAGCAAATAAAACTAAGAACAAGAGGAATAGAAACAGAATGATCTTTAATATAGGAAAAGAACAAAACTCCCAACTTTGATTGAACGGAACAAAGTAATAAAATCCTTCTTGATGACACTTGAGAGAGTTTTCTCAATCCAAGCATAAAAGTAATGACGGCTAGCCCTGACTATAAATAGAAAAGAAAAGCAAACCCTAGGAGGGTTATTGTGGTGAAAGACCACAATACCCCTCCATGACTAAAATAACTGAAAGGCCTAAAAAGTGGGCCCGCATCAATACCGCCCCCTAAAAGAGCCACCTTGTCCTCAAGGTGGAAATCTGGGAACTGCGTCTGTTGCTAAAGCGGCCTCTTCCTCCGTCGGATCCTCCTCCTCGTCGGCCTCTTCCTCCGTCGGATCCTCCTCCTCGTCCGACCCCCATAGGGGGCCCCAAGCCCTAGGGCCTCTCCCGGGTGTGGCGTCGGTCCGCCGGGACCGAAATGGTCGGCGGCGTCCGGCCACAGCCGCTCGCCGGCGGCTCCCCTGGCGCCGGCCGGCCCTGGGTGGCGGTCGGGGGCCGGCCAGCGGTCGCCCACAGCAGCCGTGGCCCCGCCTGGGCTCGCGCGGCCTGCTGTGGCGCTCCCGCGGCCCTCGGCTGCTGTCCGACGGTGATCGCCGGCCGCCAGGGCCCAGCCCGGAGGTGCGGCGGCGACGGCGGTTGCGGGGCAGCGGCCGCCGGCCGGTCCTTCCTCCTCCTCGGTCGCCTCCCCCTCCGCAGGAGCAAACCCTAGTTGATCGCCTAGGGTTTGGGTTGTTACCGCCTCCGCTTCCTCGCCGTTGATCTTCTTCGAGATGTTTTGTAAGAGCGTCATTATAGCCGTCGTCTCCTTCCGCATGTCCCGCATCTCCGTGCGGAATTCCGTTCGGAGTTCCTGGTTCGTGGATGCTTGATCTTTAACGGCGGCTTTCATAGATTTCTTCAAGCTATCGATCTCGGCGGTGAAGTCCTCCCGAAGACCTCGGATCTTCTCGTCGATTGAGGCTCTCGTCCCGTCTGCCATGGCTCGTAGAGGGCTCTGATACCAATTGTTGTGAATCGACTCAATCGATTCACAAAAGAAAGCAAATAAAACTAAGAACAAGAGGAATAGAAACAGAATGATCTTTAATATAGGAAAAGAACAAAACTCCCAACTTTGATTGAACGGAACAAAGTAATAAAATCCTTCTTGATGACACTTGAGAGAGTTTTCTCAATCCAAGCATAAAAGTAATGACGGCTAGCCCTGACTATAAATAGAAAAGAAAAGCAAACCCTAGGAGGGTTATTGTGGTGAAAGACCACAATATCCCTCCATGACTAAAATAACTGAAAGGCCTAAAAAGGGGGCCCGCATCACTTTATTGAGTCTAGAATATAAATTGTAAGATCGACTGGGTACTACTGGCTTAGGTTAATCATAGTCCACTTTCCTATACAGCCTACCTATCCATAGTCTACCTACCAAAAAGTTCATTTCCATTCTGCAACAGAATTTGACAAATGTCTTACATTTTTACTGAGACAGAACTCAAACCGAGTTCGGCCCGAGTTCGGACCGAACTCTGACCGAGTTCGGTCAGTTTGAATTTAAATATTTGTTGCCTCTAAATCTGCATGCAACGTTCATTTGCGAAATCTTTGCATCAGAACTCTGTCCGACTTCTGTCCGAGTTCGGTCCTAGAAAATACCTATAAATAGAAGAGAATTTCTCATTCCAAATCACTCAATCAATTTTATCTTCTCTTCTCTCTTCAATAAGTGTTTTCATCCGATCAAAAGTTTTCATATCACACCTACACTTCTCTTAGCCAAAAGCCAGTAATATCTATTCGATCTAGAGTCTTTTGGTTCTCAAGAGTTGTAAAGAGGTTGTTCAAAGTACAGAAACTATCTCTGTTGTGGAGCCGATCGTGCGCTCGTCACCAAGCACGGTGTTGTGAAGTTGGTCGTGCACTTGTCACCAAGCACGGTGTTGTAAGGGACTGCAAGCTCTCAATTAGCTTATGCCTTAGTGGATTAACATCAAGCAAGAGTACTCGAGACTGAATTAGTCCTCTCAGAGGGATACCAGTATACATCGTTGTGTCACTGAGTTTGATCTCTCTATCTCTTGCTATATTTATTTATTGTCTCTTATTCACTGCCATAGTTATCTGTTTATAATTTTTAAATTGGTGATTATTTTCCGCTGCACTCGCACTCACTTTATTCACCCCCCTCTAGAGGTACTCAACGGTCCTACAATTGGTATCAGAACGGGTTCTAATATAACAAACCTCAGAGAGTATATATGGCAGCCGTGAAATCAATATTCAACGGTAAAGGGCAATCCACAAATAGACCTCCACTATTTGATGGTACAAACTATACCTACTAGAAAACACGGATGACTTTCTTTTTAAAGTCTCTTGACTTTGATCTTTGGTCTTTAGTTGTTGACGGTTATAAGAAACCGACACCTACAGTAGTTGATGGCCTGCTTGTAGACAAGCCTTATGACAAATATACAGAGGCTGAAAAAGCAAAGGCTAGTCTAGATGCTCGTGCCATCAACGCACTGTTCTGTGCAATTGACAAAACGGAATTCAACAGATTTTCAACCTGTAAGACGTCTCATGAGATTTGGAAACTTCTTGAGGTAACTCATGAAGGTACTTCCCAAGTGAAGGAATCCAAAATCAGTAGACTAACACAGGAGTATGAATCTTTTAAGATAAAATCCGGTGAGTCAATTACACAGATGTTCACACGTTTCCTTGATATTACTAATCATTTGCAATCTCTTGGTAAGGATTACAGTAATCATGAGAAGATCAGAAAAGTGCTACGGGCTCTAACCAAGAACTGGAACCCAAAGGCAACAGCAATCATTGAAGGAAACGATCTCACCACCATGTCTCTGGAAACACTGATGGGCAAGCTCATGACCCATGAGCTTGATCTGCAAGAGTTTGAAGAAACGACCCCAAAAAAAAAATCTATCGCCTTTAAAGCTCAAGCCAGAAAATCTACATGTAATAATTCTGAGGAAGAATCATTAAGTGGTGATGAACAAGCCCTACTAGTGAAGAACTTCAGAAAATTCCTAAAGTTTGAGAAATCAAACAGAAGGAAAAGAGATATCCAAGAAAGCAATGAAGATGAAACAATATGCTTTGGATGCAAGAAATCAGGACACATGAAGGACTGTCTAACTTCGAAGAAAAGCAGTCCATACGATAAATCAAGATCAAGCAGAAAAGCAACAACTAGTCGAAAGTATGCAAACACAAGTATCTGGCATGAAAGTGATGCCAGTGATACAGAGGAAGAAGACAGACCTTGCGGAAATGTCAATGTCTGTCTTATGGCTTTCGATAAGGTATCCTCAAACCCTTTGTATGACGATTTTACTTTCGATGAATTAGAAAATACCTTCAGCGAACTACTTGAACACAGAAATGTGCTTGACAAGTATAAGCAATCCCGAAAAGAGATTAAGGCATACACAACCGAGATAGCTAGACTGTCCAGTCTTATTGAAGACATTAAAGAGACGTCTACTACCGGTAACACGGAAGAGAAAGCCAAGCTTAAAGTAGACTATCATAAGGCTATCCTCAAAGTTGAAAGGAAAGAAAGAGACTGTCAAAATACAAGAGTTATATGACATAGAGAAGAAGCACTTAGTCACAGAACAAAGACTCACAGACATGACTGCTAAATATGAAAAGTCTTGTGCGGTTTCTAAAAAGTTAGAAATCAAGTTAGGCAAACAGGCAATACCTGTGACACAGCCTAAGTTTAGTCCTAATGCTAAGCATACACCTAAGAGGACTAAAACACAGAAAGCACGAAAGAAACACGATTATCACCATGCTTTCACTTATAGGGTTTCAAAGAAACCAAATAGGCATGTCAACACAGATTCCACTAACACTGTTTCAAAACTCACTTGCACATATTGTGGTACTCATGGACACATATCACAGTATTGTTTAGCAAGAAAACTTGTTGACAATCGCACATTATTTTAGAGACCTAAGACTAATCAATATGGACCCTTCAGTAAATGGGTACCGAAGGATTCATCTACTTATTTTGTAGGTGGACCCTCAACCCTCTCATGCTAAAAGCAAATGGATCCTCGATAGCAGATGTTCGCGGCACATGAATGGTGATGCATCTTTGTTCGCCACGCTATCGATGAAGAAAGAAGGATGTCTCCTTCGGAAATAATCTGAGAGGTGATATCATTGGCAATAGCACTGTTGGTATATCTCCTTATCCTGTAATAAAAGACGTTTGTCTAGTTACAGAATTGAAACGTAACCTATTAAGCATAAGTCATTTGGCTGATAATGGTTATGGTATCAACTTTGTAAAAGACAAATGTACCATATATGATATGTCATCTGGTAATCCCGTATATGAAGGGATTAGAGAAGACAATATTTATGTTTTCTTTCTGGAGAGTACTAATAATACAAGAAGATGTCTAGTAGCTAATCTAGATGAAAGCTGGCTATGGCATATGAGACTAGGACATGCAAATATGGACACTATCTCACGACTGAGCACTAAGAAGCTGGTAAAAGGACTCCTCGAGATTCCATTCAAGAGAGATATGGTATGTGCTGACTGTAAAAAGAACAAAGCACATAGGTCTACATTTAAATCCATCAACGATGTAAGTACTTCTAGACCTTTGCAGTTGATACATATGGATTTATTTGGTCCTAGTAGAGTCGCTAGTCTTGGCGGTAAGCTCTACGCTTTTGTTATTGTTGATGATTTCTCTCGTTTTACTTGGATTTATTTTTTATCAAACAAAAATGATGCTATTTTTAAATTTCAGTTATTTTGTAAAAAGGTACAAAACGAAAAAGGTTTCATGATTACTCGTATCCGAAGTGATTATGGTGGCGAATTCGTAAATACTGATTTCAAAAAGTTTTGTGATGATAGTGGATACTACCACGAATTTTCTTGTCCTAGAACTACTCAACAGAATGGTGTTATGGAGCGAAAGAACCGTACTCTAAGCGAGATGGCTAGAGTCATGCTGAATCAGCATAATCTTCCTAAATATTTTTGGGCAGAAGCTGTTAGCACAGCCTGTCATGTTTTAAATAGGGTGTTAATTCGACCTATCTCGAAGAAAACACCTTATGAACTTTGGTTCGGAAGGATTCCAAACATTTCTTATTTCAAAGTTTTTGGATGTCGTTGTTTTATCGTGAACACCAAGGACAACTTGAGTAAGTTCGACTCTAAAGCAGATGAAGGGATATTTCTCGGATATGCTGCAAAGAGTAAAGGATATAGAATTTTCAATAAAAGATCTATAATTGTTGAAGAATCTATTAACGTTACTTTTGATGAGCTCAATAGTCACAGATCTAGCGACAGTGATGATGAAGGTATACAAGCAAAAACCGATAAGAGTCCTGTGGAAGATCTGACTCATAAATTTGAATCATTGAAGTTCTTACCAGATCATCCAGAGACACTCATTATAGGTGATGTATCAAAAGGTGTAAGTACACGCTCCTCTCTTAGAGATTCTGAAATAGCAGTAAATGTAGCTTTCATTTCTCAAATAGAACCTAAGAATATAGAAGATGCCTTTAATGATGAGTTTTGGATTAATGCCATGCAAGAGGAACTTAATCAATTTGAGAGAAACCAAGTTTGGGAACTCGTTCCTAAACCTATTGGTCAATCGATAATTGGTACCAAATGGGTGTTCCGAAATAAACTAAGTGAAGATGGACAAGTTCTACGCAACAAAGCACGTCTAGTGGCACAAGGTTATAATCAAGAAGAAGGAGTTGATTATGACGAGACATATGCTCATGTTGCTAGACTAGAAGCTATCCGCATATTTTGTGCATTTGCATGTTTTAATGATTTTAAATTATTTCAAATGGACGTGAAAAGTGCATTTTTGAACAGTTTTCTAAAAGAAAAAAATTTTGTGAAACAACCCCCTGGCTTTGAAGATTTTCAAAAATCTGATCACGTCTTCAAGCTTAAAAAAGCACTCTATGGACTCAAACATGCACCTCGTGCTTTGTATGAACGCCTAAGTGCCTTCTTACTTGATAATGGCTTTTCAAAATGAAGAGTTGATACAACTTTGTTTATCAAATCTTTAGATGATGACATTCTTCTTGTGCAAATATACGTTGATGACATAATATTTGGTTCTACTAATGAAAAACTTTGTCAAGAGTTTGCTAAGTGTATGCAGAGTGAATTTGAGATGAGTATGATGGGAGAGCTGAACTTCTTCCTAGGACTCCAGATCAAACAACACTCAAAGGAAACATTCATCAATCAAACCAAATATACGAAGGACATACTGAAAAAGTACGACTTCGATAATGTAAAGCCTATCGGAACTCCAATGGCTACATCTACATAGCTTGACACTGATGAAAGTGGCAAACCTGTCGACCAGCGTAAGTATCGAGGTATGATTGGTAGCTTATTATATTTAACTGCTAGTCGCCCTGATATTATGTTCAGTATTTGCATTTGTGCATGATACCAGGCAAATCCTAAGGAATCACACCTAAGTGTCGTTAAGCGTATCTTCTGATACCTTAAGGGAACTTCTACAGTCGGCTTGTGGTATCCTAAAACCAAATCCATTGACCTGATAGGTTACTCGGATGCGGATTTTGCAGGCTGCAAAGTAGACCGTAAAAGTACCAGCGGTACGTGTCATTTCCTATGAAAGGCCCTAGTCTCTTGGTTTAGCAAGAAACGAAATTTTATAGCATTATCAACTACTGAGGCTGAATATATCGTCGCAGGACGTTGCTGTGCTCAAATTTTGTGGATGAAGCAAACCCTAGAAGACTACAATCTGCACTACACTAAGATTCCCATTTACTGTGATAACACTAGCACTATTAACCGGACTAAGAACCATGTATGTCACTCACGCACAAAACACATTAAAATTCGTCATCACTTTTTACGTGATCACCAACAACACGGGGACATCTGCCTAGAGTTTATTGACACAGATTATCAACTAGCAGACATTTTCACAAAACCACTGGCTGAAGACCGATTTAACATTATGCGGCGAGAGCTCGGCATACTTGAATTTTCAGATTCATAATGTAGTATTTTATTAAATTTATTTTATAACTCGAAACTTTGTAATTTATTTAACGAAAATTATTTGGGGTACAAGCCGAAAGGGTCCTTCTGTCATACAGGTGTAAATAGCCTGAAGCGACACGGTGCACTAGTCTTCGGACTACCACTAGCTGGGATCCGACCCCTACAGCTAACCCAAAGTAATAGAAATTATTAAATGAAGAAGTACAACAGTTATAAATTCGAATTTTTAAACAAATACTGCATTTATGACATTGGAAATACAAGCAGCCGAACTCGGACCGAACTCTGACCGAGTTCGAACCGAGTTCGGTCGGCGCTGTGCGGATTTCCAGAACCGAACAGCCGGCCCTAGTTCTATATACTCCTCTCCTTCCTTTCACTTTTCTTCATCCTTCTACCGAGAAATACCCACAAACACTCCAAAGAACTTCTCCTCCTCCTTCCTTTCGAGCTTTCTCAGGAGTCTAGTCGGCCATCCTCTCCACCATCATCCTCCTCTTCGAAGGTATTCTATTTTCTTTTCCTTCTCATCCATGGCACCTACACACCAAAAGAGAAAGGTTGATTCCTCACAAGCAGGATCATCCTCCTCTGACTATATTCCCACTAATGTTTTTAGTCCAGCTAGACCTACGGGATCTGATGATTACGATTCCGGTCTCTTTTCCGATAGGAAATTTTCCGACCTTTGGTTTGACTCATTTTCTGGTCGCAAAATTTGTGCTGGAACACGTGTTAACTTTACCATCTTTTCTGAATATGCTCCCAGTTTCAACCGTCTCGACTTTCGTAATTTTTTTCGAAGTCGCTGAGAACATTTATGATAATGTTGTCTGTATGTTTTACTGCAATCTGCAAGTAAAAGATAATAGCAACTTCTGCTCATGTGTTGCTGGGCAAGAACTAGAGTTCAATGCCACCGACATCAGTAAATATTTTCATGTTCCTGATGTAGGTGAAGCTTTAGTGGACATTCATCATATCCAATTCTCTGAAGGTGTCACATTTGATTCCTTCAAACAACTTTTGTGCCATCCTAAACCTGTTCCTAGAAGAGTTTACTCCAAGCATCTAAATCAAAACTTCTATGAACTCCATAGGTTTATATTCTCTATTCTTCTTCCAAATAAGGGATCCTCTGATGAGATTACCTTCCTGGAATTGTCAGTCATGTACCACATTCATTTTGGCATTCCATTTTCTGTTCCTAAGACTATGATGGCATGGATGCTTAACTGCAGAAATGCAGGACGCAACCTAGTCTACCCTATGAATTTGGCTTCTATCTTTAGGAGGTTTGAAATCGATCTTCAAACCTGTCCCTACTCCTCCACTGCCATTGAACTCAGTAGGTCTAGGTTATATCCTACTCTTCCTCTGCCTCCTGGTGCTGGGCATGTTCCTGATGCCGACCCCGAGGCTCCTCCTGCTGCTGCTGCTCCAGCCCCTGCTCCAAGTTTTGACCCTGGCTTCTATCAGTGCTTTGATGATTTTGTTGCCCTCTCAGCGCAACGACATCAAGGCTATCTTGATTCAGAGTTCCGCCATATCACCCAGGCTCAGGTGTTGCGGAACAACTTTGCTGATCTTCACTGGAGTCTCTCTCATGACCCCTCATATCCAGTTACCATACTTCATCACCCCAACTTCCCTGGACCCAGGTTCAATGATGAGACGATATTTCCACACTTCGATCCTACTGCTGCATATTTTCCACCGAATGCTCTTTGGAGGTGATGACACTTCGATGTGACAAGGACTTGAGCTAGTGGATTTTGGATAGAGTCTGATAGATGATGATTTGATATAGTTTTTTTTATGTCTAAACTTTACAGTTAGACATTTATTAGCAGATTGTGATGGTTGTATCTTTCATTTAGTATGACATTTTCAGTATTTCACTACTAATTATTTCTTTTATGCACTTATTATTTGTGGCAATGTTGTTTTTTGGTTCTCTCTCTAGTATTACTTTGTCTGTTTGATGAACATTGTTGGCTTCACACATTACGGGAGAGCCAAAACCATTTTTTCATTGACAAAGGGGAAGAAAGAGCGCAATACCAAAATCAACAATCAAAGAAAGAATACCAAAACCAAAACCATTTTTTTCTGGTAATTTTATTTGTTCTATTTAGATATATTTTGGTATAGACTTAAGTTTGTCAATTATCAAAATGGAAAAAATTGTTGGATCATTCCATGGTCACAGCCGATTTTAATAATCGACATAAACTTAAGTCAATACACAAAATATACGAACTGCTGCTAATCATTTCAGGTCTTGTGAAATCAATAACAAGCGTACTACTACATCAGCAAACACGTAAATCATCATTCTGAAGCTTATTTTCATTGGAATCTAGTCCGAGTCATTTTACAATTTACTATGTATTTTATCTTTATTGAGTCTAGGATATAAATTGTAAGATCGACTGGGTACTGCTGGCTTAGGTTAGTCATAGTCCACTTTCCTATACAGCCTACCTATCCATAGTCCACCTACCAAAAAGTTCATTTCCATTCTGCAACAGAATTTGACAAATATCTTACATTTTTACTGAGACAGAACTCAAACCGAGTTCGGCCCGAGTTCGGTCAGTTTGAATTTAAATATTTGTTGCCTCCAAATCTGCATGCAACGTTCATTTGCGAAATCTTTGCATCAGAACTCTGCCCGAATTCTGTCCGAGTTCGGTCCTAGAAAACACCTATAAATAGAAGAGAATTTCTCATTCCAAATCACTCAATCAATTTCATCTTCTCTTCTCTCTTCAATAAGTGTTTTCATCCGATCAAAAGTTTTCATATCACACCTACACTTCTCTTAGCCAAAAGCCAGTAATATTTATTCGATCTAGAGTCTTTTGGTTCTCAAGAGTTGTAAAGAGGTTGTTCAAAGTACAGAAACTATCTCTGTTGTGGAGCCGGTGCGCTCGTCACCAAGCACGGTGTTGTGAAGTTGGTCGTGCACTTGTCACCAAGCACGGTGTTGTAAGAGACTGCAAGCTCTCAATTAGCTTGTGCCTTAGTGGAATAACATCGAGCAAGAGTACTCGAGACTGGATTAGTCCTCTCAGAGGGATACCAGTATACATCGCTGTGTCACTGAGTTTGATCTCTCTATCTCTTGCTATATTTATTTACTGTCTCTTATTCACTGCCATAGTTATCTGTTTATAATTTTTAAATTGGTGATTATTTTCCGCTGCACTCGCACTCACTCTATTCACCCCCCTTCTAGAGGTGCTCAATGGTCCTACATATCTTCGTGTCTTTAAAGTTTTAAACCCCTAGGTCATAGATTTTTGTGCCACATAGAGACTCCCAAACCTTAGTTTTTTGCTCCTACATGAATCCTTGCCTTCAATTGTGGTACTTATGGGCATTATTGTCAATTAAGGGCCATCTCCATACTAAAATCAGCAAATGGCATATCCTTTTCCACAGCCCCAATCTGAGTAATTTAGGTCCCTAGTTCTAGCAGTTACTTTAACAAAGATCCTATAGTTCTAACCGGTACATGAGATGATCTTCGTCGCACTTTATTTGATGACCATCCCTTCATTAGTTTCAAGTCTATGTATCACAAATATACAACATTATGAATTTATGATGTCAATTATCACTAGAAACTTCAACATAAATGGATAGGAAACTTCAACATAAATGGATAGGAAGCTCATCACAAATGATATTTTCACCATCTCCAAGTGATCATCAATCCCTTTTCTCCAAGCAAGATCACAATCTTTCTCATTGTCCATTCACTAGTCAAGCCCTGTAGTCAGTATTTGATCAATTCATAAATTTACTTCAGATTGCTCTGTTAGGTCCATTTTTTAGTAGATGCTAACTATAGATGGCTAAATATTAATCATTAAGTTTCACGAATATTTCTTAAGTAGAACACATTTTCAGTTTATTGGTACTTTTTGAAGTATAGGTGCAGTTTTCTAGGAGGTGGTTATTGGTCAGCAATTTCATGAGCTAATAAGCTGTAATAAAGCCTTATGGCACCATTTATGGCAATAGGGTAAGCTTTGTGTATGTCTACAGTCTACCAAAATGCCAATGATAAAATGAAGTGTTAATAGATCTGGGAGTACAGATTGAGATTTTTATGTCTAAGTTCTTCTTGTACCATAGAGTTAGACAAGAGTATTAGAAGAATGGACTCAACCAATTGTACCTTCTCCAAAAAGCTTAAATCTTTCCCCGGAATCCATCTCCAAACACCCTTAAATGTAGAAGATTATCTTAACCCTTCAAAAAGAGTTGAGCTCCTTACACTTGTTCAACTATCTTGGATGAAGGGATCATTGTTTTTTTATCTTTTTATGATCATTAAGGGAATATATTATTCTATTCGAAGATGCTCTCTACTTTTCAATTATCTGCCACCATTTGTCTTCTGGCCATCTTAGCTTGCAAGCGGAACTCTTTTCAACCCACCAGGTGTAATTCATTTATTTGATGATTTTTCATCAAAGTTTGAAAGTCTTCCTTTGTGCTCTAAATTTTGTCGATTCTACATACTCATGAGGATCATTCAGATCCAACATTTAGTTAGATCATACATTTAAGACAATTTGGAGTTTCCTCATTCCTTGAAATGAATGCATTGGCTTTAATTGTTGATCTACATAAAATGATATAACAATTGTGTTTAAGTATGTTGATTAATCATAAAGGAGCCAACTTCAAAGAATTACCAAGTATGATGCAGTCAGAAAACAATTTACAATCTGCCATGCATAGCCGACTGCGTGAAAGGAGAGATCTGTCATTCCTCCTGAAACTGCTGAGACTATCTGCAGAACAGCAAAACTATATCAGTTCCATCAACCTAATTAGAACTTTGTACTCAAGAGACCGGTTAAGAGGTTCTATCTCTGTACCTCACACAAGAAATAATTAATTGAAGGAAAGATTTCAGATCATCAAACAGCACAAAAGCCAGCCAATGTTTGATGCATATCTAACTAAAATGTTGACAGGTCAAAGTATCTTGCCAATTCAGATTTTTCCTCTATAAATTAAAGAAGCAATTTTATATCAAACTGTAAAGGAACTGGTCTTCGAGAACTCTAAACTCAACTGATGATATATATTTATCTTACGAAAGCTTCTCATGTACTACCAAAAAACGCAGTGATGATGCTATTGAACAGGAAATGACAAGTAGAGCAGCCTTCGTGATGGCCAAATCGCATCAATCTTCCCATAGTAAAATATATGAAACAATAACCTGGGCATTTTCAGAACTTCCATAAGTATGCACAAAAGCTAGCATCTAACATACAAATTTGTTGTTGGGCGCGTGCGGAAGCGTTTGCCAACCCACCTGATCAAAACCAACCCCCGTCTAACGGACACCAAGTACAAATAAAGACAAGTATATGGCGGTGACTACGTCACCTGAACAAATTCCAACCTTTATAACTCAGATGAAAATTACAAGATTGACAAAAACTAATGTTGAACCCTTTGTCCTAATATGTTCAACTCCATCACCACTCTCAAGAAGAAAAACAGAAGATTACAATTGAGATCACTCACCAACCCGTAGCAATCTCCCTAACCGAAGTTGACGACTTATCGATTAAATCTTCTTCTTCCTTATGTCTTGAATGGCAAAGTCCTAAGAGCAAAGTACAGACTTTCTCTTAGATTTTCTTGTGGACGAGCACCCCGAATCTCCACTTTGTGCTGTGCATTGTGCCTCTACCCTCACCCATATATATAGGATGAGATAATTATATTCTAGTCATAATAGATTTCGTAAATGGGAATAAAATAGTAATCCTATTATACCTAAAATATTCCATCAACATCATATTTTAGATAATAATAGGATTTCCTAAAATAAGAATCCTATTATATCTAAAATAGCACAACATCAATTATGGACATCCAAATCTAATCAAATCAAATATTTAACTAGATTTGGATTCCTCAAATATGTTGTTACCAAATCCAGACTGGACTCCAACAATCTCTCCCTCCAGTCTGATGAGAGGGTATTGACCCCATGGGTCCTCAACTGGACTCCATGCATGTCGTCCCACGACATAATACATGCTCCCCCTATGCTATTGATCTTTGATCCCCCGAGTTGCTTTGCATCTTCCTTCGTCTTCAGCTCCTCGACCGTCACATCGACACTAGTTGACATGCGTAGCACCTCCTGCACCACTGGGATCCTACCGATATCAATAACACGACCAAGACCGAAGACCTTGACGATCAGCCTCACCATAAGTCTCGACTGCCTGTCCCCGACTTTTGTCTTCCATCGGAACGTGCTACCGTTCCGTCGAGCTTCTTCACCCTTGGCTGGCCCAACCAAGCGGACGGTGCGGTTCTCACGAGATTCGAACTCATGAACCAGCCCACCTTCATGTCCGACATTGAAGCTCCCATATACACATGCATCCTCGAACAGAACATCACGCACTGTGCACGTCGTCGATGACCCACAGCACCCCCCGAACTGTGTGAATGGTGATGCACACGCCACTGATTGAGTTTGCTGCAAACCTTGATCTCCTCCCTAGCTTCGAACTGCTGAAACCAATATCGCTCCATGAAGCTTTGGCAACCACCCGTTGCCAAAATCGGATTCGTAGAGCAACCCTCACCTGGAGACCGACCAACTGTCATGGGACCGACAGACTGATCCTCAATCTTTGACTCATCTCCATACGTCACTTTGTCTCGACGAACTGAATCCTCTGTAACCCTCAAAACTTCTCGAAGACCCTCCTCAGCAAGTTTCCAACGATCCACTTCCTGTCGAACACCCCTCGAACCTCCATCCGGTGTCTGTGGCCTGCCTGTACAGCTCAGCGGCTTGAGCCTGTACATGCCACAACACAAATCTCCCCGAGCCAGCTATTGGAAATCCTTCGCAAGCATCTAATCTTTGTCCCCAAACAAACTACGACAACCATCATCTGCGAGCATCCCTACCGAAACCAAGTTGTAGCACAAATTCGGTACATGTCACACACCCCTGAGGAAGAGCTCACCGAACTCCGTCGTCAAGTACAAATCACTGATGCCTACAACTGCAGCCATCCCCTTGTCGTCCATCTTTACACGTCCAAACTTGCCATCGCGGTATGACGTGAAGATTCTCCTATGTGGAGTGGCGTGATACGACGCTTCCGTGTCTATGACCCAGTCGCCATCATGACACATACTACAAGGTTGCTCTGCGTAGGTCGTTGCGATGATAATCTCTCCAAATGTCGTGAGATCCTCCTGATCGTCCTTACCCTTGGCCTTCTCAGCTTTAAGCTTCATGCAATTTCTCTTGATATGACCCCTTTTGCCACAGTGATAGCAGCCCTCCTTGCGGTCCACAATCGCAAGATCCCGAGAACTCCCTCTGTTCTCGCCTGTGACTTGGATCTTTCCTTCCCGTAGGAAGCCACCAGAGCGGACTCCTGCGACGATTCCACTTGCTTGCGCCGAACCTCCTCATTCAACAAGCTACTTTTGACTGCCTCCATCGTGACAACTCTATCAGACACGGAGTTGCTCACCGACACCACAAAAGTCTCCCAGCTTTCTGGCAGATAACCCAAGAACAGTAGGGCCTGAAGCTCATCATCAATTACCATCTTTATCGCAGACAGCTGATTGATGATATCCTGAACCTCGTTCAGATGTTGTGCCACTGGCGTAGTCTCCGTGTACTTCGAGTTGACGAGTTGGCCAATAAGAAACGCCTTGTTGCCAGTCGTATTCCTTTCGTACAGCGAATGCAGCTTCTCCCATAATGCTTTTGTCAAACTCTACATGGACACGTGGTGAAACACCGAATCATCCAACCATTAGCGGATGAATCCAACGGCCTTCCGATCCAATCGTTTTCAGTCTTCAGCAGCTTTGTCCGTTGGCTTTGCGCTGTCACCCTCTAACGGACCATGCAAGTCCTTGCACCAGAGTAGATCCTCCATCCTTGGCTTCCAAATCACCCAGTTTTTTCCTGTGAGGGTAATCATACGAGTGTTCATCTGCTCCGTAGACATGGTTGCCAGAACCTCCAAAGCTTTGATACCAATTGTTGGGCGCGCGCGGAAGCGTTTGCCAATCCACCTGATCAAAACCAACATCCGTCTAACGGACACCAAGCACAAATAAAGATAAGTATATGACGTTGACTACGTCACCTGGACAAATTTCAAGTTTCAACTTTTATAACTCAGATAAAAATTACAAGATTGACAAAAACTAATGTTGAACCCTTTGCCCTAATAAGTTCAACCCCCTCACCACTCTCAAGAAGAAAAAACAGAATATTACAATTGAGATCACTCACCAACCGTAGCAATCTCCCTAACCGAAGTTGACGACTCATCGATTAGATCTTCTTCTTCCTTCTGTCTTGGATGGCGAAGTCCTAAGAGCAAAGTATGAACTTTCTCTTAGATTTCTTGTGGACGAGCACCCTAAATCTCCACTTTGTGCTGTGCATTGTGCCTCCACCCTCACCCCATATATATAGGATGAGAAAATCATATTCAAGTCATAATAGGATTTCCTAAATAGGAATAAAATAGGAACCCTATTATGCCTAAAATATTCCATCAACATCATATTTTAGATCATAATAGGATTTCCTAAAATAAGAATCCTATTATATCTAAAATAGCACATCAATTATGGACATCCAAATCTAATCAAATCAAATATTTAACTAGATTTAGATTCCACAAATATGTTGTTACCAAATCCAGACTGGACTCCAACAATTGTCACCGCCATTTATTAGATTCTTAACTTATCTTAGGTATATTGCCCAATATTTTTTTTTACTTTAGTTCAATCTACATTTTACCAGAAAAATGTGGATCTTCCAAAGATAGTAGAACCTCATTTAACTAACGCTAGCATCCATTTTGCAAGAAACAACAGGAAAAATGATGCAGCTGATGCTACTGAATGAGGCCGGATATTTCATAAAGAACTTGATTCCACAATTGAAGTATTGCATTACAACAGTACCATTAGGAATAGAGCAGCCCAGACTTTATTTCCATGCTTCTTCTGGAAAAGATATGTTTCCCCAAGAGCAGTTATGACATTCGTCACATTCTTGAGAACTGTTATCATGGCAACATTAATATATTTCAAGCTGCAAATGGAAAGAGTACCAATTAGGACCCAGCTGATGAAATGCAGTACATATGGCAGTGTGATATTATGTACATATAATCTTTTCAAGTGAAAATGTTGTCTTTAAAACCTTATCTCATCTCCCTCCATGGTATGTCAAGGAAAGGATACGTAACAGAAAGAACTAAGAAATTGATTTATGTTCCAATGCTGGATTTGCTATTTAAGTACTTCAAAACTAAAAGAACGGAAGACCTAATCTAACTTCGTAAACTCAATGTACTGAACACCTATAAAAGAATGAAGTTTATAAGTAACTCTTTTTGCAGTTCAGTAATAAGGTCGGCTTCCATGGAAAAGAATCTGTATTTATCAGTTCGAAAATCTCAATATAAGTGTGTTTTTATACATTGGCTGTGCCAATAGAGTTGGCATGAAAACGATTAATGAGCTACTCTAAACTATTGCTAAGATCTGTAAGAAGGTACGAACCTCCTGTATTATTTTGAACAAATAGCACAGTAATAAGAAATCCAACTAATAAGTTAACTTCAATATTTTATATGAAATTCAAAGAAAGTAACACATACCTAAAAATACTTGTAGCAAGCATCCCAACGAACATAACATTCACAGGCAGCCAGACTCGAATTAGTCTCCATGTAAGTGGTTCCGTCGAGATTAGACCAAGCATATTTAAAATGGAAACTGTAAGCATTGACACAAAACTCTGCAAGCACAGAAAAATGTGTGTAGATATGTTAAATCATCCTGAACTAACTTCTAGTACACATTATATATTAAACAGCTAACAGGCCGTACAAAAGTCACATAGTTCCATGTAAACTTAGACAAAGTAATTTCACCTGGTAAAGCATCAACGATATGCCAGCATCAAAACCATAGCCTGAGAGCACATACTTATTGATCAGTATCATACTGCAGGATGACATGCAATAGGCAAAACCAGATAGAAGCGCTTGATTATGAATGTTTGAAGGTCTGCACAAACTCTTATCTGTGTCTTTCATTCCTTTACCATCTTCCAAGTTAATGTCTTCATGGCCAAGCGACTTTAATCCAGACAACCTTAGAAGATAGTCATGTTAACAAAGAGCAGTAAAAAGATTTAGTAGTCTGGTACTCCTGATGTACAAACAGTCTAGAACTCTATTGGGTCTCTATGAAACGATGAAAGCAAACTTGACAAATAGGATTTACTTCATATCAATGTTAGTGTTGTCATTGTTGTCATGACTCCCAAGAGCTTAAGACTGGGTCAGCTGTTTGAACAATTATACCCCAATGCCTGTATGACCTGACTCATTGGACTAGGAAAATAATCCTAATTGAAATCAGAAATATCATAAGTTTTCATTAAAGAAACCTAATACAATTAGGTCATATCGGTGCTGACTGAACCTTATAAAAGTTGCTTTTTATAAATGTAAGTGGAGGTGTGGTTTTTTGAGCACCCAGCAGCTAATGACTGTGGAGAGAAATTGCTTTTCATTCTTTTGGTGAGGATTTGGATTTTTGTTTTGAGAGAAATTTTGTGTTTAGGCTTTGAGAGTTTTGATTACAATTCAAAACTGTATTGAAAGAAAAAGTTTCTTCTTCATACTTGTTTATTGTTCGTATAATCTCGATATTATTTTCACAACAAATTGATATTGGAGACAAGTTCAATGACCGACACCGATATCGGTACGAAACTGATAAGTTTGAAGATTAAGGTAGAGAAATTCAATGGAAGGGATCATTATAATTCGAAAAGAAATTGTAGCAAACGCTGAAAAGTCTCTGTAGAGAATAATGGTTCTATATTTTTATTGATTGGCTACTCCACTACTTATAGGGAGTCTAGCTCCTCTTCATATTACATTTTCCAATGTGGGACTAAATCCCCTATTAGTTCTCAACACTCCCCCTCAAGATGGGCGATAGATATTAATCATGCCCATCTTGTTACATAGCTTAGACAGACTTAATGAACTAAGACCCTTAGTCAGACAGTCTGCCAATTGTTCTTCTGAGCGAACATGATCAATCTTCAGTATCCCTTTTTCCAGCTTATCTTTGATGAAGAATCGATCGATCTCGATGTGCTTCGTTCTGTCGTACTGCACTGGATTGTTAGCTATACTTATTGCAGCCTGACTATCGCTCAGAAGACGTAACGGTGCTCCCTTGTCCAGCTTCAACTCTGTCAGCAACGCTTTCACCCACAGCAACTCCGACACTCCTAAAGCCATTGCTCTATATTCTGCTTCAGCTGTAGACCGTGCTACCACAGGCTGTTTCTTGCTTCTCCATGAGACCAAATTTCCTCCTACAAAGACACAATATCCCGTGGTAGACCTTCTATCGTCTATGCAGTTTGTCCAGTCTGCATCGCAGTATCCCTCAACTTCTATACATCCATTCTTCTTGAACCATAGCCCTTTTTCCGGCGTCCCTTTCAGATATCTCAAGATCTGAAACAATGCATCCATATGACCCGTTCTTGGATCATGCATATAGCGACTTACTACACTCACCGCAAATGATATATCAGGACGAGTGTGCCCCAGATAAATCAATCTCCCTATAAGTCGTTGATATCTTTCACGATCAACTGGCTCTCCTGCTTCTGCTCCCAACTTGCACTTCTGGTCAATTGGGGTGACTGCTGCTTTGCATTCCAGCATCCCTGTCTCCTTCAGCAGATCTAGTGTGTATTTTCTTTGTGAGAGAACAATTCCTTGTTCGCCTTCACACACCTCGATACCTAGAAAGTACCTCATCGCTCCTAGATTCTTCACTTCAAACTCCTTTGCGAGTTTTGACTTCAGCTTAGCGATCTCGGCTTCATCATTACCTGTGATTACTATATCATCCACGTATACAGCAAGTATAGTGATGTGGCCTCTTGCATGCTGAAGAAAGACAGTATGATCTGCATTTGCTTGATAGTATCCCATGCCTGTAACAGTCTTTCTGAATCTGTCAAATCAGGCTCAAGAAGATTGCTTGAGCCCATATAGCGACTTCTTTAGTTTGCACACTTTTCCATGCGACGTCCTTCCATCTGATTCTGTAGCATAGCATCCTGGCGGGAGTTCCATGTACACTTCTTCTTGTAGGTCCCCATGGAGAAAGGCATTCTTTACATCTAATTGGTATAGCTTCCACCCATAGTTTGCTGCAATGGAGACCAGAGTTCTTACAATGCTCATTTTCGCTACTGGAACAAACGTCTCATCATAGTCAATGCCATATGATTGTGTGTATCCCTTTGCAACCAACATTGCCTTGTATCGTTCCACCTTTCCTTCTGACGTCTCATTTACTGTGTACACCCATTTGCATCCCACAGTTTTCTTCCCTTTGGGTAATGGAACCAGCTCCCACGTCTTATTTTTTTTCAGTGCCCCAAGTTCTTCCATCATTGCAACTTTCCACCTTGGATCTTTCTTTGCTTCCTGCCAACTTTTGGGCAACGAAGTAGAGTCTAATGATGCAATGAAGGCTCGATAATTCGAAGAAATGTTAGAATAATACAGGTAGTTGGCAATATCATGTTCATAATCATCAAAACGACTAGGAGCCTTACCCGCATTGATGCGAGAAGATCTCCTTAAGGGAGCAATAGGTTGTGGAGAGATCATACCATCAGAGTCAGAAAGATCCGCATCAGAATCAGATTGATTCTGTGCGGGGACAACATCTTCAAGAGTTGGAGCAGGAGTAGACGAAGGACTTGGTATAGTAGGCACAGGACACGGTACAGGCACAGTACTGGACTTCTATTGTCTCCTTCTGTAGACTTGGAGCTCCTTTTCCATTGTCTGCTGCTCTCCCTGTTCCTTTTCCATTTTCTGCTGCTCCCCCTGTTTAACATATGTATCTTCTTCACCTTCTGTATCGGAGTCACTGCTTTCTCCCCCTTTTATCCAGTTTTTTACGACCGGGCATGGGACCGATCCGACTACCACAGATGGGCTTAATTTCTCCCCCTCACATCTAACACCCTCTATGTTAGGTGTGTCACCAAACGCCGAACCGTCATCCGAACCATAATATGGTTCCAGTTCTCTGAATGTAACGTCCATGCTTACAAACATCTTCCGCTCAACTGGACTCCAACATGTGTATCCCTTCTGAGTTGCCGTGTACCCGACAAAGACACATTTAACCGCTCTAGGATCCAGTTTGCCAACTCCTGGCCTATTATCTTGGACAAAACATACACACCCAAATACTTTTGGTGGAACAGTGTACGTGGTTGCACCAGTAAGCATCTCCAGCAGTGTCTTCCAGTCCAATACCTGAGATGACATTCTGTTGATGAGATAAGATACCGTTAACACCGCCTGCCCCCATGAGTGTTTCGGAACATTCATAGCCAGCATCAGCGTCCGTGCGACCTCTAGCAGGTGTCTGTTCTTCCGTTCGGCCACACAATTTTGTGCCGGTGTATAGGCACAGGAAGTTTGGTGTAGTATGCCATGAGTGGATAAATACTCAGCAACCTTCCTATTTGTATACTCCGTCCCATTGTCAGACCGTAAGCACTTAATTTTAGTGCCATATTGAGTTTCTACCCGGCGATGAAAGTCTCGAAACGCCTCAAAGACGTCAATTTTATTCTTCATAAGGTACACCCATGTCACGCGAGTATAACAATCAATAAAAGTGACGAACCATCGAAAACCGTTAATATCGGTTGTAGGACAAGGGCCCCATACGTCTGAATGTATCATATCAAAAGCAGCCGAACTTCTATTACCTGAACTCACATACGTGCTTCTGGTATGTTTACCCAACTCACAAGCATGACAAAACAACTTCTCTTTATTAGCCCTTTGATATAAGGACGGATACATTCGACTAATAATTTTAAAAAAAGAATGACCGACACGCTGGTGGTAGAGGAGCAATTCATCTTCTACACTGCGCCGTGAATCTTCCGGTGGTATGTCTGCTACCAGAGATGCCAAAGCTTTGTCCAGCCCAGTCCTGTCCAAGTATCACAGCCCCTTATGCCGTGTGCCAGTCCCTAGTCGACGTCCTGTCCCTTTCTCCTGAAAAGTCACCGTAGGAATGTCAAAGGAAACAGTACAGTTAAGATCAAGGATAATGGCACTAATAGAAAGAAGATTGACAGGAAAAGACGGAGCATGTAAGACATTGGTGAGAGTGAGAGAAGGGGTGCATGCGACAGTGTCTTTACCCATGACAAGGCTGGAGTTACCATCAGTAGTCTGAATGCTCTCCGGCGTCGGTAGGTGAGTATAGTCCTGGAACTCACCGCGGGATCCCGTGACATTGCGAGATGTCTCAGAGTCCATAATCCAACCTGGTTGGTGGACAGCTGCTGCAAGAGCACGCGCAGGTATACTTGTACCGGTTTGGGCAAAGCAAGTGATGTGGTCCCCCGAGGTAGATGACGCCCCAGTACTACCGTCCGAATCCAACTTCATGCCGCGTAACTTCGCGAGGAACTCCTTCTCAAGAGAGGTTAACTCAGCCAGGTGATTGTCGCCCCCTTCCTCCGCCAGATTAGCTTTGTGTCCTCCAGAATAATTTCCCCTTCTACCAGCATAACCGCCTCGACCACCACGACGTCCTCCGCGGCCCCGTCCACGATCACTCGACTGACTTTGCAGGGATTTTGGACAAAATCTGATGTAATGTCCTGAGTCACCACAGTTGTGGCAAACACCGGCCACAGAGGAAGGCTGATTGAAGGCGACAAGGGCAGACTTGTCAACAGTGGCTTGCTCCCCCTGGAAAGAGCCCTTGTTGGGCATCAACTTCAAGCGAGCCTCTTCTTGTGCCATGGCAGCTATGGCTTCTTCTAAGGTGGGAAGCATGGGCTGTGCCAGGAGTACATTCCTTCTATTCTCAAACACAGGGTTAAGACCCTTCAAGAACTTCATCATCCGTTGACGCGAAATATAATCCAAGAACTTTTGGAAATGTTTCGCAAATGCTGGTTCGACTTGGGCATCTTCCATCCCAAGAGGATCATAGTGATCCAGATCAGACCAGAACTTCTTCAACAGTGTCGCATACTCAGAGATGGTGCGGTCGTCCTGGGCCACCCTATCAAGTTCATCCTGCAGTTGGAAGACCCGTATAGGATTGCCCGAGCCTGAGTACATATCCTTCAAAGTCTGTCATATATCAGCAACAGCCTCCATCGCCTCTACATTGCCCGACACCTGGTCGGTCAAGGAGGCTGTCAACCATCCAGCCACAACATTGTTGACAATGTCCCAAACAGCAAACTCCTTTGAGGAGGGATCATCTGGCGCCTTGGTTTGGCCATTGACGTAGCCAACCAAGCCACGTCCCTTCAGCGTCCGTATGGCCTGCCGTGACCATTTCAAGTAATTGGACGTGCCTTCCAACTTCGTCTCCAGCTTCTCCAGCTTCCCCATTTTGTAGGGTGACGGATCCACATCAGTATGGATCACACGTGGGGTCGCCTCAGTTAATCTCTTTGATAAAATATCATCAACCAAGGCCTTCATCTCATCTGCTGTCAGTTTACCACGGATCAAATCCATGGCGTCTTCAACGGTGATTCGTCGTCGGCGGCAGCTTCGTCGGCTTCGTCGTTGTCGTCGTCTTCGTCGGCTTCGTCGTCGTCGTCGTCTTCGTCGGCTTCGTCGTCGTCGTCGTTATGTAAAGTCTTCAACAGAGACCGTACGAATGCGCTGTTAACATGACCAACACCGGCGCGCGCATGGAAAACCTAATTTGCAGATCGAGAACGGAAAACAAATAAAACATTTGTAATTCCGGAGGGCGTAATCTAGGAACAGAAGGTACAAATAAAGCATTTGACATCCATCCGCCGTCGAATAACTGCCCACATAATCTCTCTCGCAAAGTAGGGTTTTTTTTAGATTATATAAATATATATATATATATATTTTTATGGAAAAAAGGGGGGGTTACAGCAGCAGGTGCAGAAGAGGGGGGCGGCGGGTGGGGGGGGCAGCAGCAGGTGTGGGGAGGGGTCGGCAGGGGGTGGGGATCGGCAGGGGGGGCGTCGGACGGGGGGGTTCGGCAGGGGGTGGGGGGGCGTCGGGCGGGGCAGGGGGGTCGGTGGGGGGGGGGTAGGGTTAGGGGTGGGAGGGGGGGGTGGGGCGGCAGGGGGGTGGTCGGCAAGAGGGGGGGTTAGGGTTAGGGTTAGGGTTAGGGTTAGGGTCGGCAAGAGGGGGGGTGGTCGGCAAGAGGGGGGGGGGTCAGCAAGGGGGTGAGAAAAAAAATATTTTTTTGTGGTTATGGCTTTGATACCATGTAGAGAATAATGGTTCTATATTTTTATTGATTGGCTACTCCACTACTTATAGGGAGTCTAGCTCCTCTTCATACTACATTTTCCAATGTGGGACTAAATCCCTTAATAGTTCTCAACAGTCTCTACATGCCAATGTTATTATTAAGTGGTCATTTATGAAGCAAACAACTTTACAAGCTTTCAATGAAGGTACAACCATCTATGAGCACTTGGAATTTATTTACTAAGATACTTTATGAATTCTAGACTATTATCTGATCATAAATGCTTTATAAATCATAGCGTTGGATAATTAAGAAACAATATGTCCAGAAAGTTGGTGGATGTTTGGTTGCCAGTAATTGGAAATACCTTGCAGCAAATGTTACTGCAATTGAAGTTGCAGCCACTATGTCTGCAAAAAGTGTTGTAGGAATCAAGGTATTTTTTGCAGCTTTTGTTGCAATAATTACATCAATTGCAGCCCCCAAAACAGTGGAATTGATGTAAATTCTGCAACATAAGTTGCAGTACAGGCAACTAAACTGCCCTTTAGTGCAGCATAAATGAGAATGCCAAGAAGATGGATGAGTGAAAACATTAAAATATAGGATAAGAAATGAATGTATCAGTGGAAAGTTAGAGGTGGCACCAATTGAGGACAAGATAAGAGAAAATTAACTTAGATAATTTAGACATGTGCAACACAGACCAATAGATGCACATGTAAAGAGGATTGATAATATAGTAGTTAATGGAGCTGCTATGACTAGAGTGGGCCAAGAGGCCCAAGAAAATATGGTTTGAACTGTTAAACAAGGACATGGTTTCTGTTAGTCTACAGAGGACATGGCCCCTACGACAGCAGAATGGAAGAAGATTCAAACAGCCGACTCCAAATATTTGAGATAAATGTTTTGTTGTTGTATTTATGAATGATGATATGAACCTTCTGCAGAGCTTTCCAGAACTTACCATCAATGGTGGAGAGCCATGACAGGGGTAGCTCAGTAGCAGTAGCAGAGCTTCGTGGAGAAGAAGTAATACAGTAGTAGAAACAGTGTTTTCTCTTTATTGGTCCAACTCACTTTAGTGAGTTGCCAACTCATTCCTCTTCGATTGGTCCAGCTCAGATCCATAAGGGACGTGTCAGCATTCTAATCAACGAATCAACTGTTGCCACCTGTCGTCTCGGTGTCACACTCAGGAGAAGAGTATCAGAGTCCTGATACTAATACTTGCAGGGGTTTAAATAGATCTTGGAGGGAGAGGGAAGTGTGTGATCTGATTTCCCAATTTTCTTTACTACTGTCAAATTTTCCTTTGTCTGCAATTTTTCTTTCCCGCACTTTTTCCCAATTTGAATAAAAACCCTAGAAAAGTTTTTCCCCAAAATTTCCTGTTAATTTCATTTTGTGTGTCAAAATTGTTTGAATCATGGCAAATTTCATCAGATCTCCACGATCACTGGTCCGTTGGGACGAGCTCCCAACAAATTAGTAAGTATCGAAGTGAAGATTGGTGATAAAGATAAAGTCCCTTATGTTATCGTCTCTATCATTGTCATATGGGCATCTTTACTTTTTGGAAGAGATACTATTACTAATACTACTTCAGTAGATGTTAGTACTGCTCTTTTATCTGATGACATTGGAAAGAAATCGTCTCATACGGTATAGTAAAGTTGATAGATGAACCATATGTAACAGCAAGAGAGAGAAAAATAAAACTTTCAAGAGAGGCATTTACACTGACTGAGCTATTAATGTATCAGATTTGAACACAAAACTTCTTTCTCCTGGAACTTTGGAGTCGAGTGGTTGAGATTGCAAAGTCGTCAAAGGACGGAAAAATTGGAATGTATACGCTTGTGGTACGACTCTATCCTGCTGCACCAGTGTCCAGATTGGGTCTGGGAGAATGATGCATGCTGTGTATGACTTGAACGAATGACAATGAACAAATGTAATAGGAAAGCAAGCTTTATTGAATTGGCTATGAGCAATTACAAAAAGAAGAAGACAGGAATGATGCAAATAGTAAGTTTCTTCATAATTTCTCCATGCCTTTCTCTACAATTCTTTCCCTATTTATGTAACCAGAGAATACCCCTACTGACAGAGTGAGCTGGCTAATTTGCAGGAAAAGAAGAGCTAGCTGACGTGGCTAATTGCCTAACAAACTATGCTGAACTGGCCGATTGTCTAACAAACTTTGCTGACCTGGCTGACTGGTTAACTAACTGCTAAGTTGTCATCTACTAACAGCTACTGAGTTACTGACTGAGCTAATTCATTTGACAGGAAATGGAGGCAAGAGGTTTGATCTGGATCAATACCCCTCCCTTACTTTGACCTTGTCTCAAGGTCAAAAAATGGATACGTTTTGATGAACTTGTCATATGGTATCCAAACTGCTTCTTCTGGCTGACCTTCCTTCCATTGAACTAACAATTCCACTGCTGCCTTGTTGTTCTTCTGCACCAGTCTTCTGTCAAGGATCCAATCAGGCTCGAAGATCACTTCTTCCCTTTGACTTGGGGATCCTTCTTGCCAATTCGAATGAGTTCCCAGCTTCTTCTTCAGTTGTGAGACATGAAAGACTGGATGTATTAGCGCATCAGTTGGTAGCTGCAACCTGTATGCTACTGGACCAATCCTGGCTGTTACTTGATAGGGCCCATAATACTTTGGGGATAACTTCTGGGGTTTCCTTTGTGCCACTGATATCTGCCTGTAGGGCTGCAACCTGAGGTAAACCCAGTCCCCTATTTCAAACTCCATGTCTGTTATGTGGGCATTGGCCAATTTCTTCATCCTATCTTGAGTTAATAACAGATTATCCTTCAAGATGTGTAAGGCATTATCCCTAGACATTAATGTAGAGGCAACTTCTTTGCCTTGGGGAAGGTCAGGCACATAGGTGAGAAAGTGTGGGGGTGGTCTGCCATAGACAGCTTCATATGGAGTCACCTTTGTTGATGAATGCCAAATGGTATTAAACCAATATTCTGCCCAAGGAAGGTGTTTACTCCACTCCCTTGGCTTGTGACTGCAGAAACATCTAAGGTATCCTTCAATGCTACGATTTGTAACCTCAGTTTGGCCATCAGTTTGGGGATGATAGGTTGTACTGTATTTAAGAGTAGTACCTTGTTGTTTGAAGAATTCCCTCCAAAATTGGCTGGTGAAGACTGGATCTCTGTCTGTCACAATAGACCTAGGCATTCCATGTAGTTTGAAAACTCCTTCAACAAAAACCTGAGCAACAACTGCTGCCGTAAAGGGGTGGTTAAGAGCAAACAGATGCACATACTTGGTTAGCCTATCTACCACTACCATTATTGTAGTTTTGTTGTTGCTGGTAGGCAGCCCCTCTATGAAATTCATAGAGATGTCTTCCCAAATTTGATTGGGAATGGGAAGAGGTTGGAGAAGTCCTGCGGGGGAAACATTTTCTCCTTTGTTTTTCTGGCAAACCTCACATTCCTGTACATATTTTTTAACAGAAGCTTTCATACCTGTCCAATAACAACCCTTTTTGAGTGTGCAGAGTCTTCAAGTATCCTGAATGTCCAGCCTGCAATAGGTCATGATGCTCCTTGAGTAATGTGAGAGCCAAACTAGAGTTGGGATCAATAAGCAATCTGTTTCTATAGTAGAGAAGGCCATTCTTCATGTAATATTTCTCAGTATCCAAATTCCCCTTGTCCCATTTTTCTTGCATTTGTATGTAGTACTCTGAAGTCTTCCACTGATCTTTGAGTTGTTGTACCCAGTCTGCCTGCACAATGGAGATAGCTGCCATGGATACTTCTTCTTGTCTGGACAAACTGTCTGCAGCTTGGTTCTCCCTGCCCTTCTTGTATTCCACCCTGTACTGGTAGCCATGTAGCTTCATCACCCATTTGTATTGAGCCTCAGTATATACCCTCTGCTCTAACATATATTTGAGAGGTTTATGGTCAGTTCTTATTACAAATTGCCTTACCCATAGGTACTGTCCCCACTTCTTCACTGCCAACAGGATTGCCAGCATCTCCTTCTCATAGGTAGAGAGGAGCATGGACCTCCCCTTAAGGTGTTGGCTGAGATAGGCCAAGGGTCTCCCTTTTTGCATTAACACGGCTCCTATGCCTCCACCTGATGCATCACACTCTAGTGTGAATTCTTCATTAAAGTTTGGCATAGCCAACACAGGTGGTTGGGTCAGAGCCACCTTCAAATTTTCAAATGAAGTTTGAGCTTTTTGATCCTATAAGAATGAATTTTTCTTAAGGAGATTAGTTAGGGCCCCTGCTATTGTTCCATAGCCCTGTATGAACCTCCTGTAGTACCCAGTGAGGCCTAAGAATCCCCTTAACTGCTTAAGAGTTCTTGGTACGGGCCAATCCACCACTGCCTTGATCTTCTCATAGTCCACTTCTAACCCCTGCTCAGTGATTCTATGCCCCAAATAACCAACTTGTGACTGATTGAAACAACATTTACTTCTTTTGAGCTTTAACTTGTGTAGTTCCAGTTTCTTGAAAACCAATTCTAAGTGAACCCAATGCTCTGGAGTGCTAGAGCTATACGCAAGTATGTCATCAAAGAATACCAGAACAAATTTTCTTAAGTATTCCTTGAAGATGTGTAGAAAATAATTGTTGGATGAATTTATTGATCGACTACTTCACTATGTATAGGGAGTCTAGCTCCTCTACATACTACATATTCCGATGTGGGACTAAAGGTCCCTTATTGACTCTCAACACTCCCCCTCAAGATGGGCGATAGATATTGATCATCCCCATCTTGTTACATAGCTTCGACAGACTTAATGAACTAAGACCCTTAGTCAGACAGTCTGCAACTTGTTCTTCTGAGCGGACATGGTCAATCTTCAGTATCCCTTGTTCCAGCTTCTCCTTAATGAAGAATCGATCAATCTCGATGTGCTTCGTTCTGTCATGCTGAACGGGATTGTTAGCTATACTTATTGCATCTTGACTATCGCTCAGAAGACGTAATGGTGCTCCCTTGTCTAGCTTCAACTCTGTCAGCAATGCTTTCACCCACAGCAACTCTGACACGCCCAGAGCCATTGCTCTGTATTCTGCTTCAGCTGTCGACCGTGCTACCACAGACTGTTTCTTGCTTCTCCATGAGACCAGATTTCCTCCTACAAAAACACAGTATCCCGTGGTAGACCTTTTGTCGTCTATGCAGCTCGCCCAGTCTGCATCACAGTATCCCTCAACTTCTATGCGTCCATTCTTCTTGAACCATAGCCCCTTTCCCGGAGTTCCTTTCAGATACCTCAAGATCTGAAATACTGCTTCCATATGACCCTTTCTTGGATCATGCATGTAGCGGCTCACTACACTCACCGCGAATGAGATATCAGGGCGAGTGTGTCCCAGATAAATCAATCTCCCTACAAGTCTTTGATATCTTTCACGATCAACGGGCTCTCCTGCTTCTGCTCCCAACTTGCACTTCTGATCAATTGGAGTGACCGCTGCTTTGCATCCCAGCATCCCTGTCTCCTTCAGCAGATCTAGTGTGTATTTTCTCTGTGAGAGAACAATTCCTTGTTCGCCTTCACACACCTCGATACCTAGAAAGTACCTCATCGCTCCTAAATCCTTCACTTCAAACTCCTTCGCGAGTTTTGACTTCAGCTTAGTGATCTCAACTTCATCATCACCTGTGATCACTATATCATCCACATATACAACAAGTATAGTGATGTGGCCTCTTGCATGCTGGAGGAAGACCGTATGATCTGCATTTGTTTGACGGTATCCCATGCCTGTAACAGCCTTTCTGAATCTGTCAAATCAGGCTCGAGGAGATTGCTTGAGCCCGTATAGTGACTTCTTCAGTTTACACACCTTTCCTTGCGACGTCCCTCCGTTTGATTCCGTCGCGTAGCACCCAGGTGGGAGCTCCATGTATACTTCCTCTTGCAGGTCCCCATGAAGAAAGGCATTCTTCACATCTAGCTGGTACAGCTTCCACCCATAGTTCGCTGCAATGGAGACCAGAGTTCTCACGGTGCTCATTTTTGCTACTGGGACAAATGTCTCATCATAGTCTATTCCATATGACTGTGTGAATCCTTTTGCAACCAACCTCGCCTTGTACCGCTCTACTTTTCCTTCTGGCGTCTCTTTCACTGTGTACACCCATTTGCATCCCACAGCTTTCTTCCCTTTGGGTAATGGTACCAGCTCCCATGTCTTATTTTTCTCCAGTGCCCCAAGTTCATCCATCATTGCAGCTTTCCACCTTGGATCTTTCTTTGCTTCCTGCCAACACTTGGGCAACGAAGTAGAGTCTAATGATGCAATGAAGGCTCGATAATTCGAAAAAATGTTAGAATAAGACAAGAAGTTGGCAATGTCATGTTCGTAATCATCAAAACGAGCAGGAGCCTTACCCGCATTGATGGGAGAAGATCTCCTTAAGGGAGCAATAGGTGGTGGAGAGATCATATCATCCGAGTCGGAGAGATCCGCATCCGAATTCGAGTGATTCAGTGCGGGGGCAACATCTTCAGGAGTTGGAGCAGGAGTAGACGAGGGACTTGGTACAGTAGGCACAGGGCACGGCATAGGCACAGTACTGGACTTCTGTTGTCTCCTTCTGTAAACTTGGAGCTCCTTTTCCCTTGTCTGCTGCTCCCCCTGCGTAACATATGGATATTCTTCTTCATTATCTGTATCTGAGTCACTGTGCTCTCCCCCTTTCGTCCAGTTTTCTACAACTGGACACGGAACCGATCCGACGACCACATTTGGGCTTATTATCTCCCCCTCACATCTAACGCCATATGTGGTAGGTGTGTCACCAAATGCTGAACCTTCATCCGAACCATAGTATGGTTCGAGTTCTCTGAAAGTAACATCCATGCTGACAAACATCTTCCGCTCGACTGGACTCCAACAGGCATAACCCTTCTGAGTCGCCGTGTAACCGACGAAGACACATTTAATTGCCCTAGGATCCAATTTGCCAACGCCTGACCTATTATCTTGGACAAAGCACACACATCCAAAGACTTTTGGTGGAACAGTGTATGTCGTTGCCCCAGTAAGCATTTCCAACGGTGTCTTCCAGTCCAATACTTGAGATGGCATTCTGTTGATAAGATAAGAGGTCGTCAATATAGCCTGCCCCCATAAGTGTTTCGGGACATTCATAGCCAGCATCATCGTCCGTGCGACTTCCAGCAGGTGTCTGTTTTTTTCGTTCCGCCACACTATTTTGGGCCGGAGTATAAGCACATGAAGTTTGATGAAGTATTCCATGAGTGGAAAAGTACTCAGCAACCCGCTTATTAGTATACTCCGTCCCATTGTCTGACCGGAAACACTTAATTTTAGCGCCACATTGTGTTTCCACCCGTCGATGAAAGTCCTGAAAGGCCTCAAGGACGTCACTCTTATTCTTCATAAGATAGACCCATGTCACGCGGGTATAACAGTCAATAAAGGTGACGAACCATCGAAAGCCGTTAATACCAGTCGTAGGACAAGGGCCCCATACATCTGAATGTATCATGTCAAAAGCAGCTGAACTCCTATTCCCCGTGCTCACATACGTACTTCTGGTATGTTTGCCCAACTCACAAGCATTACAAAATAACTTCTCTTTATTAGCCCTTTGATATAAGGACGGATACATTCGACTCATAACTTTAAAAGAAAAATGACCGACACGCTGGTGGTGGAGTAGCAAGTCGGCTTCAACACTGCGACAGGAAGCTTCTGGTGGTGCGTCTGCTACCAAGGATGCCAATGCGGTGTCCAGTCCAGTCCTGTCTAAATACCACAGCCCCTTATGCCATGTGCCAGTCCCAAGTCGTCGTCCTGTCCCTTTCTCCTGAAAAGTCACCTGAGGAATGTCAAAGGAAACAGTACAGTTAAGATCAAGTATAATGGCACTAATGGATAGGAGATTGACAGGAAAAGACGGAGCATGTAGGACATTGGTTAGAGTGATGGAGGGGATGCATGCGACAGTGCCTTTACCCATTACAGGGCGGGATGTACCATCAGCGGTCTGAATACTCTCCGGCAATGGCAGGTGAGTATATCCCTGATACGCATCACGGGATCCCGTGACATGGCGAGATGCCCCAGAGTCCATAATCCATCCTGACTGATGGATAGATGCAAGAGCACGTGCAGAATCATCGGTGCTGGTTTGGGCAAAGCAAGTGAGGTGATCTCCCGAGGTTGAAGACACCCCAGGACAGTCGACCGAACCCAGCTTTGCGCCTCGCAATTTCTCAAGGAACTCCCGCTCAAGTGGGATTATTTCAGCCAGTTGATTCTCTCCCCCTTCCTCCGCCAGATTTGCTTTGTGTCCGTCCCTTCTACCGGCATATCCTCCTCTACCACCACGTCGGCCTCCACGACCCCGTCCTCCATCAGTAGACTGATTGCGCAAGGGTTTTGGACAAAATCGGATGTAATGTCCGGAGTCACCACAATTGTGACAAACACCACCCATAGATGGAGGTTGATTGAAGGCAACAAGGGCAGACTTTTCAACCACGGCTGGCTCCCCCTGGGAGGAGCCCTTGTTGGGCATCAACTTCAGTCGAGCTTCTTCCTGTGTCATAACACTATAGCTTCTTCCAAGGTCGTAAGCGTGGGTTGGGATAGGAGGATATTCCGTCTCTGCTCAAATACAGGGTGTAGACCCTTCAGGAATTTCATCATACGCTGCCGGAAAATATAAGCCAGGAACGTCTGAAAGTACTTTGCGAAGGCTAGTTCGACTTGTGCATCTTCCATCCCAAAAGGATCATAATGATCCAGATCAGACCAATACTTCTTCAACAGGGCCGCGTACTCAGAGATGGTACGGTCGTCTTGGGCCACCCTATCGAGTTCATCTTGCAGCTGAAAGACTCGCATAGGGTTGCCGGAGCCGGAGTACATATCTTTGAGAGTTTGCCATATATCAGCAACAGCCTCCATAGCCTCGACATTGCCCGACACCTGGTCGGTTAAAGAGGCAGTCAACCACCCAGCCACGACGTTGTTGACAATCTCCCACACAGCAAACTCCTTGGTGGAGTGATCGGCTGGCGCCTTGGCTTGGCCAGTGACATAGCCAACCAAGCCACGTCCCTTCAGTGTCCGCATCGCCTGCCGCGACCACTTCAAGTAGTTGGAAGTTCCTTCCAACTTCGTCTCCAGCTTCTCCAATTTCCCTATTTTGTAAGGGGACGGATCCACATCAGTATGGATCACACGTGGGGTTACCTCGGTTAATCTTTTGGATAAGATATCAACCAAGGCCTTCATCTCTTCGGCCGTCAGTTTTTTACTGATCGAATCCATGGCCGCGGCAACTGTGAACCCTATTCGTCGTCTTCCTCGTCGAACTTCGTCGTCTTCGTCTTCTTCGACGTCAGAGACTTTACGAATGCGCTACTAACTTGGCCAGCACCGGCGCGCGCATGTAAAGTGAACACGTCAGGACACCAGAGAAGACATGATCAGTCTCTGTATAGATCCCGATGTGAATGAGGAATAACAAAATAAACATTTGTTAGTTCCAAACGGCGCAATCTAGGAACGGAGTCGGTGCAAATAAAGATTTGACATCTCGACTGTCTTCGAAATACGCCTTTTTTTTGGCGGCTAGGGTTGGGGCTAAGGTTTGGATGGGGCTGCTAGAGCTAGGGTTAGGGTTTCCATGGCAAGGGAGGCTAGGGTTAGGAGGGGGGGGGCGGGAGGGTGCTTGAGGGGTGCTGGAGGAGGGGGCGGGGCGGGGTGCTGGAGGAGGGGGGGGGGGGGGGGGAGGCTGCCGGGGTCGGGGCTACGTCAGGGGGGCGGGGGGTGGGGGGGGGAGGGGGTTCGGGGCTGCTACAGGGGGGGTCGGGGGTCGGGGGGTCGAGGGGGGGGGTTCGTCTAGGAGGGAGCGGGAGGGAGGGGGGGCGGGGGGGTTCGGGGCTGCTACAGGGGGGGTCGGGGTGAGGGGGTCGAGGGAGGGTCGGGCTGCCACAGGCTTGGGGGGGGGTGTGGTGGGGGGGGGGGGGTTCGGCTAGAGAGAGAGAGAGAGAATTTTATTTTTTATTTTTTTGTGGAGAGAGAGAGTTATGGCTCTGATACCATGTAGAAAATAATTGTTGGATGATTTTATTGATTGACTACTTCACTATATATAGGGAGTCTAGCTCCTCTACATACTACATATTTCGATGTGGGACTAAAGATCCCTTATTGACTCTCAACAAGATGTCATTCATCGTTGCTTGGAAGGTGGATGGGGCATTAGTAAGCCCAAAAGGCATTACTAAAAACTCATATGCCCTTCATGAGTTCTAAAGGCAGTTTTGTGTACATCTCTTTCATCCATTCTTATTTGATGGTAACCAGATCTAAGGTCTAGCTTAGAACAGCATTTGGCTCCATTAAGTTCATCAAATAGCTCTTTTACCAAGGGAATTGGGAACCTGTCTTTGCCTGTGCTTTGGTTATGTGCTCTATAGTCTATGCACATCCTCCAAGTGCCATCAGACTTCTTGACCAGGATAACTGGAGATGAGTAGGAGTTAGTGATGTTCCTCATAATACCAGTCTCTAACATCTCTCCAACTTGCCTCTCAATTTCATTCTTGTGAAGGAAGGGATGTCTATAGGGCCTGCTGCATACATGTTGATATATATATAGTGTTATTGGGCTTTAGTCCCACATTGGCTAGAATGATAGGAGAGGAGGCTAGCCTCTCCTATATATATGTTGTTACTCCATTCAATAAAATCACTTAAAGTCTCAACATGGTATCAGAGCCTAAAATTGCTTAGCATACCGTTAGAGACCCCTCCTCCACACAAACCCTAACCCTAATCCCCCTTCTACGCCGCCGCTGCCGCCCGCTGCCGCTGCAGCCGCCCGCTGCCGCCCGCTGCAGCTGCTGCCGCGCCGCCGCCGCCGCAGCGCCGCCCCGCTGCTGCTGCAGCTGCCGCGCCGCCGCCGCCGCTGCCGCGCTGCTGCCGTTGCTGTGCCGCTGTTGCGGCTGCAACTGCTGCTGCTGCTGCCGTTTTTACGGCTGCAGGATTCATTGTACCGCTATTGCGGGTACAAGATTCACGCTCGTTTCTGTACCGTTTTTACGGCTGCAGGATTCATTGTACCGCTATTGCGGGTACAAGATTCACGCTCGTTCTTGAGATCAATCTCAAGGAGATGCCTATAATCCCTAGATCCGATGAAATCAGACATATTCGGATTTAGGAGAGGACGGCAAGGACGAGCGTGAGTCGTGGAGCAAGTGTGAAGTGATCGAGAAGAAGCATCGATGGAGGAGATTCTCAAGAAGCTGGATGCTGACGATGTGGCGACATTGCTGAAGTTGATAAAGGTGTCGGCTGGTGAAAGCACGACACGAGCACCGCCAAAGTTAGAACTACCCTCCATCGATCTGAAGTTGGATGGACCAGCCACCTATTTGAGTTGGTCACGGCGGGTGAGAAGAACCCTTGCAGGTAAGAACCTGGAGGGATTCTTGACAGGCGAGAAGACAGAGCCGGAAGAGGGCTCGACAGGACGCGACGAGTGAAAATCCACTCATATGGTGATTTATATCTGGCTTCTCAACTCCTTAGTCCAGTCTATTGCTTCCACAGTAGATGGCATTGAGATGGTGAAAGACGTATGGAAGAAATTGAGAAGAACCTATGATGGCATAGGTAACAATCTACGGATCTTCCAGATAAAAGGGGAGATCGACGACACCGTACAAGGCGAGAAGACGGTGCAGGAGTACGCTACGGAGTTGGAACGCCTCTGGCTGGATTATGATCACCATTCCAAACGGGCAAGCTGCGGGGACCCAAAGTGCAAGGAGAGACAGGTGTGTCTGCAGGAGAGGACGATGAAATTCCTTAAGGGACTGACTGCAGCATTCACACAGAGAACAGCCTTACTCCTCGCCCAGCCAGCGATCCCTAGTCTCGAGGAGGCTATCTCAGCCATGATTCAGGAGGAGACGCGGATCAGATTACAGACAGGGACAGGCGCATCATCGACAGGTGCTTTACCCGAAGTGAAGTCAGCACTAGCAGCTACCGGTTCGGGGGATACAGGATCCAAGGGAGAGCTCTGGCAACAGAATCGGCAGTGCTACAACTGTGGGGAGATGGGCCACCATCGATATGCTTGTACCAAACCACCTAAGGAGGGAGACTCAGGTGGTGGACGTGGACGAGGATATGCTGGACGTGGACGTGGTCGAGGAGGCCGACGAGGCGGTCGAGGAGGCTATCGGGCAAACCTGCTGGTGGCAGATGGGAATGGAGGAGCTGGCGGCGCCTTTACTGAGGAGGATCAGGCGCTACTGGATCTGCTGGAGAGAAAGCAAAAAGCGTCAATCGAAGGAGACAGGAGGAGCGTAGCAGAGGAGGCATCCACTCCATTCTTCAACGCCGCTATGTATGCCCATCCATCAGAAGGTACTGACGAGTCTCACGCTCTTGCATCTATGTCTTCCCTTAAAATGTCAGACTGGATTATCGACTCAGGAGCATCTCGGCATGTGACCGGAAATGCTAGTAAGTTTTCCTCGTACACTCACCTAGCATCGACAGACACCATTCAGACTGCGGATGGTACTTTCCAACCAGTGGTCGGTAAGGGTACTGTTAATTGTACGGGTTCAGTAAGGTTATCCAATGTTTTGCATGCTCCATCCTTCCCAGTCAGTCTCTTGTCTATTAGTTCTATAATTCTCCAACTAAAATGCATTGTTTCTTTTGATATTCCTAAGGTGATCTTCCAGGAGAAAGGGACGGGACGAAGACTTGGGACTGGCACTTGGCATGATGGACTGTGGTACCTAGATCAAGACGGACTGGACTCAGCATTGGTGTCTATGGCAGAGAAGGCTGGAATGGAGGAGCTGCAGCAGAAGACTGAAGACACTTTGATACTTCATCATAGGAGGATGGGGCATTCTTCCTTTGATACTCTAAATAAGTTGTATCCAGATATGTATGCAAAATCAAATAAAAGGAAATTAGTATGTGATGCATGTGAGTTAGAAAAACTTACTAGGAGTTCATATGTTGGAAATGGTCATAAGAGTTCTTCAGTCTTTGAGGTAGTTCATTCTGATGTTTGGGGCCCATGTGCTACTAACACTATGAATGGGTATAAGTATTTTGTTTCGTTTATCGATTGTGCATCTCGTGTCACCTGGCTGTATTTGATGAAGAACAAAAGTGATGTATTTGCTTGTTTTCGGGACTTTCATAAATATGTCCAGACTCAGTATAATGCAGTGGTGAAGATACTGAGATCTGACAATGGGACGGAGTATACCAATAGGACACTTGCAGAGTACTTGTCAGCACATGGAATACAGCATCAGACCTCTTGTGCATATACACCAGCACAAAATGGAGTAGCAGAAAGGAAGAACCGACATCTTCTGGAGACCGCAAGAAGTATGATGATCGACATGAATGTCCCACAACACCTATGGGGATATGCGGTGTTGACAGCAGCTCAACTTATAAACAGGATGCCTTCAAAAGTCCTGGGATGGAAGTCTCCATGTGAAGTATTACAAGGTAATAATAGTGGAATACTTCCACTAAAGGTGTTTGGATGTGTGTGTTTTGTGAAGGACAACAGACCATTCGTTGGAAAACTTGACCCTAGAGCAGTCAAGTGCATCTTCGTGGGCTACTCAGCAACTCAGAAGGGGTATGTATGCTGGAGTCCAGTAGAGAAGAAGAAATTTGTTAGTATGGACGTCCACTTCCGGGAGCATGAGCCATATTACCGCCTGGATGGAACTTCGTATAACACGCCTCATACTACAAGTATAAGGCGAGAGGGGGAGATAGAGAACTTGGAGAACCTGGTGGTAACCGATTTAGAAGTTTGGCATAGAGACACGGTTGAGGAGGAACATGAAGGTGAAGCGGAACAGAGGGAGGAGACGAGAAGTGTTACACCTACGGCTCAGGGGGAGTTACTGACCTACAACAGGAGAAACAACAAGCAGACTACAGGACCAGTACCTACAGTGTCAGTGCCAAGTCCCTTGCATGCGCCTGTCCCAACTCCTGAGACACCTATACCACCATCCTCCTCATCTACACCACCATCCTCCTCATCTACACCACCACCCTTCTCAGGTGATATCGTTCCTCCCATACCACTACCTACACGAAGGACTACTCGCAGCAATGCGGGAAATCCTCCGGACAGATATGGTTGGGATCTTGCTAAGTTTGTTTCTTATGATCATATATCTTCTTCTCATGGAGCATTTATAGCATCTTTGGATAGTATTACTGTACCTAACAATTGGCAGGTTGCCAAGAACGATCCAAAGTGGAAAGCGGCAATGCACAAGGAGTTGGGAGCTCTTGAGAAGAACCACACTTGGGAGCTGGTGAGACTGCCAGAAGGGAAAAGAGCAGTTGGATGTAAATGGGTTTTTACTGTGAAACAGAACCCAGATGGACAGGTTGAGCGCTATAAAGCTCGACTGGTGGCAAAAGGATACAGTCAGACGTACGGCATCGACTATGACGAGACCTTTGCACCAGTGGCGAAGATGAGCACTGTCAGGACCTTGATCTCCCTGGCAGCCAATGGAGGGTGGAAGCTACACCAACTGGATGTGAAGAATGCATTTCTTCATGGAGATCTAGTAGAGGAGGTGTACATGGAGATACCACCAGGATTCGGCACAAAACAGACAGAAGGCAAGGTCTGCAGACTGAAGAAGTCTCTCTATGGACTGAAGCAGTCTCCTCGGGCATGGTTTGACAGGTTCAGGAGAGCAATGATAGGGATGGGATATCAGCAGATCAATGCTGATCACACTGTCTTCTTCAGACGGAGTGGAGGCCATATCACCATGCTTGCAGTATATGTAGATGATATGATTATCACAGGCAATGATGAGCAGGAGATCGCCCAACTCAAAGTAAAACTTGGCAAGGAGTTCGAGGTGAAAGATCTTGGCCCCCTTCGATACTTCCTTGGGATTGAGATTGCTCGAGATAATGAGGGAATCGTTCTTTCTCAAAGGAAGTACGCACTGGACCTGCTTACGGAAACAGGGATGATGGGATGTAAACCAGCTACGACACCGATAGACCAGAAGTTTAAACTGGATGCTGAAGCTGGAGAACCAGTTGACCGGGATAGATATCAGAGATTGGTGGGCAAGTTAATCTACTTAAGCCACACTCGACCTGATATCAGCTTTGCGGTAAGTGTAGTAAGCCGCTACATGCATGACCCCCGGAAGGGTCACATGGACGCAGTGTACCAGATTCTGAGGTACTTGAAGGGAGCCCCCGGGAAGGGACTGATCTTTAGAAGAAATAATCATGTAGGCATTGAGGGCTATTGTGATTCTGACTGGGCTAGCTGTGCTGACGACAGGAGATCCACATCGGGATACTGCATATTTGTAGGAGGCAACTTGGTCTCTTGGAGGAGTAAGAAGCAGTCAGTAGTGGCCAGATCAACAGCTGAAGCAGAGTATAGAGCGATGGCCTTGGGAGTCACAGAACTATTGTGGTTGAAGAATATGCTGACGGAGCTAAAGCTGGACCAGGGAACAAAGATGAAGCTATGGTGTGACAACCAGTCAGCTATTAATATTGCCAACAATCTAGTGCAGCATGACAGGACCAAACATATTGAGATTGACAGATTCTTCATCAAAGAGAAACTGGATAAAGGAGAACTAGAGCTGGGCTATGTTCCAACCAAAGATCAGGTAGCAGACGGACTGACAAAGGGGCTTAGTTCTATCAACATGATGAGAGGATGTGACAAGATGGGCTTAGTGAATATCTTTCGCCCATCTTGAGGGGGAGTGTTGATATATATATATAGTGTTATTGGGCTTTAGTCCCACATTGGCTAGAATGATAGGAGAGGAGGCTAGCCTCTCCTATATATATGTTGTTACTCCATTCAATAAAATCACTTAAAGTCTCAACAATACAGTTGTGCTCCTGGAAGTAGGGGGATTTGGTGATCATAAGGCCTTCTTGGAGGTACTCCAGTGGGTTCATCAAACAGATGTTTGTATTTATCTAACAACCCCTGGACTCCTTATTCTTCCTGAACTGAGTCTTCATTGCAGTCTTGCCATGCACACAATTGTATCATAAAGAAGTGTGGTTTCTGCCTGAGGTCTCGGAGTTCCAGTTCACAAAGATTTTTCTGGTGTTTCATCCCTTGGAATTTATGTTCCACTCCCTTGCTTGTGAACCTCATAGTGAGGTCCTGGAAATTCCACATGATGTCATCCAGAGTACTGAGCCAGTTTGCTCCAAGTACTATTTGGCAACCAGAAATTGGTAGGGGAAGCAGATCAGTGATAATTCGAGTACCTTGGCATTCAATTATGACATCTTTACAGAGCCCCTTGCTGGTTAGCTTAGCCCCATTTGCTACCATCAAATCAAAGTGCTGCCAATTGACATAGGGAGTTTAAATCTCTCACTGAAGGAGGTGTCAATGAAACTGTGAGTTGACCTTGAATCAATTAGGATGATCACAGGTTTACTCTTCACAGTTCCCTTCATCTTCATAGTGGACTGATGGAGTGTTCCAGATAGGGCTTGCAATGATATCTCAAACAAGCTTTGGGAACTGTTAAGAATAGCTTCCTTATTCCCTGGCAATGAGGTAGGATCTTCAGTAGTATCAGTGTCATCTTCATCTTCATCTGCCACCAACATAAACAGCTTCTTGTCTCTGCACTTGTGTCCCCTAGACCACTTCTCATCACACAAAAAACACAATCCCAAGTTTTTTCTTCTCAGTAACTCACTTGATGATATAGTATTAGCTTGGAATTTGGAAGCAGTTCTTCCCTCTGTTCCTTGCATGACCCCCTTGTTCTGAGTTTTACTGTTATTGGAATGTGAGGTAGGGTTCCCACTTGCCCATTTGTTAGATTGACTGATAGCCCTATAATTTTTTTTTTGATTGCTGCAATTTTGGACTCATGTAGTTTGGACACTTGCATGGCTGCTGGAAGGCTAACTGGATTAGCAACTAGTAGTACTTCATATCTAATCTCCTCTTTGAGCCCTCCTATATAATGACTGACCAGGCTCTTCTCAGGTATTCCAGCTATCTTTTTAGACAATTTTTGGAATTGTGAAGTATACTCTTGGACTGTTCCCTCTTGTTTCAACAACTTGAGATCAATTGTATGATCTGTAAATTGAGAAGGCTCAAATTCCATTCTGATACACTGGTAGAACTCTTCCCAACTAACAGCTCTGCCTCTAATGGTGACAAGCCAATCATACCAATATGCAGCAGTTCCCTTGAGTTGTACAGAACAGTACTTCACCTTGTCCCACTCTTGTATGCCATAAAAGCAAAAATAATGGTTTGCTCAAAGTAACCATTCTTCTACATCTCCCTCACCATCAAATTCAGGTAGTTTAAGTCTGGGAGATGGCTGACCCCAACCTTGGCCTCCCATACTTGCGCCTATGTTGAATCCAGTAAGAACTGGTGAACCCATATGAACAGCAGTCGAGTTTTGCATTCCCTGTGCCATTCTGGGGGTTTGTACTGGTGAAGGATAAATGAATGGAGGGTGTTCAAACTTATACATGGGGATTTGGTGATGAATTGGAACATTTCCCGATGGTATTTGGTTTGATAAAGGTGATGGAGGAGTAGGGAGTGGTGTGGTGTATAGTCTGGAAAAATGGATCTGTGGTGAGGTGGTTAGTGTAGGTGGTGGTGGTAAGGTGGTTACAAGCGGGGGAAAGTCTGCCACTCTTCTTGTTCGACCAAATTCTTCAACCAACTGATCAATTTTACAACCAAATTGACTGAATTTTTGACTCAGATCTAGAACAGTACCTTCCAAAGCATGGAGCCGTTCCTCTCCCGCAGTTGTTCTTCGAGCTTCCATCGTCTCCTGCTGTGATACCCGAGCGCTCGACTCTTGCTCTTGACTGCTCTCGATCACTGGATCAAGAGGCTCTGATACCAAATTGGTACGACTCCATCCTGCTGCACCAGTGTCCAGATTGGGTATGGGAGAATGATGCATGCTGGGTATGACTTGAATTGAATGACAATGAACAAATGTAATAGGAAAGCAAGCTTTATTGAAGTGGCTATGAGCAATTACAAAAAGAAGAAGACAGGAATGATGCAAATAGTAAGTTTCTTCATAATTTCTCCATGCCTTTCTTTACAATTCTTTCCCTATTTAGGTAACCAGAGAATACCCTACTGACAGAGTGAGCTGGCTAATTTGCAGGAAAAGAAGAGCTAGCTGACATGGCTAATTGCCTAACAAACTATGCTGACCTGGCTGATTGTCTAACAAACTTTGCTGACCTGGCTGACTGGTTAACTAACTGCTAAGTTGTCATCTACTAACAGCTAGACTGAGCTAATTCATTTGACAGGAAATGGAGTCAAGAGGTTTGATCTGTATCAGCTTGAGGAGGATATATAGCGAGGATGCAACCGACTACAAATATTGTTACTTGTGCTTTCAAAGATGGAGAAAATTGTTGCCCAAACAAAGTGGGGCTAATTTCACATTTTCTTCGAGTTGGTGATTTCAATTTTTATTGGACTTGACCAACTACGGTCATTGATTCAATGCGCTTCTGGGAAACAAATAAGAGTCAAGGTATAGAGATTGTTGCAATTGACTCTCATTTGGACTAGGAAAGTAATCTAGTTGAATAGACCTATAATAAATAAATAAATAAATTTCCATTTAAAGAAACGAAATATAAAAGTTGGTTTTTCCTCTTTCCTTTTATATGTAGGTGGTGTACATGTGACTATAAATTGCGTTCATGTTCCAGGAATTGTGGATTTAGGGTGTGTCTGTGTGAGTTATTTTGATTGTAATTCAAATATATATAACATACACATATATACTAGAAGAAAATTTTCTTCTTCTTCCAACTTGCTTGTAGATTGTGTGTTCAAAACAGCCCCAATCAAATTGGTTGGAATCACAAAGATTAGATGATGAAATTGTTGGCTCCATGAAGAACACTAGAGATGAGATGAAATCAAGAAAACTCACCTAGGACCAGTTTGCCTTTTCAGCCACATACTTCACAGATCTCTCTGAGCAGAAGAACCCAGGAAAAATTGGTTGGTTGGAATAACAAGCTTTTACCTAGGACCCAACATCAGTTATGGGGCCGCCCAAAACCCAGTAGTAACTGACGAACAATGGAGATGTTCAGAGGGGGAGAGAGAGAGAGAGAACATTTCAAGTTTTTTCTTTTCTTTTTTGCGTGGGTATTTATTTGATTTGAGAGGCTTTCTTCTTCTTTCAACTTTTCAAGGGCTTTTTCTTTGATTGAATGGGGACTTTTAAATTTTTTTTTACTTTCAACATTTTGGTAAACCAATACAGTTCTTCGAATTTTCTGTATTTCGATTTAGATATTCAAAATATATACTCCTATATAATAAAAAATTGGATTCATCAAAAAATTTGGGATTCGAACCTGCGGCGCCGAAATCCTGTTGTTACCACTAGGTCACAACCCACAAACTCTCCCAATAATTTTCTCTCAATTTTATTCTATGTGGCAGTGATGTAGGATGGAGAGTTTCTATAGAAACTTGTTGGAGTTTTGGTTTTTTCCGTTAGAAAACTTTATTCCCACATCGAAAAAAACAAAGAGATTGTATCTCTATATATTAGCTTTGCTATTATTGGAGATGCACATGTGATGTGGAGGTGCACATGGGTTTGCCATGTGGGATTATTTTTCTAATGGGAAAAAGGCTAAAATCAACAATTAAAGCATTCATGCTTTTTGCTCTTGGAAAATTTATTGCCATGTGGGGTTATTTTTCTAATGGGAAAAAGGCTAAAATCAACAATTAAAGCATTCAACAATTAAAGTTTGATGGAGAGCATTATCAAGTCTAGAAAAGGAAGGTTTATCTCACTCTTCAACTCAGAGACGTTGATCACGTGCTTCTTGAAGAGGAACCTACCGTTCCAGATACTGGGTCTGCTGCCGCAATCACTGCGGCTACTAAACTTCAGGCCAAGTGGAGAAAGAAAAATAGCATTTGCATGCTACTTATCCTGAATGCTATGGAGGATTCCCTAGCAGAATCATACAGTAAGAAGACAATTGCCAGAGACATATGGGAGTCTCTGGAGAAACTGGACGAAGAAGACAAGAACAGGAGCAAGATATTTGTGGTTGAAAAATATCACAAATGGCTCTTTGAGGACGAGAAGTCCATGTTGCCGCAGGTAAAAGAATTTCTGAAGCTGCGACAGAAGTTGGAAGACGAGACGATGCCCCTCCCCGACAAGTTTGTTGTTGGAGGGATTGTCTCAAAGTTCCTCGCTGGGTGGAGTAAGTTCTATGCAAACATGCATAGGAAGAAGCTTGAGATCAGCCTTGAAGATCTCTTGCAGGAAATCTATGTTGAGGACCAGATGCGGGCTCAACTGAAGGTGGACGCACTGTCCAAGCAATTGGCTAACGCCAATCTGGTTCATACCAAGGAACCAAGGGGAAAGCAAGCGGCTTCCCACAGCAAGAAGAAGGACCCTAACAATCTGAGCATGAAGGAGACTTCCTTCAAGCGAAAGAAGGCAAAGTCTCAGATGTCTTATTTCAAGTGTGGCAAGAAGGGCCACTTCAAGAATGAATGCAAAGCAAAGACCAAGCAATCAGAGCAAGGAGAGCCTAGTAATGTATCTATGATCACTGACGTTGTTGCTATGATTGCGTAGGTTGATGCGGTAAGGACTGACTCTGACTGGTGGGTAGATACTGGAGCCTCCTGCCATGTCTGCTCCAGTAAGGAGTGGTTCACCACCTACACACCTACTTCTGAAGTGGTTATGATGGCGAACCAGGCACAAGCTGAAGTGCTCGGGATCGGGACGGTGGTGTTGAAGCTGACTTCTGGGAAGTCTCTAACGCTTCAAGGCGTGAAGCACGTACCTGCTATCGCCAAGAACCTGATCTCAGGAGGCCTACTCTGTAACGCAGGCCTCAGGATGGACATCAATGCTGGCCAGATGGTGATGTTTATCAAGGGAACATGTGAAACCCAGTTTTCGTTTCGTAATTTATTATTATTGTTATAATATTATTACTATTTTTATTATTATAAATTGTGGGTTTAAAAAAATTAATTTTAAAATTTATAATACGGATTTTTGGTTGCCGACCTGACCCGAGCCTGGACCTGTTCGAACCCAACTTCCCGAAACCCAATTGGAACCCATTCCCTTTTTATTTGAAATCCTGATTTCTTTTTTTTTAAAAATAATTTTACCTGTTGGCCTGGTCACCCACGACCAGGCCTTCCCCCCATTCTCCTGCCCCTCACTTCTCTTCACCACACGTCACATTTTTCCCACAAAGGAAGCATAACCCCAACTCCTTAAATAATTCCCCCACCAACTCTCCTACCATAACTCCCCTCTCCACACTTCAGAGTACCTCTTCTTCTCCCCAACCGGCCAAACCCTCCCGACGCCGACACCCGATGCCCTCCCCTGCCGGCACCGCCCCGCGGCCAACTCCGCCCGACCGACCAGCAGCCCCAGGCCGCGCCCCGTCTTCCGCGCGGTCTCCCCGGCGCCGCCCCTGCGCTGCCCTAGCTCAGCGCCCGTGGCCACCTCCTCTCGGCCCCAACTCCGGCGCCCCTCCCGCCGGACCCCCTTGGTCGGCCGTGCCTTAGCACCGCCCTCCAGAGCCCGAGCCCCTTCCCGCTTGGCTGACCCGCGCCCCGCGAGTCCCCGGCCCACCTTCGGCCGCCGCCCAGCGCCCCTTTCCAGCCGCTGCCGTCCCCGCAGCCCCGATCCGCGCGCGCGTAGCCCCGCCCCGAATGGCCAGTACCTGCGTGTGCTTTCGGCGTGGTTCGATTCCGATTCCAAGTTCGTTTCCACGTATTCGCTTGTCCCGAGTCCGAGGCAACCCTTCGAATTTCGTCGTTTTTGGTAATTTCTGGTTAATCATAGTAGTTCGTCCCTCCCGTGTCTATGATGAGATTGGTCCACGAATTTCCTTCGGGAATTCGATTTTGGGTTACGTTTTGTTTCCAGGATTTTCCGAGAGATTTTCGGGAAAGCCTATGTTGGTTTGGTTTCGATTTTCCGAAACTTTCAGAAAAGAGTTCTGTGAATATTTGGTTTTCAGATTTTGTCGAATTGTTGCTGTGATGTCTTCTGGGTTGATTTCGGATTTTCGAATTCGTTTCGAGTTGTACCGAAATAATTTTGGGAATGATTTGTGATTATTTATATATATATATATATATATATATATATATATATATATATATATATATATATATATATTGGATTTCCCTGGTTTAGGATACTTGCAGGAAATTATGGCGCACTTTTCCAGTTTTTGGGTTGACCGAAAATAGAGGAAGTGCTGCCGGATTTTTCTATAAAATTTAATTATAATTTTGAAATGGTTTTAAAATGGTTTTTCAGAAAAGGATATTATTTTGGATTTTTGGGCGACGACCGTATTGGTTAATGGGCCCTGGCTAAGTGCAAACGAAACCGGCTTCGTCCGGACGTTGAGGCATTAGCCTATATGACGATTGGACCAATATCTGAGACTCATTATTAATTTAATTTATTTTAATTATTAGTTTATTCATAATTAAATTGTAGGATAATGTTAGAACTAACAACTGTTTCTTCTTATTTCAATTTATGTAAAATAAATTGTAAGGGCATAAGCCCAGCTTTTCTATTTTTCTGTGGCCTGTAATTATGGTAGCGTAGTTTTCTTTCACTTTCTGGTTTTGCGGGTTTTTAGCGTATACGTGTAAATCTAAAATTAATTTTGATATAGAAAATTAATAAAGTTTTCTGACATTAAAATTTATAAGTTTGTAATATTTAAACAACGATCATGTTTTTCTTATTTAACAAGAAATTTAGTTTTATATGTATAATTACGAAAATACAAAGTTTTAATCCAATAAATTGGTAACTATGAGTTTTTCCAAAATACAAGTCAAATTGATCTTTCCTTCGTTATTAATTACAACGCACCGATAATCGCGTTTTTGTTTGTGATTGCATAAATAAAGATTAAAATTGATTAGGACACAATTAGAGATTGCAACTAGCATAGTTAGCTTGGTAACTCTGGAATCTGAGTCGAACTTCTCGAATGTAGGATTTCGAGGACGAGTCTAGTTTCCATCTCGAAGTCTTCAACCCTTCAAATCCAGTCAAACCAAGGCAAGTACATTTTGTGTTAGTTTACAATTATTTAATAATCGCTTTACTGCAAGTTTAAACCACGATGCAACACGGAACTCTCTCTGAGAGCACTGACTGATTGATTGTTGGGTACTGGGGGAGTAGTGCAATGAGTATGACCACATCCAAAGTAACTTAGAACTGTATTAGCTTATCCCTCATACACACGGGGATAAGCCGTATCGTATCAATAGGATACAACTGTACAACCCAAGCCGGTCATATTTATTGCCTATTCAAATCACACTGTTTAACTGCTAGAAAACTGTTTACTTTAAATTGTTTAAAAGTGCATGATTCTATTATTATTTTAATTGTCAAGTTAGCATGAATTGTACTTTGCTCCCTCCTGACTGGAGATACATTTTTAGGTTCTAATGATGATGCTGAGCTATTGATAAATAGTTATTACGACCCGGTTCTGTACCCTGTGGTGTTGCCAGAGTCCCCATTGGAGGACGCAGGACCTGAGGCTGACGAGCCGAACGCTTAGCTAGATTTTTCCTGTTTCCAGTTTTTGTTGTTTTGAAATTTGTTAGTTTGAATTCAGCATTCATTTCAGTTCTTTTACTTTCCAGTTGTATTTAATCAAATGTTAAATAAAGTTTAAATTCTCGAATTTTCAGTTGTGACATATATGTAGATGTTGTTGTGATTACCTGCAATAGTGGATACAGCTTACTGCCGCCGTCTCAACAACGGTGCAGGCTGGGCATGATCTGGTTCGACCTAATTATTTGGGATCGGGTCGTGACATATTTTTAATGGTGGCCCATGCAGGTCCATGAAACAACAACTTAGAAAAACATACCTAGAAACAATTAGAACACTAGAACATTGACTTGTCACAACATAGGTCCGAATTATATATATATAAATTTTTGTTTGATTATAGCCTAGTAGGATACCTTGCTTATGTTTGCCTCCTAAACCTTTCAGACTATGACTAGAGGAAAGACAACTCGTTCCAGTCCTGCTGATGACAAGGTGATAACTCCTGACCATACCCCTCATTCTCAGGCCCGTTCCAGTCCTTCTCTTTTGCAGCTCATCAATCCCCCTTTGCTGCACAATTCCCTAGCCCAGCTCATACTACAGTCGAACCTATTCCTCCCACGGTAATTTCACCATCTCCTGTTATGATAGTTACTCATGTCGCCCCACCAGTACCAGCAGACACCTCACAAATGGTTGCCCTGCTTCAAGGAATCCTGGAGTCCCAGAAGGCCCAAGCCGAGGCCCAGCAGAAACAGATTGATATCACGAGAGATGTTATGAAGGATGTCAATGACGTAGCCTTAGCTATCTTAAACCAAGTTGGTGCGGAACCTCACCCTAGGAGGGGTACCCCTGAATCTAGAAGATATTTGGGTCCCATCAAGTACTCTACTTTCCGGCAGTCTTGTCGTAAGAGGCTATTGGCTTGTGACTACTGCAATAGGCCTGGTCATCAGGCCGTTAGTTGTCGCAAGAGATTGGGACAATGTTTGGCATATGGATCCGCTGAACATCGGGTAAAGGACTGTCCCTTATCTTTCCATCGTACCAGAGCACCAATCCCAGCAACACCTGCTACGCCGCAACCTAGGGACTCTCTTCCTATCGAGCAGACCTTGCCGCCTACACCCACTGCAGAAAGGCATGATGCAGACTCGAGGATCATAGAAGAAGATGAAGCAGTTGGAGACTGCTCGTGCAAGAGCCAGAGCTATGAAGACTAGTACCTAGAACTGCTAAAGCATTATCTATTGTTATAAGAATTTGTAACAGGATGTCCTTAGAATTATTATGAGAGTCTTGCTGTAATTCTCCAATATGAATAAATTTTTTGGTTACACCTTTATGGTAGATATTTTTTCCAAAGTCTTTCCCCTACAATACAATCTCTGAAAATTGTAATCTTAATGAGAAGGTATGTAAGGCGATATTTATCAAGGATATATTGGTGATTAAGAATTTGAAGAATAGAATTTTGGAATACCCAGATATTAGTTAGTACTTATAACAATTGGGAGTGATAGTGACATGAGGAGTGAATTTTGACCTTAACCAGTTTAGGCCGACTGTATGATGGTATATGTTACTACATATTTTTCCTTGGTTTTTGTATCTTTTAGCGCCCCATGATTTTCGGGAATTATTTCCTTTCCATATCTTTAACAGATTTTAGCATCCTTTAGGATCTATACTTTTTCGCTATTTATGGACCAATATTAGAACTCTCCAATCTCCTTCGTCAGCAAACCTATTTTTCAAACTTCTCCACTAGTCGATCAAATCTTATCTCTCTACCTTTATTTGGAATCCAGACTCGTTCGCCATCTAGAGTTTCTAAATCTAATAAACCCTTATCTATCCGAATACTTCTACGACAAGCGTATCCAACCATTCGCCTTAACCTCATTTTTTATTGACTTTCTCGGAACTAATCCTGAACCAAATTCTCTATGCAACTTCTTGATCAATTCAAGACCTAGACAGCTTTTAAACTCAATGCTTGAGTATCGTGAAGCACGAACGATCAGAGAATTGATTCCATCCTATTATTAAAATTTCTTTAGTCATTGAAAAACTTTTGAATTGTTGAACTATCCCCTGGTTGGCTTTGCTAAACCATTTTAACCTGACTTCCTTGAACCCATAAAGACATACTTCTTTTGTGTCAACCCTACTTACCTATCACATTCTCAAAACTATCATTGGATAAGAAATTATTTCTTCAAATAATTTTGGTGAACGTCTGTATCCTTTAAGTGATTTGTCGGGAATATTCTCACTGGCTTCTTCAAATCAACTCAAAGCTCTGATTCTTCTACCTTATCCTGTGTCCAACTCAATTGGTCATACTCAAGTTTGATCAATTTCTTCAAATCAATCTTTTAAATCTCAAGAGCTACTGGAACACGTATTTATCCTGATAAATTTTCTTGAAACCAGAAGAACCTACATCAACATCTTTTCCTATCATGACTAGAACCGTAGAACTCGTTTGAATTTTTCGGAAACTCCTTTGAAATTCTTATGGACAAAAGTTTGGGAAAATATTCCGTGACCTAATATGATTTCGCACATTGCGTTGTCTGAATTATGGAAAGTACGAGTTTACTGCAGCCAATTGTGCACTGGCGAGGCAAAAGACTCTAAAGTTGAAGTGATTTCGGGTGTTCATAGGTTTCCGGATATTATTGTGACTGTCCTAAAAGCACCATGTTGATCTTCTATGTTGCTTAGCCATGAAATGGATAAAGTTGAAAGATTACTCGGTAACCTAAAATTATTCAAGTTATTAGGTCAAAAAAAATTCACTGCAGTCAGGTGCACTCTGGCGAGGCAGGAATTCGAGACAAAGTGACTTCAAATATATTTGGTTTTCGAATATTATTCAGACTATATTCATACCATGGTTGTCTTTTGCACCATCAAATCATTCTGACTTTTGCCTGATTAGAGGATTTACATTTCTAGCGGTTGTCTCCATTTCCAGAAATCTCTTGTCACAACCAGAAAGAAAAGATTCCCTATAAAATTATACTTGATTTTTCCTAGAACTTATTAGGACCATATCAATCTCCATTGGCTCAATTCCTTTCAAGGTTCCATTTTTAGGGTGTTGCATATTTTTGTGGGTAGTTATATATTTTTGCAGCTATATAAAGTTGGTTGATAGTTATATGTAGGGAAAACCTAGATAGTCACCTAGCAATCTTATTGCATTAATCTGATAAAAGCACACTTAGGGGATCGATTTTATTCTATGAGATTAGATAGTTAAGGGTACCAAAGGGTAGCATGGCAAGGCACAAAAGCAAGTTAGTCTAGAGAGAATTATAAATTGTGGTTCATTTAGGAATGAATCATTAGTGGAGCATATTAGTACTTGGGTATTGGATTTGGTGAATGAAAGAAGGTGATGATTTTGAAATTTATGATTTGGGAAAAGGGTGATGATAGTGAGAGCTAGTAGTTATGACGTACAAGTAATTGATGGAGCGTACGTTGCAAGCAATATGGAATTGCATCGCTTAGTAGCTATCAAGATGAAGAAGTTTAGATCCTACCCGAAGATTATAGATACGGATGCAAGAGTAAGTTCGCACAAACATTCTAGTGGCTGACAATTCAGAAATAGAAGCAAAATTTTAATTATGGACTATGACTGTGTTTTTAAGGAGGGAAGACTGATGATTCGAAGGAAGTGCATGAATTGATCAAATTAGAATATCTAGAGGTGGTCCACATTACTAGAGACAGTAAAGGAAGCTTTGGACTGCATGTAGAGATTTTGATCATTCCCCTATTAGTACCCTGCCTTTAATTTCGAGGACAAAATTTTCTAAGGAGGGAAGATTGTGAAACCTAGTTTTCGTTTCGTAATTTATTATTATTGTTATAATATTATTACTATTTTTATTATTATAAATTGTGGGTTTAAAAAAATTAATTTTAAAATTTATAATTCGGATTTTTGGTTGCCGACCTGACCCAAGCCTGGACCTGTTCGAACCCAACTTCCCGAAACCCAATTGGAACCCATTCCCTTTTTATTTGAAATCCTGATTTCTTTTAAAAAAAAATAATTTTACCTGTTGGCCTGGTCACCCACGACCAGGCCTTCCCCCCATATTCTCCTGCCCCTCACTTCTCTTCACCACACGTCATATTTTTCCCATAAAGGAAGCATAACCCCCACTCCCTAAATAATTCCCCCCACCAACTCTCCTACCATAACTCCCCTCTCCACACTTTCTCCACACTTCAGAGCACCTCTTCTTCTCTCCAACCGGCCAAACCCTCCCGACGCCCTTTCCTGCCGGCGCCGCCCCGCGGCCAACTCCCCGACCGACTAGCAGCCCCAGGCTGCGCCCCGCCTTCCGTGCGGTCTCCCCGGCGCCGCCCCTGCGCTGCCCTAGCTCAGCGCCTGTGGCCACCCCCTCTTGGCCCCAACTCCGGCGCCCCTCCCGCCGGACCCCCTTTGTCGGCCGTGCCCTAGCACCGCCCTCCAAAGCCCGAGCCCCTTCCCGCTTGGCTGACCCGCGCCCCGCGATTCCCCGGCCCACCTTCGGCCGCCGCCCAGCGCCCCTTTCCAGCCGCTGCCGTCCCCGGCAGCCCCGATCCGCACGCGCGTAGCCCCGCCCCGAGTGGCCAGTACCTGCGTGTGCTTTCGGCGTGGTTCGATTCCGATTTCAAGTTCGTTTCCGCAGATTCACGTGTCCCGAGTCCGAGGCAACCCTTCGGATTCCGTCGTTTTTGGTAATTTCTGGTTAATCATAGTAGTACGTCCCTCCCGTGTCTATGATGAGATTGGTCCACGAATTTCCTTCGGGAATTTGATTTTGGGTTACGTTTTGTTTCTAGGATTTTCTGAGAGATTTTCGGGAAAGCCTATGTTGGTTTGGTTTTGATTTTCCGAAACTTTCGGAAAAGAGTTCTGTGAATATTTGGTTTTCTGATTTTGTCGAATTGTTGCTGTGATGTCTTCTGGGTTGATTTCAGATTTCTGAATTCGTTTCGGGTTGTTCCGAATTAATTTTGGAAATGATTTGTGATTATTTATATATATATATATATTGGATTTTCCTGGTTTGGGATACTTGCAGGAAATTATGGCGCACTTTCCCAGTTTTTGGGTTGACCGAAAATAGAGGAAGTGCTGCTGGATTTTTCTATAAAATTTAATTATAATTTTAAAATGGTTTTAAAATGGTTTTTCGGAAAAGGATATTATTTTGGATTTTTGGGCGACGACCGTATTGGTCAATGGGCCCTAGCTAAGTGCAAACGAAACAGGCTTCGCCCAGACGTTGAGGCATTAGCCTATATGACGATTGGACCAATATCTGAGACTCATTATTAATTTAAATTATTTAAATTATTAGTTTATTCATAATTAAATTCTAGGATAATGTTATAACTAACAACTGTTTCTTCTTATTTCAATTTATGTAAAATAAATTGTAAGGACATAAGCCCAGCTTTTCTATTTTTCTGTGGCCTGTAATTATGGTAGCGTAGTTTTCTTTCACTTTCTGGTTTTGCGGGTTTTTAGCGTATACGCGTAAATCTAAAATTAATTTTGATATAGAAAATTAATAAAGTTTTCTCACATTAAAATTTATAAGTGTGTAATATTTAAACAACGATCATGTCTTTCTCATTTAACAAGAAATTTAGTTTTATATGTATAATTACGAAAATACAAAGTTTTAACCCAATAAATTGGTAACTACGAGTTTTTCCAAAATACAAGTCAAATTGATCTTTCCTTCGTTATTAATTACAATGCACCGATAATCGCGTTTTTGTTTGTGATTGCATAAATAAAGATTAAAATTGATTAGGACATAATTAGATATTGCAACTAGCATAGTTAGCTTAGTAACTCTGGAATCTGAGTCGAACTTCTCGAATGTAGGATTTCGAGGACGAGTCTAGTTTCCATCTCGAAGTCTTCAACCCTTCAAATCCAGTCAAACCAAGGCGAGTACATTTTGTGTTAGTTTATAATTATTTAATAATCGCTTTACTGCAAGTTTAAACCACGATGCAATACGGAACTCTCTCTGAGATCACTGACTGATTGACTATTGGGTACTGGGGGAGTAGTATAATGAGTATGACCACATCCAAAGTAACTTAGAACTGTATTAGCTTATCCCTCATACACATGGGGATAAGCCGTATCGTATCAATAGGATACAACTGTTCAACCCAAGCCGGTCATATTTATTGCCTATTCAAATCACACTGTTTAACTGCTAGAAAATTGTTTACTTCAAATTGTTTAAAAGTGCATGATTCTATTATTATTTTAATTGTCAAGTTAGCATGAATTGTACTTTACTCCCTTCTGACTGGAGATACATTTTTAGGTTCTAATGATGATGTTGAGCTATTGATAAATAGCTATTACGACCCGGTTCTGTACCCTGTGGTGTTGCCAGAGTCCCCATTGGAGGATGCAGGACCTGAGGCTAACGAGCCGAACGCTTAGCTAGATTTTTCCTGTTTCCAGTTTTTGTTGTTTTGAAATTTGTTAGTTTGAATTCAGTATTCATTTCAGTTTTTTTACTTTCCAGTTGTATTTAATCAAATGTTAAATAAAGTTTAAATTCCCGAATTTTTAGTTGTGGCATATATATAGATGTTGTTGTGATTACCTGCAATAGTGGATACAGCTTACTGCCGCCGTCTCAACAACGGTGCAGGCTGGGCATGATCCGGTTCGACCCAATTATTTGGGATCGGGTCGTGATAGAACATATTTCGGGAAAGCTTTTTATACCGAAGGAATGTTCAAAATTCAGCTTGTAAATCAGTCCAATGTAATTAATGTGATTAATGAAATCACTCATTCTGCTTATACTCTTGAGTTGTGGCATAATAGGCTAGGACATGTTCATTGTAAACGAATAAATAGAATATCTAGTCTAGGACTTATCTCCATGTGTGGGGGTAAGGTAGAGAAATGTGAAATTTGTGCTCAAACAAAGATCACAAGGAAACCCTTTCCTCGGGTTAATCGAAGTACAGATCTTCTGGAGTTGGTACACTCCGATATCTGTGATTTCAAACAGTTATCTACAAAGGCCAGGATGAAGTATTTCATAACCTTCATCGATGACTTCTCAAAGTATGCGTTCGTCTACTTGCTGAAGGCTAAAGACGAAGCATTCGAGAAGTTTAAGGAGTTCAGAGCCGAAGCTGAGCGGCAGACTGGACAACAACTCAAAAGGATAAGAAGTGATCGAGGTGGGGAATACAGGTCTCATGAATTCGCATCGTTCTGCAAAGAACATGGAATTGTCAATGAGACTACGGCTCCGTACTCTCCTCAATCAAACGGAGTAGCAGAAAGGAAGAACAGACCGTTAACAGAAATGATTAACTCAATGTTGTTGACTGCTGGCCTTCCTAAGTGCTACTGGGGAGAAGCTGCATTGACGACCACTTTTATTCTAAATAGAGTGCCTCATGCAACTTCAGACGTTACTCCTCATGAACTCTGGTTCAAGGTCAGACCTAACTTGAATGTCATTCGAGTGTGGGGGTGTCTGGCGTATGTCAAGCTTCCAGATCTGAAGATTCAGAAGCTTGGGACAAGGACTACTAAGACAATCTTCTTGGGGTATGCCGAGAAGAGTGATGCTCGGAGATTTCTTGATATTGAGTCATATCATATCATTGAATCTCGCGACACAGAATATTTTGAAGACAAATTTACAAGGCATAAGAATATTGTTCTTGCTGATGTACCGGAGAACAATAAGGGTGCGCAGGAAACTGAAGTCTTCAATGAAGATGTGGTCCAAGAAGATATTATTGTTGAAACAATGATTGAACCAGAACAAGCTGAGCCGTCAGCTAAGCGTATGAGGAGGCCGAAGGATTTCGGAAGTGACTTTGTCACCTATAACGTGGAAGCTGATCCGCTTACCTATGATGAGGCGATGAAGACCAGAGACGCAGTTTTCTGGAAGGAGGCGATTGACAATAAATTTGATTCTATCACCTCAAATAACACTTGGGTGTTGGTTGATCTTCCTGAAGGAGCGAAACCCATCGGATGCAAATGGATCTTCAAGAAGAAGATGAAAGCAGACAGAACTATTGACAAGTTTAAGGCTAGGTTGGTAGCCAAAGGGTTTTCTCAGAAGCAGGGGATTGACTTTTTTGACACGTATGCTCCAGTAGCCCAGATGACTACCATCAGAATGTTGATTGCTCTCGCAGCAATACATAAGATGGTGATACATCAGATGGATGTGAATACGGCTTTCCTAAATGACGAGCTGACCGAAGAGATTTACATGCAACAGCCAGAGGGATTTATCATCAGGGGTCTTGAAGACAAAGTCTGCAAGTTGGTGAAATCTTTGTACGGTCTTAAACAGGCTCCCAAGATGTGGCATGAGAAATTCGACAAAATTATAAGGTCAAATGGCTACATGGTCAGCGATACGGACAAGTGTGTTTACACGAAGTTCGCTGATGGAAGAGGTGTGATCGTTTGTCTGTACGTAGACGACATGCTTATCCTAGGTACGGATATTAGCTGTGTCACGGAGACAAAAAAATTCATCTCAAGCAAGTTCAGTATGAAGGACCTGGGGAAAGCTGATATGATCGTAGGGATCAAGATCATCTGGACTAGCGCTGTCACAGTCTCATTATATTGAGAAAATGATCACTCGTTATGGGTATCGGGATCTTCCAGGGATCGATACGCCGTACAGGTGTGATCTGAAGCTTAAGCCTAATTCAGGGGAAAGCGTCAGGCAGCTGGAGTATGCAAGCGTAATCAGAAGTTTGATGTATGCTACTACTGCCACAAGGCCTGACATAGCTTTTACCGTGGGAATGCTGAGTCGTTTTACGAGCAACCCAGGTGCTGAACACTGGAAAGCTGTGAAACAGGTTATGAGATATCTCAAGAAGACTCAGACATATGCACTATACTACAGCGGAGATCCGCCGGTAGTGGAAGGCTTTAGTGATGCCAGCTGGTGCTCAGAGGTAGAGAGCGAGAGGTCCACAGGTGGATTCATTTTCACAATGGGTGGAGCTGCTATATCGTAGAAGTCAAAGAAGCAGACTATGCTCTCGCGATCATCCATGGAATCTGAGTTCTTTGCACTTGATACCGCAGCCGAGGAAGCAGAATGGCTTCGGAAGCTCATGTATGATCTTCCAGTGGTTGGGGCATAAATACCAACAATACCGATATACTGCGACAACCAGGCGACTGCGACGGTGGCATCAAATGACCTCTTCAACGGGAAGAAGAGAACTGTATAGTTGAAGCACAGGGCAGTACACGATCTTATCAAGAGATGTGTTATTGTAGTGATTGATGTTCGGAGTCAGGAGAACCTGGCGGATCCATTCACCAAGGGCCTCAAGCGCCAGCTGGTCGATGACACAGCTTGTAAAATGGGCTTGAAGGCATTCTGATATTGTATTATTGTATTTCTACCATAAATTTTTATGCTATTAGTTCAAAGATTTATCTACTAGGCATCTAGCTTTTGGTTCAAGGGAGGACCACTAATCGGAAGAATATCAGGAACGGCGGGTACATTTTCTATTGGGCATGGAGAAGTTACGGACCTATAACCACTGTTGTCTACTGTTATTTTCTGCAGAAAACGGTTCCTGTAGGAAGGTTGGCTTAATTGCCTTAATGAGTTCTCAGGCAGAGTGAATGCCTGGTGTGCTTTACAGGAAGCACGGTAGAGCAGCACTACAAGGAGTGAAACTCCATGCTACAGTGGGGTGACTCCACAATGAGGTTCCTATATGTGGGGTGCTGCCCAGGAATAGGATAAAGCCTCGGCTTTGCAGGCCAAGTCACAGCGGCGTAGCACCGCAAATAGACAGTTAGCCTAATGCTGTATGTTAAAATAAAGAGAGGTGTAGTCAGCACTACAAAGAGGAGGAGTTCCGCATGTTATAGTGGCACGACACCACGATGAGGTACCCGGTTAGGGATAAAGCCTCGGCCTTGCAAGCCATGTCATTGCAGCGTAACACCGCAAGGGAGCCTAAGGCTTCATGCTGGGTAGTTTGGCACTACAAAGAGGCAGTTGCCTCATGCTACAGTAGTATGACACTACAAAGGTTCCCAGATATGGGGTGATTCCCAGAGAGGGGTAATGCCTTGGCTTTAAGCCATGCCATAGCGGCGTAGCACCGCAAGGGAAGCGCAAAGCGCTTCATGCCATGTCTCTTTATAATGAACTCACCTATAGTGTATGGACAAAGAGATCTCAGGCCGTCTCTTGAGGGTAAACTTGTAGACGCCCAAAATTATACACTGAAACCAGGCTGTAACAGGGCCTTTAATGTGTAGCCAGAAGCACATGTAACTACATTATGTGAGCGGAAAGAATTTCAGCTATGATGCAGAATTCAAGGCTTAGTTCATTCTTGTATTATAGTCTGATTTTTGATCCATGCGGGAAGATTCAAGTCGTCAGCGACATCTCTCCTAATGCATGATGGACAGTTACTGTGGGGAACACTTATACCCATATATATAGAGATATGTGGGGGATTGTTGGAGTTTTGGTTTTTTTAGAAAACTTTAGTCCCACATCAAAAAAAACAAAGAGATTCTATCTCTATATATTAGCTTTGATATTATTGGAGATGCACATGTGGTATGGAGGTGCACATGGGTTTGCCATGTGGGGTTATTTTTCTAATGAAAAAAAATGCTAAAATCAACAATTAAAGCATTCATGCTTTTTGCTCTTAGAAAATTTATTTCCATGGGAGCTAAGCCCCGTAGGGGCTTAGCGACTCGGACTCGGACTCGGACTCGGGCTCATGGGCTCATGAGGCGTAATATGGCGTTTTGTTGGCACACTTTGCACTTAGCACGTCAGCATCGTCGCTAGACGCATAGTGCGCTTAAGTTGCGCTTGTTGCGCGGCCACGTTGCACGCCACAGTTTGCACGGCCAGGGTGCGTGCCAGGTTGCGCGCCAGGTTGCGCACAGGTTGTGCCGGGTGCGCCGGTTGTGCCGATTGCGCACGTTGCATATGTTGTGCAAGTTACGCACGTAGCGCACGTTGCGCGAGTGGCGCAACGTGGCGCAGGTCGTGCAGGTTGCGCAGTGGCGCAGGTTGGCGCAAGTGGCTCAGTGCGCGGAGTGCAGGGTGTGCTGGGTGCGTGCATTTGGTACAACTTGCAGTAGAACGTACGTTTGCATGTTCTGGGCGGTTGCTACATGTTCGGGGTGGTTTTTACCATGACCCTAACTTTGTGGCAACCGAGCAGTTGCTGCAGGGCCTATATAAGGCATCCTCTCTCTCTCACAAGGCTGGGAATATATACAAGAAAGAGAAGCCACCACAGAAAGTTTACGAAGTATTTTTTAGCACAAGTAAACAGAGAATTCAGAAGTTTTTTTAACACAGTTCTGATCAGAATTTGCTTGCGAATTCCAGTAGCCTTCGAGAGAGAGGAAAGGCGCCGCACTAGCGTTGCTTTTGCATGGGAGTTGGTGTCCATCCGAGGAGTCAGAAGAGCAGGAGTGTTCCAAGTTCTCCAACGAACTTGCTGGTTCCTGGAAGCTGTTCGTGTAGGACGAATAAAGGTTTGAGCAACGGTGATCATTCACCCCAGCAGACCATCTTCCATCTTTCGCCTGTCATCTTCTTCGCTGCTGTGATTACGAAATCTTTTTAGATTCTCGTAATATCATAACGATATCTTTTTAGATCTTCGTTATACTTGTGCAACCTTCATAGAAGTGTTGCGTTGGAACATTGTTTTTACAATTGTTTCATATTCTCAGTTTTCCATCGAAAAATTGTGCCCCGGCACTATCAAAACTCTTATAGAAATTTTCTCTCTCATATCAAATAATATTGGGCCACATATCATTAAATTGATCATTTTATTAGTTGTCCAGTATGATATAAATGAAAAACCATTGGAGAATATTTTTGTGTGTGTAGAATTTTTATGTAGAATTTCTAACAACTAAGATAGAAATTTCTTTAAAGTACAATGATAAATACGATAGAAACTCAATTTTGGAAATCACCATTAGAGATGGTCTTACTTAACTTTATTAATTAAGATTGTTCGTTAAATTTAGTGTGGACAGCTAGATAATTACGTATAGGAAAAAATTAAGAAAAATATAGTTTGTTATTCTGGTGAAGTTAATTAAAAAGCAATTAAATTATGTAACACATGCACATATATACTAGTCATGATAGTTGTAAACTAGTCTTTCAAATCTAAAATAACGTGAGTTAAGAGTCCCCTTTGTCTCCAATTAACAAAATTAATCTAATTGTGATAATAATATGAGAAATTTTGACTTACCCCCCACTTGATTTATCCTAATTCAAGGTGCACCCCACAGTTTTGCAATAATGTATAGTACCCTCCAATTTGGACGGAATCCGCAAAAAAAAGTTTGGACCAAAATGCTCCTGCCTTCTTTCCTCTCACTCACTCCCCCCCTCCCCGCCTCCGTTGCTTCCGCCGTGGCTACCCCGCCTCCGCTGCCGCCAGAGGCGGGGAGGCAGAGGCGGTTGCGGGGAGGGGGGGAGCGGAGGAGGGGAGGGGAGGGGGAAGCGGAGGCGGGGAGGGGAGGGGAGCGGTGTCACGCCCCGCTCCCGTAGGAGCGATCGTCCTCGCTAAGGTGTGATGCCGCACGAGCCTAAATTGCGCTCGTGCAAGGCGGGTTCCATAACGGCCGATTTCAGCGGCTGCGACGGGGTCGTCGCACATAAGTCCCATGCAGAGACATTGAATAATAGCACCAGAAATTTAGAACAAACACAAGTTATTCAAAGAAGCACTTTATTAATATTGAAACAACGGTTACATTGGGGCGCAAGGCCAAGATTACAAGTCTCTCAAGCTCACTCATCTCATATTACAAGTCACTCAGCTCTCTCTCTCATCTCTCAATACAAGTCTTGAGCCAGCGGATGCTTTGGAAGACGACGTCCATACATTATGTCCCGTATAAGTCTTGATTCCATGCGGCCGCACGCTTCGAATCGCCAAGGAACTCCGTGTCTCGACGCATCCAAGCGAGCTCTGCGCCACGAGCTTCTACCTGTGCCTGCACATGAAAACTATGTGGGTGTCAGTACTCAACTGTACTGGAGGAATGAGCTCCTCGCCCACCCATACAAACACTACTAAAATCTGTCAAATCAGCGACGCCTCAATGCGTCGCTAAATAGGGAAAATACGTCGCTAATTCCTATTAGCGACGTATTTAGCGACGTATGCACGTAGTCGCGATTAACCTATCAGTAAATAGGGCTCGAACCCTAAATTAGAATTCGAATCCAAGCAAAACATTAAATTGACAGTTGATATGCCCAAAAAATGAGATTTTTCAGTATATAGGTGTCACATTGTGAATCTCGTGTCCACATAGTGGGACACGACGTGTCCAAACCAATAAAATAGGTGTCACACGAACTAGAAGCGAGTCCACGCTCTCGTGTCCCCCACAGCGAGTCCACTGTCAGTCTCGTGTCCCCCGCAACGAGTCCACGCTCTCGTGGACACGAACTAGAAGCGAGAGAGAGAGCTAGAAGACGAGGAGAAACTGGGGAGGAGCTACCAGAGGAAGGATGAGAAGGAGGAGCTACCTGAGGAAGGAGGAGGAGGAGAAGGATGAGGCCGGAGGAGGGAGATCGCCGGAGGAGCGCCGCGGAGGAGGAGAAAAATCGCCGGAGGAGCGCCGCGGAGGAGGAGCGCGCCCAAAATTGGGGGGGAAAAATTGTGAAATGATCGAAAAGGAAACCCTCGCTGGCTATATGAAACGATTAGCGACGTCCGCATAGGACGTCACAAAACGTCGCTGATATATAATAAATGGCGACGCAACTTAATATGCGTCGCTAAACGTCGCTATATCAGCGACGAGTACCGACGAACTTGCGATGCACTACCCCATTTAACAAAATATAGTCGCTAGACATCGCTATTAGTCGCTGTTGGCGACAAACAACGACGTCTTATATTAACGTCGCTAAATCCCCAAAAATTAGCGACAAAATTTCACGGAATCGCTAAATACGTCGTGTAGTGCCCCGTCCCTACATCGTGCCCCATTGTCCGTCCACGGGGTGCGCGAGAAAGGAACACTGTCGCTATCGACTCGGTCGGGACCGATAGGTCGGGATCGATCGAATCGATCGAACGGGAACGGTTGAATTAAGATCCATTCCACGTTATGGAATGGCTTCTTCGGAACCAAGTCCCACATTCAGCGGGTAGCGCCTCGAGGATTGACTCTGCGGCTGAGTCGGGAGAGACCTCCCGTTGCTCTGCTTTTCACGCCGCTTGCGTTGGTTTTGGCTTTGGTTTTCTGAATGCGTTTTCGTGAATGTTTTCGATGGTTTTCATGGTTACATTTCGAGCTCGCATTTTCTATCGAACTCTTGCATAATACAGTGTTCTAATCGGTTGCTTGTGCGATTTCAGGTGATCGCGTAGGCGACGTCTAGCGCAGCCAACAAGTCCCTCGCCTCAAGCAAAACTCAAGGTGAGTGGCTGACCTCCTTCGTCTCGACCCTCTATTTCAAAAATGTGAACCCAGGTAATGATATCGTAATTGAATGAATTGCTTAAAGAATACAAGTCTTATGGGTTAGAGGAGAAAAAGATGTGTTGCGTAGAAAAGAGATAGAATTATTATAAGCCTGCAAAACAACAAGTAAATGAATCAATTTCGGTCTTGGACAACTTGTCGACAAGGGCGATGGTTTCTTCGAGCGGCAACCCGGGGCCACGGGACCGACTCGGCCTAGGAAGAAACAGGTTATAGCCGAGCTGGGTATGAAGCAACCGGTAAGACGGGGACTTGCATCGGAGCTCGCTACTTGCGTTGCAAGGGTCCCGTATTACCAGGCTATGTCCAAATGGCTAGTTATTGCCAGTGACCTTCACATCAAACACTTGGTATAATTGTTAACAATAAGCATGGAAGGTAACGATAATGTCAAAATGCTTTGTATAAAATGTTTAGGGTGGCTAGAAAGATCATCAAAAAGGAAGTCATATGATTTTTATCTATTCTTGAACCAAATGAGAGCCCGGAAATTAATTAGTCACTCGCCAGTACATGTTGATTGTACTGATCCTCGCTCTCTCCACAGGTACGCTAAATCAGGAGGAGCGTGCCACGTGAAAGACAGGAAACGCTCGTGTGTTTTGAAGCTTCGTTCGTGCGGTCGAAGCTTGGATCCAATCTCTTTTGAAGACTCCGCTGTTGAAGACTAGAAGACAGATGGAGCGACTGCCCACTATCCCAGGTGGTTTTGAAATGCTGGCTGTAATCAGGGATGGAATGTATGGAATGGCTATCTCATCGGCCTTCATTTTGTAATGGAGTTAGTTTGTAAAAAGCCCGCGCGGCGTCCTTATATCGAGTCTGTAACATGATGTTCATTATCAATAAAGCTTGAGTTTTCCTTCTATAAGAATGTGTTCAATTTCTCTGCGTACTCGTATATGTATATGCTGTTGTATCGGATGACCTTATGAACCGCCTTGTGCAAGCGCAACTTAGGCTTGCACGGCATCACGCCCGGGGGACGACTATCGATTCTACCGAATCGGGGCGTGACATAATGGTATCAGAGCACGGCTTTACGTCCTTGGCCTCCAGTGTCGAGTTTCTAGTCTCAAAACCGTTGGTCTCGTGTCGATGAGATATGTCATTCCATACGAGTGAGTCCGTGATAAGTATTATGACTAATGTATTTTTGCCTTCAAATTTCCAGAAAGTGCGGCAGTGAACGAAGGAAGTGCTTCGAGCGGCTCGAGTAGCTCGAGGCCCGGACCCTCTAACGATGCCATGGAGCGGATGTTGCGCATGCTGGAAGCGCAACAACAACAAGCTCAGGAGAATCAACGCCTGAATGAGCAACATCGACGGGAGACTGAGGCACATCGACGGGAGGTAGAGGCACGCCAGACCCAGTTCGAGGCCCGATTCGATGCACAATTCAAGTTGCAGCAGAAGCAGCTTGATACTCTTCAGCAGATTGTACAGACCGTGGTGGCCAACAACAACAACAACTCTGCGACGACTCCTGCCGTGATCGAGCCTGCGGCCAGACAAAGCAAAATCGAACCGGAGGTACCCGAGCTTATGCCTGCGGCACCGAGGAGTTCCAACTTCGACGTGTCAAAATTCACAAAAAGCTTCCGTACTTCCTTTTGCGGTACTGAAGACCCTTCGTTGGCAATCGATTGGCTGGAGGAGTTGGAAGACCGGTTCGAGCTTCTGGGCGTCGATGAGTCCAAGAAAGTCGCTTGCGCTCAACTTCTACTCCGATTGAACGCGCACGACTGGTGGGCCGTGCAAAAGCGAGCAATCAGACACGGCAACGAGGCAGCGACGATATCCTGGGCTACCTTCCGAGAGGCGTTCGAGATCGAGTACCTTCCCGATGCCATTCGACAAGAGAAGGAGAATGAATTTATGCAGCTAAAGCAAGGGAATATGACGGTGCGGCAGTATGCAGCAGAGTTCAACAAGTTAGCCAAGTTTGCTGGACAATACCTGCCTTCCCTGGCGAGTCGTGCACGACGGTTCGAAGTGGGCCTACGACCATCTATCGCCGCCCATGTGTCTGTTCCCAAATACCAAACGATGGGGGAGTCTCTCAACCACGCCCTCCGCCTTGAAAGCCAATACCCTCCAAGTGCTGCCGGCGCTGTGCATACCTACAATCACAAACGCCCTAGCCACGCGGGAGGAAACAATGGGACCAAGCGTCCAAACACTAGGCAACAAGGCGGGTACCAAGGGCGTAACCCATGGCCATATTGCATTCGCTGCCGCCGGAACGGTCACACTATCGTCGATTGTCCGATACCAGTGGATGGATGCTGGAACTGTGGCAAGAAGGGCCACATTCGTGCTGAGTGTCCAAGCAGAAGGCCGAACCCAACGGCGCCCCAACAACACCGTCCAGCGGTGCCTCAGCAACACCGCCCAGGGAATCAAGTTCCAGCGCCTCGAGCCCAGCAACCTGTACCGCAAAATGGCCAAGACCGTCGCCCCAATGCCCAGGGCCGCGTCTACGCCTTGACTCGAGACGAAGCGCTTGCCTCAGACACGGTCGTGACAGGTATACTTAGTTTTAATAATGTGCCTGCTCGCGTACTATTTGATTCAGGTGCTTCACATAGTTTTATAGCGGCGGACTTCGTCGCCGAGCATAAATTTCCGTTAGTATCATTAGACCTCGACCTTAGCGTGAGCACACCTTCGGGCACACCAATACTCACTAATTCAGCCTGCACCGACGGGATTATCTGTATCGGCGGTCAAAAGGTCGGTCTGGACGTGATGGTCCTAGACATGAATGATTTCGATATCATTTTGGGGATGGATTGGCTTGGGCCGTGCAACGCAACCATAGACTGCGCCAGAAAGAAGGTCATCTTCCGCATACCAGGTGTGCCTGAATTCTGCTTTTCGTGTGGTGAGGCGTCGTCGACCTGCATGTTGATCTCGGCAATCTCTGCTCGGAGGATGCTGCATTCTGGGTGCGAAGGCTACTTGGCGTCCGTCCGAGACATGCGACAGGATGGTGCAAACGTAGGTCAAACCGACGTTGTGGCAGAATTCCCCGATGTGTTCCCGGACGAGCTACCCGGCATGCCTCCCGACCGAGAGATCGAGTTCAGCATCGATACATTCCCCGATACTCGACCGATTTCCAAGGCCCCGTACAGAATGGCTCCCGCCGAGTTGAAGGAACTCAAGGTCCAGCTACAAGAATTACTCGATAAAGGGTTTATTCGGCCTAGTGTTTCGCCGTGGGGAGCGCCCGTTTTGTTCGTGAAGAAGAAGGACGGGTCCCTGCGCCTGTGCGTCGATTACCGAGAGCTTAACAAGGCCACCATCCGGAACAAGTACCCATTGCCCCGCATAGACGACCTATTCGATCAACTGCAAGGCGCCTCGGTATTTTCGAAGATTGATCTCCGCTCAGGCTACCATCAGCTCAAGATCAAGTCGGACGACGTGCAAAAGTCAGCCTTTCGCACTCGGTACGGCCACTACGAGTTCCTGGTGATGCCATTCGGCCTGACGAACGCCCCTGCCGCCTTCATGGACCTAATGAATCGGGTGTTTCGACCCTTCCTTGATAAATTTGTGGTAGTCTTTATTGACGACATTCTCGTCTACTCGAAAGACAGGGCGCAGCATGCAGAACATCTGCGGACCGTGCTCCAGACACTTCGAGAGAACCAGTTGTATGCGAAGCAGAGTAAGTGCGAATTTTGGCTCAGCAGCGTGTCCTTCCTCGGTCACATCATCTCGTCCGAAGGCATTGCAGTCGACCCGAAGAAAGTGGAAGCTGTTGCTGATTGGAAGAGGCCTGCGTCTGCTAGCGAGATTAGAAGCTTTCTTGGTTTGGCGGGATACTATCGACGCTTCGTGAAAGACTTCGCGAAGATTGCATCGCCACTGACTCGCCTCACTCAAAAGGGAGTCGCGTATGAGTGGTCGGATGACTGTGAAGCTTCATTCCAGGAGCTAAAACAGCGGCTGATTTCGGCACCCATACTCGCACTTCCGGATGGGCCAGAGGGTTTTCAGATATTCAGCGATGCTTCAGGCCAGGGCTTGGGATGTGTGCTCATGCAGCGGAACAAGGTGATATCCTTCGCCTCCAGACAGTTGAAGCCGCACGAGAAGAACTATCCTACGCACGACTTGGAGTTAGCGGCGATTGTGTTCGCGTTGAAATTGTGGCGTCACTATCTATATGGCGTGGCGTGCGCAATCTATACCGACCACAAGAGCCTCAAGTATCTCTTCACCCAGAAGGAACTGAACTTACGACAGCGGCGCTGGCTCGAACTGATCAAAGACTATGACTTGACGATCGACTACACTCCGGGCAAGGGAAATGTTGTGGCGGACGCTCTCAGTCGAAAATATCTTGCCTCGCTATCCATCAACCGCAGACTACTACAAGATCTAGAAGAAATGGGCATCGAGCTCCGAGTTCGATTCAGGGATATACGGTTGGCGCAGCTGCAGTTAGAGCCGAGTTTGCTGGAAAAGATCATGGCCGCTCAGAAGGATGATCCGTACCTGAAGAAAGTGCGCGAGCGAATTTCGACAGGTAGTGCGACCGACTTTGCGGAAGACAAGATTGGCGTGCTGAGATTGAATGGCCGACTATGTGTTCCGGATGATTCAGAACTGCGAAAGGAAATAATGTCGGAGGCGCATCACGCGAAATATACTTTGCATCCAGGCAGTACCAAGATGTACAAGGACCTCCGCACGACCTTCTGGTGGCACGGGATGAAGAGAGATGTGGCGCTCTTCGTGTCACAATGCATGGCCTGTCAGCAGGTGAAAGCTGAGCATCAGCGACCGGGCGGGGAGATGCAGAACCTTGCCATCCCAGAGTGGAAATGGGATCATGTCACGATGGACTTTATTGTTGGCCTGCCGAAGACACCACGGGGGAGCGACGCCATCTGGGTCATCGTCGATCGATTAACCAAGTCAGCGCACTTCATTGCCATTAAAGTTACTTGGAGCGTTGATCGGCTGGCGCAGATTTATCTTGAAGAGATCGTACGGCTGCACGGAGTTCCAGTATCCATCGTCTCTGATCGGGATTCACGGTTCATGTCGCGATTCTGGAGTAGCCTTCAGTCGGCGCTGGGTACCAAGTTGCAGTTCAGTTCAGCTTACCATCCACAGACCGACGGCCAAACGGAGCGCGTTAATCAGATTCTCGAAGACATGCTACGGCTCTGCGCAATCGACTTCAAATCAAGCTGGGACGTCCACTTACCGTTGGCGGAATTTGCATATAACAATAGCTACCAGTCCAGCATCCAAATGGCGCCGTATGAAGCTTTGTACGGCCGGAAGTGCAGATCGCCCATTTGCTGGGATGAAGTCGGGGAACGGCAGATACTCGGCCCAGAACTGGTGGAACAGACCGTGGAGAAGGTCAAGCTCATTCGGGAAAGACTGAAGATTGCACAGAGTCGGCAAAAGAGCTACGCCGACACCCATCGAAGACCGCTTGAGTTCCAGGTGGGCGACCATGTGTTCCTGAAGGTGTCGCCTATGCGAGGAGTTACTCGGTTCGGCGTGAAGGGGAAGCTGAGTCCGAGATTTGTTGGGCCGTTCGAAATACTTGACCGGGTCGCCCCAGTAGCCTATAGGATTGCCCTACCGCCGGCGCTTGAAGGTGTCCACAATGTCTTCCACGTCTCCCAACTGCGGAAGTACGTGCACGACCCTAGCCACGTGGTAGACTTTGGCCAGCTAGAGTTGAAGTCTGACTTATCCTACGTTGAAGCGCCTGTTCAAATCTTGGAACGCAAGGATAAGCTACTACGGAACCGGACGATCCCTCTCGTTCGCGTACTCTGGAAGAACCATGCGGCAGAGGAGTCGACATGGGAACTCGAGTCTGAGATGAAGGAAAAGTTCCCTTCATTATTTTCATAGAGGTAGGTTCTGTTCTTAAGTTTCGAGGACGAAACTTATTTTTAGTTGGTTATGGTGTAGTGCCCCGTCCCTACATCGTGCCCCGTTGTCCGTCCACGGGGTGCGCGAGAAAGGAACACTGTCGCTATCGACTCGGTCGGGACCGATAGGTCGGGATCGATCGAATCGATCGAACGGGAACGGTTGAATTAAGATCCATTCCACGTTATGGAATGGCTTCTTCGGAACCAAGTCCCACATTCAGCGGGTAGCGCCTCGAGGATTGACTCTGCGGCTGAGTCGGGAGAGACCTCCCGTTGCTCTGCTTTTCACGCCGCTTGCGTTGGTTTTGGCTTTGGTTTTCTGAATGCGTTTTCGTGAATGTTTTCGATGGTTTTCATGGTTACATTTCGAGCTCGCATTTTCTATCGAACTCTTGCATAATACAGTGTTCTAATCGGTTGCTTGTGCGATTTCAGGTGATCGCGTAGGCGACGTCTAGCGCAGCCAACAAGTCCCTCGCCTCAAGCAAAACTCAAGGTGAGTGGCTGACCTCCTTCGTCTCGACCCTCTATTTCAAAAATGTGAACCCAGGTAATGATATCGTAATTGAATGAATTGCTTAAAGAATACAAGTCTTATGGGTTAGAGGAGAAAAAGATGTGTTGCGTAGAAAAGAGATAGAATTATTATAAGCCTGCAAAACAACAAGTAAATGAATCAATTTCGGTCTTGGACAACTTGTCGACAAGGGCGATGGTTTCTTCGAGCGGCAACCCGGGGCCACGGGACCGACTCGGCCTAGGAAGAAACAGGTTATAGCCGAGCTGGGTATGAAGCAACCGGTAAGACGGGGACTTGCATCGGAGCTCGCTACTTGCGTTGCAAGGGTCCCGTATTACCAGGCTATGTCCAAATGGCTAGTTATTGCCAGTGACCTTCACATCAAACACTTGGTATAATTGTTAACAATAAGCATGGAAGGTAACGATAATGTCAAAATGCTTTGTATAAAATGTTTAGGGTGGCTAGAAAGATCATCAAAAAGGAAGTCATATGATTTTTATCTATTCTTGAACCAAATGAGAGCCCGGAAATTAATTAGTCACTCGCCAGTACATGTTGATTGTACTGATCCTCGCTCTCTCCACAGGTACGCTAAATCAGGAGGAGCGTGCCACGTGAAAGACAGGAAACGCTCGTGTGTTTTGAAGCTTCGTTCGTGCGGTCGAAGCTTGGATCCAATCTCTTTTGAAGACTCCGCTGTTGAAGACTAGAAGACAGATGGAGCGACTGCCCACTATCCCAGGTGGTTTTGAAATGCTGGCTGTAATCAGGGATGGAATGTATGGAATGGCTATCTCATCGGCCTTCATTTTGTAATGGAGTTAGTTTGTAAAAAGCCCGCGCGGCGTCCTTATATCGAGTCTGTAACATGATGTTCATTATCAATAAAGCTTGAGTTTTCCTTCTATAAGAATGTGTTCAATTTCTCTGCGTACTCGTATATGTATATGCTGTTGTATCGGATGACCTTATGAACCGCCTTGTGCAAGCGCAACTTAGGCTTGCACGGCATCACGCCCGGGGGACGACTATCGATTCTACCGAATCGGGGCGTGACATAATGGTATCAGAGCACGGCTTTACGTCCTTGGCCTCCAGTGTCGAGTTTCTAGTCTCAAAACCGTTGGTCTCGTGTCGATGAGATATGTCATTCCATACGAGTGAGTCCGTGATAAGTATTATGACTAATGTATTTTTGCCTTCAAATTTCCAGAAAGTGCGGCAGTGAACGAAGGAAGTGCTTCGAGCGGCTCGAGTAGCTCGAGGCCCGGACCCTCTAACGATGCCATGGAGCGGATGTTGCGCATGCTGGAAGCGCAACAACAACAAGCTCAGGAGAATCAACGCCTGAATGAGCAACATCGACGGGAGACTGAGGCACATCGACGGGAGGTAGAGGCACGCCAGACCCAGTTCGAGGCCCGATTCGATGCACAATTCAAGTTGCAGCAGAAGCAGCTTGATACTCTTCAGCAGATTGTACAGACCGTGGTGGCCAACAACAACAACAACTCTGCGACGACTCCTGCCGTGATCGAGCCTGCGGCCAGACAAAGCGAAATCGAACCGGAGGTACCCGAGCTTATGCCTGCGGCACCGAGGAGTTCCAACTTCGACGTGTCAAAATTCACAAAAAGCTTCCGTACTTCCTTTTGCGGTACTGAAGACCCTTCGTTGGCAATCGATTGGCTGGAGGAGTTGGAAGACCGGTTCGAGCTTCTGGGCGTCGATGAGTCCAAGAAAGTCGCTTGCGCTCAACTTCTACTCCGATTGAACGCGCACGACTGGTGGGCCGTGCAAAAGCGAGCAATCAGACACGGCAACGAGGCAGCGACGATATCCTGGGCTACCTTCCGAGAGGCGTTCGAGATCGAGTACCTTCCCGATGCCATTCGACAAGAGAAGGAGAATGAATTTATGCAGCTAAAGCAAGGGAATATGACGGTGCGGCAGTATGCAGCAGAGTTCAACAAGTTAGCCAAGTTTGCTGGACAATACCTGCCTTCCCTGGCGAGTCGTGCACGACGGTTCGAAGTGGGCCTACGACCATCTATCGCCGCCCATGTGTCTGTTCCCAAATACCAAACGATGGGGGAGTCTCTCAACCACGCCCTCCGCCTTGAAAGCCAATACCCTCCAAGTGCTGCCGGCGCTGTGCATACCTACAATCACAAACGCCCTAGCCACGCGGGAGGAAACAATGGGACCAAGCGTCCAAACACTAGGCAACAAGGCGGGTACCAAGGGCGTAACCCATGGCCATATTGCATTCGCTGCCGCCGGAACGGTCACACTATCGTCGATTGTCCGATACCAGTGGATGGATGCTGGAACTGTGGCAAGAAGGGCCACATTCGTGCTGAGTGTCCAAGCAGAAGGCCGAACCCAACGGCGCCCCAACAACACCGTCCAGCGGTGCCTCAGCAACACCGCCCAGGGAATCAAGTTCCAGCGCCTCGAGCCCAGCAACCTGTACCGCAAAATGGCCAAGACCGTCGCCCCAATGCCCAGGGCCGCGTCTACGCCTTGACTCGAGACGAAGCGCTTGCCTCAGACACGGTCGTGACAGGTATACTTAGTTTTAATAATGTGCCTGCTCGCGTACTATTTGATTCAGGTGCTTCACATAGTTTTATAGCGGCGGACTTCGTCGCCGAGCATAAATTTCCGTTAGTATCATTAGACCTCGACCTTAGCGTGAGCACACCTTCGGGCACACCAATACTCACTAATTCAGCCTGCACCGACGGGATTATCTGTATCGGCGGTCAAAAGGTCGGTCTGGACGTGATGGTCCTAGACATGAATGATTTCGATATCATTTTGGGGATGGATTGGCTTGGGCCGTGCAACGCAACCATAGACTGCGCCAGAAAGAAGGTCATCTTCCGCATACCAGGTGTGCCTGAATTCTGCTTTTCGTGTGGTGAGGCGTCGTCGACCTGCATGTTGATCTCGGCAATCTCTGCTCGGAGGATGCTGCATTCTGGGTGCGAAGGCTACTTGGCGTCCGTCCGAGACATGCGACAGGATGGTGCAAACGTAGGTCAAACCGACGTTGTGGCAGAATTCCCCGATGTGTTCCCGGACGAGCTACCCGGCATGCCTCCCGACCGAGAGATCGAGTTCAGCATCGATACATTCCCCGATACTCGACCGATTTCCAAGGCCCCGTACAGAATGGCTCCCGCCGAGTTGAAGGAACTCAAGGTCCAGCTACAAGAATTACTCGATAAAGGGTTTATTCGGCCTAGTGTTTCGCCGTGGGGAGCGCCCGTTTTGTTCGTGAAGAAGAAGGACGGGTCCCTGCGCCTGTGCGTCGATTACCGAGAGCTTAACAAGGCCACCATCCGGAACAAGTACCCATTGCCCCGCATAGACGACCTATTCGATCAACTGCAAGGCGCCTCGGTATTTTCGAAGATTGATCTCCGCTCAGGCTACCATCAGCTCAAGATCAAGTCGGACGACGTGCAAAAGTCAGCCTTTCGCACTCGGTACGGCCACTACGAGTTCCTGGTGATGCCATTCGGCCTGACGAACGCCCCTGCCGCCTTCATGGACCTAATGAATCGGGTGTTTCGACCCTTCCTTGATAAATTTGTGGTAGTCTTTATTGACGACATTCTCGTCTACTCGAAAGACAGGGCGCAGCATGCAGAACATCTGCGGACCGTGCTCCAGACACTTCGAGAGAACCAGTTGTATGCGAAGCAGAGTAAGTGCGAATTTTGGCTCAGCAGCGTGTCCTTCCTCGGTCACATCATCTCGTCCGAAGGCATTGCAGTCGACCCGAAGAAAGTGGAAGCTGTTGCTGATTGGAAGAGGCCTGCGTCTGCTAGCGAGATTAGAAGCTTTCTTGGTTTGGCGGGATACTATCGACGCTTCGTGAAAGACTTCGCGAAGATTGCATCGCCACTGACTCGCCTCACTCAAAAGGGAGTCGCGTATGAGTGGTCGGATGACTGTGAAGCTTCATTCCAGGAGCTAAAACAGCGGCTGATTTCGGCACCCATACTCGCACTTCCGGATGGGCCAGAGGGTTTTCAGATATTCAGCGATGCTTCAGGCCAGGGCTTGGGATGTGTGCTCATGCAGCGGAACAAGGTGATATCCTTCGCCTCCAGACAGTTGAAGCCGCACGAGAAGAACTATCCTACGCACGACTTGGAGTTAGCGGCGATTGTGTTCGCGTTGAAATTGTGGCGTCACTATCTATATGGCGTGGCGTGCGCAATCTATACCGACCACAAGAGCCTCAAGTATCTCTTCACCCAGAAGGAACTGAACTTACGACAGCGGCGCTGGCTCGAACTGATCAAAGACTATGACTTGACGATCGACTACACTCCGGGCAAGGGAAATGTTGTGGCGGACGCTCTCAGTCGAAAATATCTTGCCTCGCTATCCATCAACCGCAGACTACTACAAGATCTAGAAGAAATGGGCATCGAGCTCCGAGTTCGATTCAGGGATATACGGTTGGCGCAGCTGCAGTTAGAGCCGAGTTTGCTGGAAAAGATCATGGCCGCTCAGAAGGATGATCCGTACCTGAAGAAAGTGCGCGAGCGAATTTCGACAGGTAGTGCGACCGACTTTGCGGAAGACAAGATTGGCGTGCTGAGATTGAATGGCCGACTATGTGTTCCGGATGATTCAGAACTGCGAAAGGAAATAATGTCGGAGGCGCATCACGCGAAATATACTTTGCATCCAGGCAGTACCAAGATGTACAAGGACCTCCGCACGACCTTCTGGTGGCACGGGATGAAGAGAGATGTGGCGCTCTTCGTGTCACAATGCATGGCCTGTCAGCAGGTGAAAGCTGAGCATCAGCGACCGGGCGGGGAGATGCAGAACCTTGCCATCCCAGAGTGGAAATGGGATCATGTCACGATGGACTTTATTGTTGGCCTGCCGAAGACACCACGGGGGAGCGACGCCATCTGGGTCATCGTCGATCGATTAACCAAGTCAGCGCACTTCATTGCCATTAAAGTTACTTGGAGCGTTGATCGGCTGGCGCAGATTTATCTTGAAGAGATCGTACGGCTGCACGGAGTTCCAGTATCCATCGTCTCTGATCGGGATTCACGGTTCATGTCGCGATTCTGGAGTAGCCTTCAGTCGGCGCTGGGTACCAAGTTGCAGTTCAGTTCAGCTTACCATCCACAGACCGACGGCCAAACGGAGCGCGTTAATCAGATTCTCGAAGACATGCTACGGCTCTGCGCAATCGACTTCAAATCAAGCTGGGACGTCCACTTACCGTTGGCGGAATTTGCATATAACAATAGCTACCAGTCCAGCATCCAAATGGCGCCGTATGAAGCTTTGTACGGCCGGAAGTGCAGATCGCCCATTTGCTGGGATGAAGTCGGGGAACGGCAGATACTCGGCCCAGAACTGGTGGAACAGACCGTGGAGAAGGTCAAGCTCATTCGGGAAAGACTGAAGATTGCACAGAGTCGGCAAAAGAGCTACGCCGACACCCATCGAAGACCGCTTGAGTTCCAGGTGGGCGACCATGTGTTCCTGAAGGTGTCGCCTATGCGAGGAGTTACTCGGTTCGGCGTGAAGGGGAAGCTGAGTCCGAGATTTGTTGGGCCGTTCGAAATACTTGACCGGGTCGCCCCAGTAGCCTATATGATTGCCCTACCGCCGGCGCTTGAAGGTGTCCACAATGTCTTCCACGTCTCCCAACTGCGGAAGTACGTGCACGACCCTAGCCACGTGGTAGACTTTGGCCAGCTAGAGTTGAAGTCTGACTTATCCTACGTTGAAGCGCCTGTTCAAATCTTGGAACGCAAGGATAAGCTACTACGGAACCGGACGATCCCTCTCGTTCGCGTACTCTGGAAGAACCATGCGGCAGAGGAGTCGACATGGGAACTCGAGTCTGAGATGAAGGAAAAGTTCCCTTCATTATTTTCATAGAGGTAGGTTCTGTTCTTAAGTTTCGAGGACGAAACTTATTTTTAGTTGGTTATGGTGTAGTGCCCCGTCCCTACATCGTGCCCCGTTGTCCGTCCACGGGGTGCGCGAGAAAGGAACACTGTCGCTATCGACTCGGTCGGGACCGATAGGTCGGGATCGATCGAATCGATCGAACGGGAACGGTTGAATTAAGATCCATTCCACGTTATGGAATGGCTTCTTCGGAACCAAGTCCCACATTCAGCGGGTAGCGCCTCGAGGATTGACTCTGCGGCTGAGTCGGGAGAGACCTCCCGTTGCTCTGCTTTTCACGCCGCTTGCGTTGGTTTTGGCTTTGGTTTTCTGAATGCGTTTTCGTGAATGTTTTCGATGGTTTTCATGGTTACATTTCGAGCTCGCATTTTCTATCGAACTCTTGCATAATACAGTGTTCTAATCGGTTGCTTGTGCGATTTCAGGTGATCGCGTAGGCGACGTCTAGCGCAGCCAACAAGTCCCTCGCCTCAAGCAAAACTCAAGGTGAGTGGCTGACCTCCTTCGTCTCGACCCTCTATTTCAAAAATGTGAACCCAGGTAATGATATCGTAATTGAATGAATTGCTTAAAGAATACAAGTCTTATGGGTTAGAGGAGAAAAAGATGTGTTGCGTAGAAAAGAGATAGAATTATTATAAGCCTGCAAAACAACAAGTAAATGAATCAATTTCGGTCTTGGACAACTTGTCGACAAGGGCGATGGTTTCTTCGAGCGGCAACCCGGGGCCACGGGACCGACTCGGCCTAGGAAGAAACAGGTTATAGCCGAGCTGGGTATGAAGCAACCGGTAAGACGGGGACTTGCATCGGAGCTCGCTACTTGCGTTGCAAGGGTCCCGTATTACCAGGCTATGTCCAAATGGCTAGTTATTGCCAGTGACCTTCACATCAAACACTTGGTATAATTGTTAACAATAAGCATGGAAGGTAACGATAATGTCAAAATGCTTTGTATAAAATGTTTAGGGTGGCTAGAAAGATCATCAAAAAGGAAGTCATATGATTTTTATCTATTCTTGAACCAAATGAGAGCCCGGAAATTAATTAGTCACTCGCCAGTACATGTTGATTGTACTGATCCTCGCTCTCTCCACAGGTACGCTAAATCAGGAGGAGCGTGCCACGTGAAAGACAGGAAACGCTCGTGTGTTTTGAAGCTTCGTTCGTGCGGTCGAAGCTTGGATCCAATCTCTTTTGAAGACTCCGCTGTTGAAGACTAGAAGACAGATGGAGCGACTGCCCACTATCCCAGGTGGTTTTGAAATGCTGGCTGTAATCAGGGATGGAATGTATGGAATGGCTATCTCATCGGCCTTCATTTTGTAATGGAGTTAGTTTGTAAAAAGCCCGCGCGGCGTCCTTATATCGAGTCTGTAACATGATGTTCATTATCAATAAAGCTTGAGTTTTCCTTCTATAAGAATGTGTTCAATTTCTCTGCGTACTCGTATATGTATATGCTGTTGTATCGGATGACCTTATGAACCGCCTTGTGCAAGCGCAACTTAGGCTTGCACGGCATCACGCCCGGGGGACGACTATCGATTCTACCGAATCGGGGCGTGACACGTCGCTGATTTGACTTATTTTGGTAGTAAAAACCGACACGTTTGATTTACTTTGTGCAACTTAGTCCCCTTTATGATTGTCTTTCTACTCTTGCCTTAGGATCAATTTTAGGACCGACGCCTTGGCCTATTCTGTGTCTCTAGACCATCTCGTGCTTGCAACGACAACGTTAAATCATACCTTGCCTCAAGACCCTTCTCGTGCCAACAACGTTAATCTATCGAGTCGTATTTGCCTTACGGCTTAAAATCAGAGACGCAACTACACGATGAGGCTCCATTTCCGTGTGACCGTGCTACAAACCCTTGCGGAGGCCGTGCCTCGCAAATCAATTTGACTCGATCATATCGCCACCTTGCGGCCCTTGCCACCTTGTGGCCCCTTGCTACTAAATCATCAACTGACCCATCCAACTTTGTGAACTAAGCGTCACTCGACCAAGTTTGCCATTCGACATCTCCTGACTTAGACTTGTGACAACTCAAACCATAACTATGCAACTTATATGCCGACAACATAGGACTCGACGCCACATCTCGTGCCGAAGCATGGTGTCTTCGTTGCAGCCAAATCTTAGGCCCAAATATTGTCTTCTGACCGAGCACGCATTCTACTCGACTCTTGATTCACTTCACCTAATACTCGACTCAGTCCAAAGGCACACTCGCGGATTGCCGCCCGTGCCGACTCATCTATATGAGGTCACTAGCATGACAAGCTATCATGGACACATAGCTTGCGGTTGGCCGGGACCCTTCCAGCGCAAGGTAGCTAGCCCACTGGAAGTCCCCGACTAACCCGGTGCTATCAAGTCAGCACAGCTATCACCGTGTTTCCTTTCTTGGCCGAAAAGGTCCCATGGCCCTAGGTTGCCATTACGGGAAAACTCTACCTTGTCGACAAGTTGTCCAATGACCATGCAAGATCCTTCACTCAAACTGACGTCTCACACAGTTATTCTACTTTCAGTGTTATCATCTCTTTCCAAAACCAAGTTCAAGTCTTCTATCCTTGAGACCCCTCAAGGACCCATCGACGACCCACGGTCGTGAGCATTCTTTCCATGTTAATATATCATTTCATTCAACTCAATGCCTATTTGATAGTCCTTTCTCCAAAACTCATTAAATCAACTGTGGTTCATGCTTTAAACACTAAGTCCGTGCATCATGTCTTAGGCCCATCGTGCTCTACGCGATACTATCGCCCAACTCATTCTTGTACAACTAGCTTTGAAACCGTAGGACTCCGTGGCTATACTCAGCCGTAGAACTCATAGGACCGTGCTTGGAATGACTTAAGTCGACCACCATCACTTAGCCTAACTTCACCAAGCCTACAACTTAACTCAAGGGACGAGCAAAGGCTATGCCAAGCTTTGCATCATGGAAGCGTGCATGCTTTATCGAGCATTTACGTGGGCGACGCCTATGACTTAGGCTACGTTCATAACTTTGCCTACTCAACCAATTTTTTTTCTCCCAAGCTACGGGACGAAGGATCGAGTGTTATTTTCAAAGCACGCCGTGCACCAACTCTAAGCCAACCGTTGGACCTTTCCATATTCTAACTCAATTTGACCCTTCGGGATTATTCCCTTTAGCTATGTGGATTCGTCTCTTTTATTATCAAGCATACTTGTACAAGTTGAAAATATATGATTTATTATGTGAAGGCTAAGATGAGGCAAGTTCACCGAAACTACCCCACCTGAGCGAGCGGTCGTCTCGATCGAGCGATGTCTATGAGCAGCCGTTGCAAGGCTAAGTCCGAACGCCATCGACGTTCCTATTCCTCTGATTGACTGAGCGGGACGGGGCACTACATCATACACCACTCAGAAAAAGTTTCGTCCTCGAAACTAAATACTTATCGACTTATCATCTTACTCAACATTCAAGGACTCTCGCACACACTACTCCTATGCGTTTCCTCAATCATCGAGCCACGCTCGTGCTACCATCAATCTTTCCTTCAATACGATTTCAAAATCCTCGATACTTTTCCATTCCTCTAGTCTTACTTGATTCAATGTATCACTTAGTTGGATCGTGCACATATTCTAGACGTCTCCAAAATACATGCATTTCAGCCAAGCCTCGTGATAGAGAATCCGCCATCACCACTCGAGTCGGATCGTGCACATATTCGGGCGTCCTAGATATACGTGCATGTCAACCGAGACTCGCGAGTGGTGCCTCCACCAATCCTACCACTTCGCACTCGGACGTCTGCCTAACCGCTAGGCTATGTCTTTCCGTCAGTATTGGATTCATAGTTTCCAAACAACAATATCAACACTGACCCTATCCTAAGGTTAAACCAAATTGATAGTACGGGGTTTTCTACCCAAGCTCGCATCACTCTGATTTCTAAACATCAAGCACCGATTCCCTACACACATCCCGACATTTCGTTGCTCGGGGTCCGAGTCGTTCAGCAAAGCCATCCTACGACAACTTACATTCAACCAATTCTACGACATCTCAATATCGCTCGTTCAACAAACCATCTTCGCATAGTCTATCTCTTCGAACACGTTCGATATAATTCGCCTATCAAACCTTCTCAATTCAAGCACGCTATGACGCAATTTATCGCTAACCAAAATTTTACATTCCACATTTCCTAAGTCATCTATTCTAATTCACATAATCGATCATGAGGTCATCTAGCTTAACAATATGTCGTGCCACGATCTCACACGAGTCAGATTTTCCACGGTGGGCATGAATCATTATGCGCGCTCCCGAGGGATAATCATCCTAATCGGGACGTAACTCTTGTTTTGCGTCTAAACTAATTCATTTTCGATGCGCGAATTGGACCTACTCAATCCTCAAGTTTATTTCATTCATCAATCACAGTCCTAACATCTTCAATTTTTCCTTCACATCAAACCGACAAGTCGAGATAATCAAAGTTGCCGTATCCTGATTTTTCGAGTTCGAACATTCTCGCGACATGAATCACTATGTCAGCGCTCACGCGGAACGATCGCCCCAAATCTGACGCAACACATGTGCGAGGCTAGAGTTGCGCTCGCACAAGAAAAGATCGTCGACGTTGTGGCTATCAACATAACCATCAATTTACGATCATTTTTATCTAACATTCATCTCAATTAAAATCCTAAGTATAGCATCCAACCGAACAATAACACTTGCACGATCGTCATTCGCCGAGTCAGAGTACCCCGAGTTATCGCATATCGATCTTTGATACGCCTCAATATCATCGACGATATGCATAACCTGACGATCTTCTTTTGCAACCAATTTTGAATCGTGCGAATGAGGCTATCATCCGACTGGATAATCTCCTCAACATTCAATTCAAGTTAGATCATTATCCCTCGAATCATTCACAACATCAATTTTCTCAAACCAATTTCACGTATTGTTCATCCGTTTATCTTAAGTCATCGACCCACGTGTTTCCTCAATTTACAACATTCCTTGCTAACTCAAATCATCGAGCAACATTCAATCCAATCCTTAGAGTCATTGCGTAACTTCAAAATTCAACTTTTCATGCACGCGATCTTCCCATCATGCTAACTTTTTCTATACGATCCACATATCGATTTTCTTTATCAAGTCATCCGTTCGCTACACCTTAACTTTTTCTCAATTCGATTTCACCTACTCAATCATCTTCATGTTTCATACTCGTGCAATCTCAATCCCGTGCATGTTCCGTGCACGTAAATTCTAGGTTGTTCGAATCAATTCGTCAAATCTTCAAGACTACATCTTCTTCCTCCATCCCCTTCCTCTCCTCGACGAGCGTGCCAGCAACAACACCACGCGACAGCGGCGACGGAAACAACAACAATAAAACAACAGATTTCCACTTTAAGGTAACCCACTTTTCCGATTAATTTCTCTGTCAATTCTATTCCGATTTTCGATCTGTAAATTCATGTAGAAAGCCCCCATGACCCACTATCATCCCCTTCAAATAGATTTATTTATTCAGCAATAAATTTCATGTTTAATTAAATTAAAATTTTTGAAAAATTTGTTTTTATAAGCATTAAAACCCCGTATGAGGTACGTCCCGACAAATCGGGCGACCCCGTCGCGAACCGAAATTACCGTAAGGTCCTTATCGACTTCGTGGACATGCGGGCTTTGATGGAATTCAAATTGGTTGCGTGTGCGCAATGAATTTGACCCGTATCCGTCAAATTTTTTCGTATCGGGCTTTTTTGGAATTTCTCAATTATTTTGTGCACACTAATCAAATTGCGACGAAACTTACGCCATTGGACTCGAAATATTTTTCTGGTCCTGTGAGCCAAGTTTGGTCCGATTCTGAGACCGTTGATCGGGACGCTATTTTGGCGGGCCCACATTCCCACTCAACGGGCAATTTTGTGCACAGCCCACCGGAATCTAAAATTGGACATACCGTTGGGTTCGTCTCATCAAAACAAATCTGTAGAATGTAGTTTGACAACTTTAGAGACCATAGATACTGGAACGCATTTCGGTACAAAACGGGTCCAACGGCGGACATCATTTTGACCCGAAATTATGAAATTGTGCTTGTTCTAGAATTTAACTTTTGGACAGGCGTTTCCTAGGCATATCTTTTATTCCAAAATCGTTCGTGATGTTTGTTTCAGCATCCGGAGCTTCTTGTGGATTTTGACTTTCGTGTTGACGATTCTGATTGTTGGATTTTGCTGCTTCTCGCACCACCCTCAGGCAAGATACCTTGCCATTATACTGTTTACATTCAGTCTGCATTTTATTACATATCACTGTTCATTATTTCCAGTTATTACAGTTCTTGATTTACTACATGCTCAGTGATTGTTAGTTACTTTGTTATTATCCTTTGACTGCATATGGACTTAGAGTTAAGAGACTACCGTCTGTAGTGTGTCGCATATACTTTGACACAGTTGTACCACGAGAATGTGTGAGATGAGTAGCATGTAGAGATTCTTGTGTGTGGGCTGATCCTCCATGCGCATGCGTTAGGGCTAACTGCTAATAGAGGCATGTTAGGAGACTTAGCGGTTAGTAGAGGTATAGGCGACATGGATGTGACTCTGTTAGGCATTGGATGGGAAGAACAGTTCCTTAACGTATGGGCCAAGTATGCACTTCCCTATTGCCGGTTATCTCCGTGGGAGATACGGTCCTGGATCCTGATACTGATTTACTGCTGGCCTCTGACATTCGATGAATGTTATGCTTTGAGGTCCCTGGTATCCTGATGGGCCATACCTGAGATTACTGCTACTGAGCCAGAGTGCCCATGTGTTGGAGGTTTGTTCTTAACTGCATAAACACTGTAGTACGGTTAGATTACCTTATTGATGTCTTGTCACTTACTTTCTTTGTGGCATATTTTGTATTCAGTTATGTGGCATGTTCTTTATGTATCTTGTTACGTCCCTCTGAGGACCTGGTTATCTCTCCAGGTGTGTATGCTTCTGTGATATTGCAGGTGTTCTAGCCATGGCCGTGATCTTCTTCATTCTTTAGAAGACGATTGCGCTTGGTTCGTCTCGTTATTCTATCGATCACTTCTTGTACATTTTATTTGAGGTAGTTGGTAGTGGACTTTGTCTCCGCCCAACGATTGTATACATGACAAATTTAAAGTTGCTTTTATATCATTTATTTATCTAGTGGATGAGATTTAGTTTTTATGGTTCTACTATATTTTACAGCTTATGTATTCATACGAGGTTTTCATATATTGGAGTATACTTCATATGTATACAGCTGGCATGTCGACGTACCTAGTCCTACGTATTTTGGGACTGGGGCGTTACATCTTCATATTTCATACTCGTGCAATCTCAATCCCGTGCATGTTCCGTGCACGTAAATTCTAGGTTGTTCGAATCAATTCGTCAAATCTTCAAGACTACAACTTGTTCAACGACACTCAATCTAAGGCTTTGCATACGTGTGACGCTTGCTGATAGACTCATCGACACACCCCGATTCCTCAATCGATCAATCGACATCCCTGAGGCTATCGCATACACCACTCAGGGATGAAGTCATTCAACAAATCCTCAAAATTATCATTCGATTCACAATCTACTTCTCGAATTTCCGTCCGAACGATTCCTTAAATTTCAAGCACGCCCACCTTATATCGCACCGACGATAACATCGTCGTTCGATAGCACCCCTATCGATAGTCATCTCAATTCACTCAATCGAGTTCAACTCATTCTTGTTCGACACTACTCAATTTTTGCACTCGACTTCTCTAAGGTCGATGCAATTTTGGTGTATATGCCCAGCCCGACTTAGCCAACCGTGCTTACGCAAACCATCTTTTTATTTTGTCAAAAACTGTTCTCCTATGTTTTGCAAAATAGATAGACTTATTGTATGGACATCCGTGGAACATTTGAGAGAGAGCGCACCAACGATATCAACTTAAGGAAGCAACACTTCAGAGTTTGCAGAAACAACAGAGTTGAAGAATTCAATCAATAGTCTAAGAACGTAAAGCCGTGCTTTGATACCATTATGTCACATTCCGCTCCCGTAGGAGCGATCGTCCTCGCTAAGACGTGATGCCGCACGAGCCTAGATTGCGCTCGTGCAAGGCGGATTCCATAACGGTCGATTTTAGCGACTACGACGGGGTCGTCGCACAGAAGTCCCATGCAGAGACATTGAATAACAGCAGCAAAAATTTAGAACAAACACAAGTTATTCAAAGAAGCACTTTATTGATATTGAAACAACGGTTACATTGGGGCGCAAGGCCAAGATTACAAGTCTCTCAAGCTCACTCATCTCACACTACAAGTCACCCAGCTCTCTCTCATCTCTCAATACAAGTCTTGAGCCAGCGGATGCTTTGGAAGGCGACGTCCATACATTATGTCCCGCATAAGTCTTGATTCCATGCGGCCGCACACTTCGAATCGCCAAGGAACTCCGTGCCTCGACGCATCCAAGCGAGCTCCGCGCCACGAGCTTCTACCTGTGCCTGCACATGAAAACTATGTGGGTGTCAGTACTCAACTGTACTGGTAGAATGAGCTACTCGCCCACCCATACAAAACTGACACGTTTGATTTACTTTGTGCAACTTAGTCCCCTTTATGATTGTCTTTCTACTCTTGCCTTAGGATCAGTTTTAGGACCGACGCCTTGGCCTATTCTGTGTCTCTAGACCATCTCGTGCTTGCAACGACAACGTTAACTCATACCTTGCCTCAAGACCCTTCTCGTGCCAACAACGTTAATCTATCGAGTCATGTTTGCCTTACGGCTTAAAATCAGAGACGCAACTACGCGATGAGGCTCCATTTTCGTGTGACCGTGCTACAAACCCTTGCCGAGGCCGTACCTCGCAACTCAATGAGACTCGATCATATCGCTGCCTCGCGGCCCCTTGCTACTAAATCATCAACTGACCCATCCAACTTTGTGAACTAAGTGTCACTCGACCAAGTTTGCCTTGCGGCATCTCCTGACTTAAACTCATGACAGCTCAAACCATAACTATGCAACTTATATGCAGACAACATAAGACTCGACGCCACATCTCGTGCCGAAGCACGGTATCTTCGTTGAAGCCAAATCTTAGGCCCAAACATTGTCTTCTGACCGAGCACGCATTCTACTCGACTCTTGATTCACTTCACCTAATACTCGACTCAGTCCAAAGGCACACTCGCGGATTGCTGTCCGTGCCGACTCATCTATATGAGGTCACTAGCATGACAAGCTATCATGGACACATAGCTTGCGGTTGGCCGGGACCCTTCCAGCGCAAGGTAGCTAGCCCCCTGGAAGTCCCCGACTAACCCGGTGCTATCGAGTCAGCACAGCTATCACCGTATTTCCTTTCTTGGCCGAAACGGTCCCATGGCCCTGGGTTGCCGTTACGGAAAAACTCTACCTTGTCGACAAGTTGTCCAATGACCATGCAAGACCCTTCACTCAAACTGACGTCTCACACAGTCATTCTACTTTCAGTGTTATCATCTCTTTCCAAAACCAAGTTCAAGTCTTCTATCCTTGAGACCCCTCAAGGACCCCTCAACGACCCACGGTCGTGAGCATTCTTTCCATGTTAACATATCATTTCATTCAACTCAATGCCTGTTTGATAGTCCTTTCTCCAAAACTTATTAAATCAACCGTGGTTCATGCCTTAAACACTAAGTCCGTACATCATGCCTTAGGCCCATCGTGCTCTACGCGACACTATCGCCCAACTTATTCTTATACGACTAGCTTTGAAACCGTAGGACTCCGTGGCTATACTCAGCCGTAGAACTCATAGGACCGTGTTTGGAATGACTTAGGTCGACCGCCATCACTTAGCCTAACTTTACCAAGCCTACAACTTAACTCAAGGGACGAGCAAAGGCTATGCCAAGCCTTGCATCATGAAAGCGTGCATGCTTTATCGAGCATTTACGCGGGCGACGCCTATGACTTAGGCTACGTTCATAACTTTGCCTACTCAACCAACTTTTCTTCTCCCAAGCCACGGGACGAAGGATCGATTGTCATTTTCAAATTAAGCACGCCGTGCACCAACTCTAAGCCAACCGTTGGACCTTTCCATATTCTAACTCAATTTGACCCTTCGGGATTACTCCCTTTAGCTATGTGGATTCGTCTCTTTTATTATCAAGCCTACTTGTGCCAGTTGAAAATATTCGATTTATTATGTGAAGGCTAAGATGAGGCAAGTTTACCGAAACTACCCCACCTGAGTAATCGGTCGTCTCGACCGAGCGATGTCTCTGAGCAGCCGTTGCAAGGCTAAGTCCGAACGCTGTCGACGTTCCTATTCCTTCGATTGACTGAGCGGGACGGGGCACTACAAGCGGGGGTGTTGGCCGCGGGGGAGGGGGGGTGAGAGGCAGCTGCTGCTGCCGCCGGAGGCGGAGGGGGGGAGCGGAGGCGGAGGCGGAGAGGGGGGAGCGGAGGCGGAGGCGGTGAGGGGGGGAGGGGAGAGCAGGGGCGTTGGCCGCGGGGAAGGGGGGTGAGAGTGTGAGAGGAAAGAGGAAGAAGACAAAGGTATTTTGGTCCAAAAACTTTTTTTTTGACGGAAACCGTCCAAAGTGGGGGGTACTCTACATTTTTGTAAAACTGTGGGATGCATCTTGAATTAGGATAAATCAAGTGGGAGGTAAGTCAAAATTTATAAAATTACCATTTCGTCTTTTCTCATTATTCTAATGTTCTTTATTCTTCTAATGTCTATTTTGTCTTTTCCACATATTTTCCACCTTGCAATCAAACACACCCTTATTTGGAAATTATTTTAATTTCTTTTTCCTTTTCTTCATGCATCCAAACATAGAAATAAAAGACTTTTATTTTCCAATGTCATGCCGTCATGGCCAGGTTAAGAGGAATACATAAACCCAAAAAGAATTCATTACTTATTTCTTGGCCATGAATCCATTTGTTACCATTAGGTCAAGAAAACTCATAATCTCATTTACCAGACTCAAATGGAACCCACGACTACCCACATGAACCAAGTAATTGATTACTTGTTAACCCACTAATTGTTATCATGAACTCGTTCAAGAAGAATCCATGAAAATATTGTCGACTATGAGTTTAATGGAACCCATAAACCTATCCTAATCATGAGCAAGAGGAACCCTAAGGAGAGGAGAAACATGAGGACTTGGTCAAAAGAAATAATTCCATCAAAGTTAAGGTGTGGAATATTCATTTGTGGTAAGTTAGTTTGGGAACTCTTAACTATTTTATTGGAATTTGGAGGATTTCGTACAATTATCAAGATTTGAAATACCAAGCTCAAATATGAAAGATTTAAGGGACTCATGTAAAAAAATCCAATGGTGCAAGTAAGGGTGAGCATTAATCGGTTTTGGACCCATCGTTCGTTTTAAAAAAAATCAGTTTGATTTCGGTTTTAAAAATACTAAAAGAAATTATTCATTTTTTATTTTGAATTTTGGTTCAAAACTGAAAATTGAATAAGACTTACCTAATTATGTTCATAACCTCAATTTTATGCATATTTTATGACTAAAATGTGTATTTTTTTTAATTTTGAAAGTTGTTGCATGATTTGGATAAATCCAAATATGGATGCCCTTATCCATACCCACAACAGCCTCTATCTCATTCCCTCTGTGTATGTTATCAATAAAAAAAGCTACGTACAGATTTCTGGCTACCAATTTCTTCTCTTTCTCTCTCATTTTTACAACATGTTATCAGCACCATCACTCTCGAGGAGTTTCAGGTTACCACTGGATTGAACAATCCAACCAAGTTCATAGATTTTATATATACTAGTAAATGCACGTGTGACAACGAATAATAAGAATATTATTCAATTATAGTCAAATATTGTTTCTAGCTCATGTGGTTAAGGTGGGAGGTTTTCTTCTTGTTTGGTTGAGTTCGATTTCCTATTTTGCATATATATAACAAATTTAATCTTTTTAAACAACTTTTTACATAATTTAATTTTTTTAAAAAAGAAAATAGTTGATGATATACACGGCTTAGACGGCTCAATCTTGAGCCGTTTTGAAGCCCCTTTATATATATATATATATATATATATATATATATATATATATATATATATATATATATATATATATATATATATATATACACATACATGATAAGATGTAAATTACCTATAGCCTAGTGGTTAAGAGAGATGCATGCAGTCCAAGTGGTCGGGAGTTTGAGTCCAAGTAGAGACTCGTTTTCTTTCACTATGTTTATTGATTGATATTTGTCAAAATAATCCATAAATTGATATTTTCCAAATATGATATTTTATATCGACCTAAAATTGGATCATTGAGATCACGAACATAACATGTAATAATAAATTTTGGTTTTTTCTAAGGGCACTGCCAAAATTGCTTGGGGGCATCACTTACTTGGGGACAGCCCAAGAAGGTGGAGAATTTGCTAGGGGGCACCCAAATTTTGCTAGGGGACAGCCCAACCCCCCAAACCCTTCATTTTATTTCATTTATCATTCTATACTCTCTCTCCTCAAGAAGAAAAAAAGAGCTCTCTCCCTCTCCCTCTCCTAAAACCCTAATTTCTTCTTCTCCACCACTCCACTCCCAATTCCTCCACCAAGATTTCTTCCACAACCTTCGTAGATTCGAAGAGATGACACGCAAGTCAAAGCAATCGGAATCTAGGTACGTTCTTCCCTAATTTCTTCAAGAATTTTGTACATTCTATTCAAAACCCTAGAATATTTTTAATTCTTGAAAAAGTTTTGATAAAATAGGTTTAGAATTTCTTTATGGTTCTCTTCCCTAATTTTCGAACACAAGAAACCCATATTTTATGTTGAAATCCTAACCCTAGAATACGACAAACTAGCATCTCGTTTTGGCAGTTCGGGTCTCATAACAGTAGGACTGCCAGGCATGTGGCAGTCCTAATATAAATTAGGACTGCCACAATCCTGGCAGTCCTCTTGTGAAAGAGGACTGCCAGGACTATGGCAGTCCTGATTTACATTAGGACTGCCACATGCCTGGCAGTCCTACTATAATGACATATGGGGGTGGGTAACTGCATGATGCTCATATACGGGAGGGTAACTGCATGTCCTATTTTTGTTTCTATTATTTAATAACTGTATGTTGTCATGTAGCCCACCGGCCGCTAACAAAAGATACGACCCACCGCGTCAAAGCAGAAGGAACGTGCGGGACGTCCTCTCGAGCGTCCGATAACAATTTTCGAACCGGCGTCCGAAGCTCGGAGAGGTTGCCAAAGTGACACTAGTGTCGCGGTCGCCAACAAGCTTGATCGCATCGACGATGTGGTCGACTTCCCCTTCATGAATAATAGGGAGTCTCGTTCAAAGGCCTGACATGATATATAGTTGGATCTGGATATTTTTCTTGTTTCAAACTTAAGTTGGATATGGAATGGTTATGTACTTGTTTGAAACTTAATTTGGATGTGGAATCTTTGAAACTTAAGTAGTTGTGATAAATTATTGTAGTTGTGATCAATTATTGGGATGAATTATTGTAGTTGGATTATTGTGATGAATTATTGTGATGAATCTTAAGTTGGATGTGGAATATTTATGTAGTTGTGATGAATTATTGTTGTTTATGTACTTGTGATGAATTGTTGTTTTTTATGTACAGAGTATCAGTATCAGGACTGCCACCCACTTGGCAGTCCTACACTAAAGTATGACTGCCAGGATGCTGGCAGTCCTGACTGAAACTTGCTGCAACAGCAAGTTTGAGTTAGGACTGCCAGCATCTTGGCAGTCCTACTTCAGTATAGGACTGCCAGGGGGGTGGCAGTCCTACTTATCAAACTATGTAAGGAGCTCCTCAACTGAAAACTCTTAATTTAGCACGGAAAATGGCCATTCTCCGTATAATTTAGCACGGAGAATGGCCATTCTCCGTGTAATTTAGCACGGAGAATAGCCATTCTCCGTGTAATTCTACTGCATTTTTAACAAGAAGAATTCCATTCTCCGTGTTGAATGGCATTCTCCGTGTTTCTAACACGGAGAATGGCCAATCTCCTGTGGTTTAACATTTGAATGACCATTCTCCGTGTCATTTAACACGGAGAATGTCATTCTCCGTGTTATTTAGCACGGAGAATGGCCATTCTCCGTGTAATTTAGAAACGGAGAATGCCATTCTTCGTACTAAATTACACGGAGAATGGTCATTCTCCTACGTTTTAACACTGGGAATAACCATTCTCCGTGTAAATTAACACGGAGAATGTCATTCTCCGTTTTAATTAAGACGGAGAATGCCATTCTCCGTTTTATTTAACACGGAGAATGACATTCTCTGTTTTATTTAACACGGAGAATGACATTCTCCGTGTTTCTAACACGGAGAATGGCCATTCTCCTGCGTTTTAACACTGGAATGACCATTCTCCGTGCTAAATTATACGGAGAATGGTCATTCTCCGTTTTATTTAACACGGAGAATGGCATTCTCCGTTTTATTTAACACGGAGAATGGCATTCTCCGTGTTTCTAATACGGAGAATGGCTATTCTCCTGCGTTTTAACACTGTAATGACCATTCTCTGTGCTAAATTACATGGAGAATGACCATTATTCTCCGTGTAATTTAGCATGGAGAATGGCCATTTTCCGTGTAAATTAAGACGGAGAATGCCATTCTCCGTGTTACTAACACAGAGAATGACTATTCTCCGTGTAAATTAAGACGGATAATGACATTCTCCGTGTTACTAACACGGAGAATGCCCACCCTCATGCGAAATTAACATTTTTCATGTTCTAACACGGAGAATGACCATTCTCCTGCATTTTATGGTCAGTTGAAACTTTGAAAGGCCATAACTTTTGACTGTGAGGTCGAAACGAGGCCCAGTTTGTCCCAAAACGAGCGTATCTTCGAGGAGCCTAAAAGTAACCGTTTTACCGTTAGACGGCCTTCCGAAATTTTAGAATCGCAAAAAATGATGTTTGGACCTCCGTTTTAGCACTTTTTGTCGAAATTTTAGAATCGCAAAAAAATATATATAGGACTGTCAGGCCTCTGGCAGTCCTACATATGTGAAGGACTGCCACCTCTCTGGCAGTCCTAATCTATGATCGGGACTGCCAGACAGGTGACAGTCCTCTGTGTCACAACCCGATTTTTTTGATGCATCAAAGTGTTCTTCGAACGTGGCGGGAAGAGAGTATACAATATTTGATGATCCCAGTTATTCCATGTTCAATATTTTTCTACATTAAACACATAATTCAACTTTTTATATGTGAAATTCATGTTTAAAACATTAAACATATATTAATTCGATGACTTACTAATAAATGAGAGCAGTCAATGACCTAGAGTTAAGGAAAAAATTTGGGATAAAAATCAATGACCTAGAGTTGAGAGAAAAATTTAAAAAAAATGTAGATTGGGAAAAAATTTGGGGTTAAATTCTTTGAACTAGAGTTGAGGGAGAGAAGAAAAGAGTTGAGGGAGAAAAGAAAAGAGTTGAGGGAGAGAGAAAAAGAAAACAAAAGTTGGTATTTATACCTTTACTTGGGCTAGCCCAAGTAAAAAAAATTGATGGCAAACTTGTAATATTTTGAAACATTTTTGGGCTAGCCCCTAGCAAAAAGGGTAGTGCCCTTAGAAAAAACCTAAAATTTCTATTAAGATTTTTACATATATATTATAAGATTCGAATAATATGGAATATTTTACACATAATGAACCTTCTGCTATGATTTTAGCATTCTCAACCAACCAATCTTCTCTTTTGTGTATCAATAATGCTAAGTCTACTACCAAATTCTTACAACCCTTTTACAACCACTCACCCATGTGCTGACATGTGGGCCATGGCCCACATGTCAGCAATGGGTGAAGGTTGTAAGAAGATTGTAAGCATTTGGTTGTAACTGTAGCATTACTCTGTGTGTATATGTATATTTTTCCTTCAACCAACCAATCTTCTCTTTTGTGTATATGTATATTTTTCCTTGAACCTTCATCTTCAACCTCTTTTCATCTGTCGCCTGTGCCGCAACACTGGTTGAGTCCCTCCGCCCCGTCGAGCTCCAGTACCTCATCTGGGAGCTCTGCAAGCGCCGCCAGTACACCCAAGCACTCGAGAAATTCCACTGCCTAGCGCCTCCCGTGGAGCCTTGACTCGACGTCGCGATGGTCGGTGCTCCGACCACAACGCCAATATTGTCGACTCTTAGCTTTAACCACGACCCTACCGCGAGATCTGCCCGGACCTGCTCCGAGCTCGCCACCGTCGTCAGGAACTTGAAGTTCCGGAACCCAGAGTTCATCAGAGTAGGAAACTCTCGGTTACAAGGATACTGCTAAAGAATTTCTTGATACCTCCAATGCAAGGAAATGGGGAAACACCAGCAATGGTTCATAAGCTAAGGATTCCCAGGTTCTATTTTTCTATCCTAGCATCTCATTTACTTGATGTTACAATTATTTGGTCTGTTAGTGAAGATTGACTTTGGATGTTTTCACGTGACAAAACAAATTATTGTTCCTTCATAAGACTTCATGTTGCCTTGACACACCGAATGGATTGTTTTATTCTTCAGATGATCTAAGCAGAGGACTTGATTTATTTGATTAGATAACTAATCATGTTGTGCATGCATATTAGTAGCAAGCATGATCCTGATTTATCCTTAGAATTGCCTAAAAATACCAAGGTTTTCAGTTTTCTACAGGAAACCGAAACACACACACACACACACACCACACACACACACACACACACACACACATATATATATATATATATATATATATATATATATATATATATATATATATATGTGTGTGTGTGTGTGTGTGTGTGTGTGTGTGTGTGTGTGTGTATGTGGACAAGCCTATATCAGCAACCCAACATTATACTCCTTTCACATGACTATAATTTGACTACTATAAATTGAAGGACCTGTTTGAAATACTATTGATAGAACTTTACATTGTTTCAAGGTTCTAATCTGTATTCCAGGATTATTCTGGGACTTTGTTGAAACATCAAAGTATTGGCATGTCTATTAGAAATGATGTGACATAGATACCTAAATTGGTCACTAAGTCATCTAAAATTGAGATGGAGCATTCAATTAGATTCATTTTAAGAATGACTTGCATTTTCTAGCATATTTCACATTATTTGATATGCTTTGGTGTTTCTTGCTATGACAAAAACACTTGTACAATTTATTTGTACAAATTACTTGCTTGAGGTGCATGCATGACAGGTATTACATTGCATGTCCGTAGGAAACCAGTCGTCTGCAACCTAACTTCTGTAGGTCACAGCGGGTTGCTGGTCCTCAAAAGGCCAAAAGTAAAAATAACCAACTCCCTCTGTGGAATATCCTGTGGCATATTCTGACATACCAAATATACCAACAGAATATTCCAATATTCTTATTATAATATACTGATACCAAATATACCAACACTCCCCCTCAAGATAGGCGAAAGATATTCACTAAGTCCATCTTGTCACATTCTCTAATCATGCTCACAGAGCTAAGTTCCTTGGTCAGTCTGTCTGCTACCTGATCCTTGGTTGGAACATGGCCTAGCTCTAGTAGTCCACTATCCAACTTCTCCTTGATGAAGAACATATCGATCTCGATGTGTTTGGTTCTGTCATGCTGTACTGGATTGTTGGCGATACTAATAGCTGACTGGTTGTCACACCACAGCTTCATCTTGGCTCCTTGATCCAGCTTCAGCTCCACCAGCATATTCTCCAACCATAACAGCTGTCACGCCCCAGAACCAGAATACTGGAGAGCGGGAGAATGACTCAGCCAGCTACGTATTACGGGTAGATGAATACCGTATAATACGATCAATGCTGTCTACAAGACGAGGGTGTGCATACTACATGAAAGTCTCCCTATGGTCACTTTACTTCTATTGTCTCAATCATTCAAACAAGAAACAGAAATAGAGAACATGTGAGATAAAGCAGTAAGACGTTCCAAACGCTCAGTCAAAATATTCTTGATATCTGGCTTTACAAAATACATCCAGATGATGTAGTAAGTATACACAATTGTTAGCAGCTGCAGCCTGACTTAGTTACAATTATGCAAAAGTAGGAACAAGACAATCCGACTAACATGTCGGTGCCAAACGGCAAAGTATAAAGTAGATAACAAAACGAGCGGGGAAGTAAGAAACCCACTCGAGTCCTCCTGCGATCATCCATCTAGTGTTGACCATCTTGGAGGTAGAAGTAAGCTGGATCCTCGGGGACCGGCTCTAAATCTGGCCATGCAAAACCAGAGAGGTTAGACCTCTAATAGCAAGTACCGCAAGGGAGCACGATATGAGGAATGAAGCCAGTAATAAGAGAATATGATAATAGATCTCTGCTATCTACTAGGACTCACACAACATCACGACACTTCGAACCAACCTCCTAACCAAACAAGAATAGAAGTTGGCCCGTCATGTCCTAACATTCTGATCATCTCAGTTAAGTAACAAAGTAGGTACAGTACACAAACAAATCAATTTAAACGGCCAGACAACTACTACGGCTTGCTATTGTGAGTCCCAAGTTATCCTGGAATTAAGCAATAAAGGATTTCTCAGTTCTTACTATGCGCAAGCAAGGCTAGTTTACCCAGTCAATCAATTGTGCCAATCATGAATTAGACGAGTCCCAGCGGGACGCCCGTCATTAATATACAATATTCAATAGATAATATAACCAGATACCGCTCCCTGCCCGTGTGGCATATTTGCAGTATCTGTGGGGACCAACCGGCATGTCGGGCACTACTAGTCCCAAGAGGGCTGCCATGTAAGAACTCGAAAATCCATTCTCTCCATGCAATCATTATTTTATTTAACTTAATAGTCTCTACGTTGAGTGAAGTACCATGTCGTGGATCATGGTCATTCAGAATGAGTACTTTCGTACGGGGTACAATATGCACAACTCTACAATGATACCAGTGCGGTCAGGTTGTAGGTCTTACATAGCGTAATGCAACAATCAAACTAACTACGGAGTAATCATGCCTGGACCATAAAGTACACATGCTTCTTTGGTAAGATAAATAAATAATAAATAAATTGAAGCCTGCATGTGCATGTATGCCAATATTCGGGATTAGCCAGTCAATTTCAATAGTTCATAATTAATATGAACGTGTCTCATTCATTCAATTCAAAAGACGACTAGCCAGTCTCTTAGTTCCAACTAGGAATGCATGATCAATTATTAGTCAAGGTCACAATCATTATCAATAGTGACAAGGCATGAAAGTCAACTAGTATTCAGTGGGGTCGAGTTTACAACTCTCAGGGTTTAATTCCAGTCAATCGGGGTATCTATAACTCAATTCACGACACATGGTACATCCCACGTAACAATCTATATTTAACATAAATATTAACATATCATGATTATATCAAGTTTATGCCAAAAGGCGTAAGGATATTTAAGAGTGTCATGCATGCCAAAGGGATACGCTCAAATAAAGTTGCGCACGTAAAAACTCGTTTCACGCCGAGCCAAGAAGTACGCGTAAAAGAATATATTTTTACGCAAGAAACACTGTGCACGTAAAACATGCATGCATAAGGGTAGCTCGTGTAAAGAGTCAAGTTACGCCCGAAACGCTGTGCGCGTAAAAGAATACGCTAGGTCAAGTAGACTAGCGTAAAAACTCAATATTACGTTGGCATGTACAACATGAGCGTAAAACTCAATACTACGCTGGCACGTACAACGTGAGCGTAAAGTCAATACTACGCTAGCACGTACAACGTGAGCGTAAAGTCAATACTATGCTGGCACGTACAACGTGAGCGTAAATTCAATACTACGCTGGCACGTACAACGTGAGCGTAAAGTCAATACTACGCTAGCACGTACAACTTGAGCGTAAAGTCAATACTACGCTGGCACGTACAACGTGAGCGTAAACCTGAACTCCAATTCTCATGGAGCCTTCGTTCCAAGCCAGAAATGGGGTTCCCATGGGTCAAATGGCGTAAAACACAACCTCAACAATCTAGTATGAACAAAACTTGGAAATAATGGAAGTTTTGACAGATCCAAACTACTGAAAACCGAAAAAAATGAATTTCTAGATCTACTAAAAATAAAACTTCAAAATGAAAAATGCCAAGTTCTAAACTCTCTTAGAATCACAAGGGAAAGATAATGGAACCATAAAAATGGGTTCTCATGTGGGAGCAAGATGTACTTGCCTATGAGTTGGTAGGTAGAGGGAGTTATGAGGAAGAAGAAGAGTAAATGAGAAGGAGAAGTAATGAAGAGAGAGAGAAAGGATTGGGACTTTAAATGGTGATGGTGGGTTCAGTTCATGATGAACCACCATAACCCGAAAATAAACCAACCTAGGCCAAACCTAAAGTAAGCTAAAGCAGAGAATAAAAGCAGAAAGTAAAATACAGAAAATTAATTGCAGAAAATTAATTAACATGAATTTAAAGAGATTTAAATACAAAATAATACATGATAAATATTTAAATAAATATATTAAAGCAGTACATGTATTAAAAATACGTATTCTGGGAACGGGGAGTGACAACAGCTTTGCAACTCCTAAGGCCATAGCTCTGTACTGCTTCAGCTGTCGATCTGGCCACCACTGACAGCTTCTTACTCCTCCAAGAGACCAAGTTGCAGCCTCCTACAAATATACAGTATCCCGAGGTAGATCTCATGTCATCAGCACAGCTAGCCCAGTCAGAATTACAGTAGCTCTCGATGCTCACGTGATTATTCTTCCTGAATATCAGTCCCTTCCCGATGGCACGCTTCAAGTATCTCAGAATCTGGTACACTGCGTCCATATGACCATTCCGTGGGTCATGCAAGTAGCGGCTCACTACACTTACTACAAAGCGGATATCATGATGAGTGTGGCTTAAATAGATCAACTTTTCCACCAGTCTCTGGTATCTATCTCGGTCAACTGGTTTTCCAGCCTCAACAGCCATCTTGAACCTCTGATCTATCGGCGTCGCTGCAGGTTTGTATCCCAATATCCCTGTCTCTGTAAGAAGGTCCAGTGCATACTTCCTCTGAGAAAGAACAATCTTCTCTACTTTTTGAGCAATCTCAATCCCAAGGAAGTACCGAAGAAGGCCAAGGTCCTTCACCTCGAATTCCTTGCCAAGCTTTTCCTTGAGTTGGGCGATCTCCTGCTCATCATCTCCTGTGATAATCATATCGTCCACATATACCGCAAGCATGGTAATATTGTCTCCACTCCGACAGAAGAGCACAATATGATCAGCATTGATCTACCGATATCCCATTCCTATCATCATCCTCCTGAATCTGTCAAATCACGCTCAAGGAGACTGCTTCAGTCAATGGAGGGACTTCTTCAACCTGCAGACCTTGTCCACTGTCTGATTGGTGTCGAATCCTGATGGTATCTCCATATACACCTCCTCCACTATATATCCATGAAGAAACACATTCTTCACATCCAGTTGGTGTAGTTTCCAACCACCATTTGCTGCCAGAGAAATCAGGTTCCTAACAGTGCTCATCTTCGCTACTGGTGCAAAGGTTTCGTCATAGTCAATGTCGTACGTCTGACTATATCCTTTTTCCACCAGTCGAACTTTGTAGTGCTCAACCTGTCCATCTGGGTTCTGCTCCACAGTAAAGACCCACTTGCATCCGACTACTCTCTTTCCTTCTGGCAGTTTTACCAGCTCGTGTGAGCCCTTAGACCAAAATTTAGGTTAATACTATCATTAATATTTGTATTATTGCCAATACTGTCCTTTGATTTTTATACATAAAATAATGTCATGATATATATTAATGAATGGGTTGTGTCAAGTAAAATGGGAGAAGGGAAATATATGTTCTGTAAACTCAGGTTCTTGGGGTTCTTAAATGCAAAAATTTACAAATTCAAATCTACTGATAAGCCGATCGCCCATGCGCCGAAATTCGATTCTATCTCAGAGTCGATATCTCTCAATCCTTAGAGAGATCGACCCATATCCGAAGCTCGTGTATATATATATATATATATATATATATATATATATATATATATATATAGGGCAGCCGAACCCTGCTTCTACAAACCCTAGCAATATATTTTCCTATCGCAGAGGAACCAGGAAGAGGAAGTCTAGTTGTTCGAGGGATAGCCAACTGTCCTCGACATCAAGAGGTAAGTCATCCCTACCTAATGAACTGTGAAATTCTGCTTTTGAAATAAGAAAATAGATGAATCATAGGTGTTCGAGTAAAAGCATAGAAGGGGTTATGGGAGAGACAACCTCTGTTCTATGGTTCACAGATGAATTTGAAGACAACATCGAACATCTGAGTAGATGTTCTAAGGAATTGTAGTTCAGGAACAACTATGGGTGATGAGAGCATCAGGTTGTAATTCATATGTATTCCAAGTCAGCCACAACTGAGAAATCTAATATAGGTACAAGTCCATGTACCTATGTCGTATCCTATTGCTATGTTTATCTTGCAAACCTGGGCATCATACTACCTGTGTCAGGATTACAAAATCAGGTATCCAACTGCGGTATCAAGGCTTAGTGATAAACCCTGTATGTAACCATGTTGGCATACAGACCAGAGTACAACCAAAACACTATAGAAATAGTGCATCCACTTGTTATATTCGTAGAGGTCACAGGTAAGGGGTACATCCCAAGGTCGAGTACTGGGAGCACAAAACGAGGGTGCCTTTGGATGTCGGTTAGATTATTGTACTAGTTACTATCTTGTATCGTGTTGAACTGATACGTATTGGTTACTAACTAGTATCTAGTTGAACTGATATATCGAATTACTTGTTTTGTACCAATTAACACTGATATGTCAATTGCCTATTTTGCATTAGTTTGTACTAGAATGTCAGGTTACATGTCAGGTAGCAGCAATGGTGGTTAAGTTCCAATCGTATCCTAGTTGTCATGAACATAACCTGAGATACATTCATGTATCAGGATATCAAAAGCACTATGGTACGAATGGTTGATCGAACTATTAGCTGTGAAGAAGTAGGGGGTACTCAAGTAGGTAACTAGGCGCATAACCTCAAATCTGGATACGGATACGCGTACATGAAGATACCCAGGAAATGCATAGACCATATAGGAAGGAGTGGATGTCCTGTAAGAAAAAATCGGTGTGACAAACTATCGTTGTATTAGTGTACCTATAGGACATGATACTAGAGTCCAAGAAGTTGTGTCGGTACCAATAGTGCGTGTCAGGAAAATACCTATGAGTTATCCTACTTCCCATGCTACATCAGAGGTTAGCGTTTAGGAGTCAAGCCTATACAGGTCGGGGTATGCCTTAGATGAAGTATGGGGAGCATTGAAGACGAATACCCTTGTGTCAAGAGATACCATAGTATCTCGATATAGAGTATCAGTAAATAGAGCCAAGGCTTATAGGTAGAAGTCCAAGTCGGGTAGGTACAGTCAAGAGAAGAGGTTGCATCCAATACAGTAAAATACCATGTTACACAGTGGCAGATGCTGTAATAGATACCAATAACAATAGGCTCTGTTATGCAGAAATAAATAGAGACGCATATAAATATGGGAGATGGGCTACCTATCCTACAGATGGTATCAGAAAAAGAGGTTACGATGACCCTTAGGCCATTGACTGCATCTCCATATCCTAACTGTACGATGGACGGTGATATCTCCACCAACAAAGTACCCTCTCCTGACTCATTAACACAAATACAACCACTTTACACCATATGCTAACTGAATACTAGAGTAACCTATTTACCTTCTGTACATCGTTTAACCCCTGTATATTATTTTAGCTCCTGTACTTTGCTCGGTTCCTGTAGGGTATTCATGAACACCCTTGGCAAGGCTATAGCTAATAACAGTCTACACCCTGAACGGCACGGGGATATCTGTATAGGTCAGGGTCCATAGATGTATCGAGTTACTTGTAGGATATCAAACCTGTACATCAAGTATCAGTTAGTGAAAGGCATGCCAGTGTACATGTTATGTACCAACCTATATAGGAGTTATCAGTTAGCCCAAGTCTAGGGAGCAGTCCAGGTGGAAGCTAATAAGGCCTATAACCTCCATACCACACCTATCTTGCAGGAGCAGTAGATATAGGACTGAGATAAGAAGGTATAGTGTTAGATCGTAAGACACTCGACTATAGAGCCTAGAGCATCCTTAAAAAGTTTAAAGATACTCATAGGAACACTCTGAAACCAATTCCTGTATCCATATTGATTGATATTGTGAACCTTGCTCTGTTGTAGAAGAGACAATGATAATGACCTATTAGTAGGCTAATTTGTGCGGGAATACCTGTAATGTTTATAGTTTTACATGTTGCTATCCTGTGCTAGGGAGGAACATAAGGAATTAGGGCACCATCTCTGCATAATGATGGATCTCTCTTCTTTCCTTCCTCTTTTCTCAATGTATCTGATGAGAAAGAGGGGCCCTACTCAAGTGGCATACATTATTAATATGTATTAGGTATCTGAGGAGAAACATAACTACTCATACAACCTAGGTTGTCAACTTGCATATCGTATCGTGTATCCACTGTTGCAGCTATTTTTGGTAGCAGGAGAGTATGGTGCTAGAGGCAGTTGAGGAACGCAACAGTAGGGTACCCAAATACATGTGTGAAAAAATGAGTGTTAGTATTTGTTTAGAGGTATCAGTTTAGTGGCAAGGACATACTAGGTGAACTATGATGGGATGTATAAAAGTCAAGGAAAACCAAGCAGAAGTTAGATAGCTAAGATTGATTAAATAGGGCTTAACCTAAATTCTCTCACTTAAATTTTAGATATAAGTAAAGTTCTAGAGAGATTGGATATATACAACCTAGACCATAAAAGGAAGCTAGAAACATAAGGTTAATCAGCAATAACTAAAGAATGATTATTGTAGTTTAAATTCATGTGTTGATTAGAAATTCATGAATATAGGTTCTGGAGACTTCGGCCCAGCACTTGAACCGTATCCGCAGCTCAGGACCATATGCAAGTGCATATTCTGATTGCTTTCAATTCTAATAGTTTTCCAGTACATACTACACATATATTTTTCTGCTTGCTGACACGCTGGTCACACGAGTTAGTATCATGGACCTCTACCTATTATATTCTCGTTTACCATGCTTATCGTGTTCGTGACTTGTTCAGATCCATGAGTACATGTCGGGAGGAGAAATATCTTAGCAGATGTGTGAACTACCCTTTCTATCCCCCGTATTTTTCGTGGAGAATAGCAACCGCACATTTTACGTGCGGGGTGCCGAATTTACCCCTAGCCGTTCACACGTCGAAACCGATATTTCAACACACATAGATAGTTGTCTCATTTATTCTTTCCTTGTTTTCTCACTACTTGCCATGTCACCCTGATTACATATGTTCTTCTAGATGATATACTATATTATATATTCCTGTTTCATTCTAGTTATGCCATGTGTAACGCCACAGTCCCAAAATACTTAGAACTAAGTACGTATCCATGCCAGCTATATACATACGAAGTATACTCCAATATATGGAAACCTCGTACATGTACATAAGCTGTAAAATACAGTAAACCATGATAACTAAATCTCATCCACCAAGTAAGAGAATAATAATATGCTTCAACTATGAAATTTGTTATTTATACATGTAGTTGGGCGGAGACAAATCCACTACCAACTAATTGGAATGAAAGAAAATATATAAGGAAATGATCGATAAAATAACAAGATGAACCAATAACAATCATCTTCGAAGGAATCGAGAAGATCACGGCCATGGCTAGAACACCTACGAAAAGTCACAAAGCACACACCTCGAGAGATCACCAGGTCCTCAGAGGGACGTAACAAGATACATAAAGAACATGCCATATAACTGAATATATATAATATGTCATCAATCACAAATAAAGTAAAATAGTCCCAATTGTAATAAGATTCAATATCTTATCATCGAAATAGTGGACTACCCCTACAAGCAAACAAGGACAAGGGGTAGTACACTATACCGCGATGCGATATTGACCCAAGCTACTAATGGGACGAGGGTGACATGACATTGACGAGGGTCACCTAACCATTATAATGTGTTTATGCAGTTAAGAACAAACCTTCAATGCATGGGAACTTTGGCTACAGGAGCAGGAACTCAGGTATGGTCCCATCAGGATACCAGGAACCTCAAATCATAACATTCATCGAATGTCAGAGGCTAGCAGGAAATCAGGTATCAGAATCCAGGACCGTATCTATAGCGGAGATAACCGGCAATAATAGAAAAGTGCATACGTGGCCCATACGTTAAGGAACTGTTCTTCTCACCCAATGCCTAGTAGAGTCACATCCATGACTCCTATACCTCTACTAACTGCCAAGTCTCCTAACATACTTCTATTAGCAGTTAGCCCTAACGCATGCGCACAGGTGATCAACCATCACGCAAGTACCTCTACATGCGACTCATCTCACACATACCACATGGTACAACTGTGTCAAGGTTTATGATATACACTATGAATGGTAGTCCCTTAACTCTAGGTCTATATGCAATCAAAGGATAATAAGTAAAGTAAAGCTAATATCACTAAGCAGACAATAAATCAGGAACTGTAATAATGGTACAGCTACAAGAACTGGAAATAAGTAACAGTGATATGCAATATCAAAAATGCAAACTAAATATAAGCAGTAAATATGGCAAGGTATCTTGCTTGAGGTTGTATGCAAAGGGCGACGTCCAATAGTTCGAACCGTCAGAATAGTGAAGCAATGAAAGCCAAGTCCCGCATACGTCCTCGGATGCTGAAATAAACACCACGAACGTGTTCGAAATATAAGATATGTCTAGAAAATGCCTATCCAAAAGTCCAATTCTGGAACATGGGCAAAATCGTAATTTTGGGTCAAAACGATGTCCGTCGTTGGACCCATTTTGTACCAAAATGCGTGCCAGAATCTACGGTCTCTAAAGTCGTCAAACTATATGTCTACGGGTTCGATTTGAGGAGACGAATCCAACCGTATGTCCAAAGTTGGATTCCAGTTAGTCGTACATAAAATTACCCGTTGGAGCGGGTCGTAGGTCCGCCAAATAGGCGTTCCAGTTGACCTTCTCAGAATCGGACCAAACTTGGCATACATGACCAGAAAAATGATATGGTCCTGCTGGCGTAAGTTTCATTTCGATTCAACGAACGTGCACAAAGTAATTGAAGAATTTACAAAGAGGCCGATACGGTGAATTTCGACGGATATGCGTCAAATTCGTTGCGCACATGCAACCAATTTGAGTTTCGTCAAAGTCCACACGTCCGCGAAGTCGATACACACATTTCAATGCTTTCGGTTTACGACCACGTCGCCCGGTTTGTCGAGGCGCACGTCGTATCGGAAGATTTTTCTAAAAGTATAGTTTTTGAAAACATGTTTTCTTCATTTTTGAAATCAAATAACTTTTCACATACATAATTAAACCTAGATCTATAGAAAGAGTTTTATTCTCATATAGTTTGTCAAAAACTGTTTGGAATTGATTCACGAAAACTCCGAGTATTTAGTTCAGAAAATGCCATCAAAGTTAAGGCAGGAACTGCTCTAATGCCTTGGTTTTGCTCAGTTTTTCGACGATGTTTGCGTCGAATTTCTGAGCGAACTAATGGGTTAACTCCAAATCCCTTTGAAGGGGCTCTAAGTGGGTTATATTGGGTTCTTATAACATTTTACGGAGTCGAAAATCAATGAGTATCTAGGAAGAAATCTGTTTGCGAAGGGGAGTACCTCAAGTAACATCAAAATAATGTCCACTCCTGTTTGCTGTCGGATATGCCGCGCCGCGGATCGCCGTTGGCCGCGCTGGGACAGGGGGAGGGGTCACCAGGGTTTAGGGTCGCCCTGGGTGATCACGAGATCGAGTGAGTTTTTTTTCCTCTTTAGGGTTCGATAGAATCCCTTCTCTCGATCCAATAGCGGCTAGTTTATATGGCAGCAGGGGTCAGGGCAACTTGGTTACTGTTTCCGTAAGGGAACAGTAACGAGGGGTATTAATATTTTTGTTTCATTTTTGTTCCTTTTCTTTCTTCCTTCTTATTTCTTAAAAGTATCTTAAAAATAGTAAAATCCAAATATTAGTCTAAAAAAATCTAGAATATTTTCTAAAATATTTTTCTAATACGTTGCGCATGTTTTTTTTAACAACACAAAATTCAATTAACTAAATAAAATGGCAAAATCGATACCATTTTTCTTCTATGTAATTTTAACAAAAGTACTATAATACTTCTATATAAAGGGCTAGTATAGTAACTCACATTTTATTTATTTAATAATATTGTATATATTTACTTAATTACCAAAACCATTCTAAAATGATTTACTAAATATGTATGGATTTTATTTTAATGCATAACAAAAATCTAGGATACTTGTAACCTATAATATCTATTTATTTTTGTGTAAAAAATATAACCCGCAGTTTGAACCAATAAAATTATCATCATAATTCAAATAACAAAATTTTGACTTAATATGATTATACAATCTAAGAATAATTATTGTCACTAAAATAATTAAATAAATACCTTATATATATATTTTAGGGAGTTTACATCCTACCCAACTTATAGGAATTTCGTCATCGAAATTAAAATTTATCTTAATAATAGAATTTTTTTTATTAACACATGCATCAAGTCGTAACTCGGTTTCTGCACCAATGGAGGAGGTGGGGTTATCACAGGATTCATAATTGACATCATATTCTACAAGATGGGGTATACTTCCTTCCAGCCTCTACCCAACTTATAGAAGTTGGCTAACTGCGAAGATCGATGTTACATGGCTTCTGAGTATGACAGTTTCTAAGGAGAGGCACGAGTATAATGGACGCTTCTGACCGCAGTCTCGGATTCTAAGGGAGTCTTGATATTACCATGGCTTTCTTGGTCAATAACTACTATAAGGAAGTATTATAATTTTTACGTCGTTCATAACGGTCATGCCTTCAACGAGATGGTAGGAACCTCTTGTTCGAATATAACTAGAACGTGCTGGTTCAAAGGAATTTTAGTCTTCGCCTAACATGGTAACTAAGAGATGAGACTGAAGGAAGTAGAATTCTTGGGACGAGGGCCGAGAACCTATGGCAAATGCAAAAACCTTTCTATAGTATATGATTAGGTAAGTGTTTGAATTCATTATGTCATAGTGACTAGGGTGTGATGGTTTGGTGTTTGGTATTGTGTAGGGGACATGTGCTTGCTTGGGCAGAATGCATGCACCATAGATGTGATGTGTCTTGCATGGATCACGGGTATTTAGTTTAGTTAAAGGAATTGGTCGATAATTGTATGGTTAAAATCAAATAAAAAAAATAGACATCTATGACTTGTTCTAAGGGAAAATGTGTCATACATGTGGTGTAATTGAAATTTGAGCACTGGAAGGTGCTTTTGTGGAACATGTATGTTATGTGTATAGAGTGCCTCGTCTAGTTCATGAGTGTAAAATTTTATTGGAAGGAGAAAGTTTGTGTTGTGCTTCAAATATCAAAGTCACAGTAGAGGTCATCGGATGATATAGATAGAAGTGGATTTCATGAGCCACTGGTTTAACTCGATTAAATAGAAACCAATATATCCCAATCTTTTGCTAATTCAAGAACCCTACGTTTCTTTGAGAGGCTTGCCTATACGCTCCAGCAATTTCTGTTCTCGAGATTCAATCGAAAATACTATTTTAGGATAGAACGACTTTGAAAAAGAACCAAAGTGGCGATCTTCTACCGTGGTTATCTAAACACACAAGCAAGTGATATAAAATGCAATATGAATATCGTACCGCAACTTCAAAAAAGATGGGGGAACGATTATGGATAGCATCCAAGTTTGGCATCACATTCTAAAAGGTAGAGGATACTAAGTTCAAGGTTCTACTCAACTACATAAATTGGTAAATCGCGAAAAGCACAGTAGAAGAAGGTCAAATTTTCAATGAGATACTGAGGATATGAGTTACTTCTGATCGTAGTCATGGACTCTATGGGATGCCTAAGTATTACTCATTTAGCATTGCTCTTGTATTGAATATGTCTTATTAAGGTAGGAGGGGAGGTCTTGGTCAAGCCTAATCGGAACAAATTGCTACAGCGAAATTATATTCATCGCGTAACATAGGCTACGAAGGGATACGATTTAGGGATCTATGGAAGGAGGAATTGTGGACCACGGTGTTTGCCATTAAAATCGTTTGATTGCAAATCTTAATACAAACAAAACAGTGTTACAATATAGGACTTAGATGTAGTCCTAGGAGTACACTTTTGTTTAATCTGGGTCCTAAGTGCCAATGGAGTGAGTGGTAATGCGTTGACTCCGTTGACGGGCTGACGACGGTTATCGGTTCTCTGAAGGTGTAGATTGCTCTGGGTGCTGGAGCTGGCTGAGAGGAGGAAGACGTTGAGTGTCTGTATCTGCCTCTCTGATGATCTCTGTCTGGATTGTTCGTATGTATGTCTCTGTCTGTGTGTGTAAGGAGGGGATGGTTCCTCCATTTATAGCTGGGCAGGTTGACTGCTCATGTGCGCATATGTAGGATGCGTCGGTACATGGGGACGCCACGTGGAGATTGCTGATGGAGGCGCACGGATGATGCGCCCTACTCGTGAGGTTGAATTCTTCATACTGCTGTTGTGAGCCGGCACGTAGCAGAGGAAAAGATCTTTCTGTTGCTCTTGGATGAGTTGAGTCAAAGGACACGTGTCGTCGACCCATGGCTCGGAGATCTCTGATTTGGTGGGGGGAATAATTTGGTGGGATGCGCCTTGGATTGGGCGCATGATGAGATTTTGGCTCATGACCTTTAGGAGTCACGAGCCGTTCTGGGCGTATGGCTTTTGAGGCGCATGCAAGCGACTTTCCTTCTGTCTTTCGGGATCAGAGATCAGTCTGGGGCGCATGGCTTTTGAGGCGCATGCAAAGCTTCAACTGGAGACTCTTCTTCTGTCTTTAGGGATCAGTGAAGGGTCTGAGGCACATGGCTTTCGAGGCGCATGCAGGTTTGGACGCATGGCCGCGGAGGCGCATGCGGGTGGTCGAGTGGCCACGTGGCAGTAGCCGTCGGGATAGAGTCATGATGATGCTGACGTTGTGGATGCTTCGTCTTCTGCAAAAGCTGTCAGCCGTTCAGACTTGGGAAGGCGTGCTGCCAACTCTGTCAGTTCAGCATTTAATGTTGGTGACATTCGATGGACAGCTGAGTGGGCGCGTCGGTTGACGTTCCACTAGGCGTATGGGGGCGCATCCCCTTTGATGCGCTCGGTACAGGGCGCATCTGTGGGAGGCGCTTGGTGTTTGAAGGGGTGTGATGCACTGTCCAGCCGGCGCATCCAACACGTCTTTAATGATGCGGCTGTTTCGCTTCTCGAGTGCTTTTAAATAGCCGTTTGGCTGAAGTCGAGGCGTTCGGTTCATCCATTTAATGTGAGTTCATTGCTTGGAACTCGGAGAGCCATCCACTTGGCACGTGGGTTTGATCTGCCCGGCCTATAAATAGTGGCATGGAGAGAAGGTTTGCCTCTCATTCCCTCACGTCTTTCCAATATGAACTCAGGTTCTCGGGTGCATTCTGTTGACGAAGTGCTCCCGAGGGTGAAGATGAGATGCCATGTTGTCATTGATGCTCTTGAAGGTGACTGTTACATCCAAAAGACGGAGTCGAGGGCTTCTGAGGCAGGCGGAAGGTGCCTGTTGCATCCAAAGATGGGGATGCACGGGCCTCGTCTCCGTTGTTCCGGAAGAGCCGTAGATCGGAATGGCGGTGCTAGGCTCTCTCTTCCTTCAAAGTGGGTGTCGCCCGCTCTGATTGTGTTGAAAGCTGCCTTTCGCCGTGATTTCGATCACGGTCTTCCTTGGCCTTTGGAGGCTCTTTCGAAGCCTCCCCTGGCCACAGCTTTGCGGTGCTCTTCTCTTCCTTGGTTCCAGCCAGAGGGTTAAATGCTTTGTGTATCGAAGCATTTATCAGGCGAGCCTGGTTGGAAGAGCGGCACATAACTGGGCTCTGTTCGGCCAGGTGAGCCTGGTTGGAAGAATAACTGGGCTGCTGAAGGGATGCACATAACTGAGCTGCTGAAGAGATGGCGGGATGCGCCTGGTTGGAGGCGCATGACATCTGTTGCGCCTAACTGGCAGCGCATGGTGACTGGCAGCGCATGATGACTGCTGCGCCTATCTGGAGGCGCATGGTGGCCGCTGGCCGTAGACTTAGGATCTTTCCTTTGTAGAAATTCTCCTTTGTACAACCTTTTCCAGACATATAATAGACTTTTATATATAAATAAAAAGTCCTTCTTCAAATGTCTATGGTTAATGACTTTGCTGTGAAGTGTTCTATGCGAGTCCTGGCGCATGTAGTGTCTGGCACATGGTCTTTCTGGTTGTGAAATTTCATGCTTCTACACAAGGGATATGAACTAGATAATAGGTGTAAGGACCATTTTTTTTCAAGTTCGATTTTATAGTCCAAATATGGTGATAGGTATGGATGGGTTTAGCTGGGTCTTAATGGATTCTCTATTTAGACATCAATCCTTGGTTGAACAAATCTTGGATTTTAATATACACTGGCTAGATAAGATCCTAAAAATCAATTGAACCATTCTTATTAGGTTAGGGTAATCTAGAATAGTTTCCAACTCAAGTGGTTGGGCTAATTTCCCGTCGGGTTGGTAAAATAGGTTATGTAAGTCATGAGGTGCGCATTCCGTGACTTTTGTGTTTAAGTAGCACAAGAGGACTCAATTGAGTGGTACACTAGTGGCATGTGCGTAGTGGGCTTCGAGTAGATCACAACCATATATTGGGTCAAAAGATTTGATTCAAGGTTGGATCTCTAACTGAAGTCAGAAAGGACAATGGTATTATGGTAGGGGTTATAGCTGGCATTTTTGACTCGAAAGTCGTATCATAAAAATAGAGTACAAGGGGACGTGTTTTGGTGGGACATGATATATCTTCATGAAGCTGGAGTCGTCTATGTCTCGTATGTGCAATTTGTTGGAAAGTAACCGCTGGTCTCGTGCTCCGAATATTATTGTCACGGTAAGGGATACCAAAAGATCTAAAAAGAAAGTTGGAGTTCATAAGTCACTAATTATCATCCTAATGGAGATCAACTTATTCTGATCAAATGGTAAACTAGTAACTCATACAACTTTAGAAGTCTTAGAATCTATTCACTCCAAATTTCTCTTTTGTCTAAACTGTGGAGGCCTAGTCAAGTAAGGGTTGAGTTGAGGCATACGGGTTGCTAGTTAAGCCAAGAATCAAGAAAAATATTTAGAGACTCACAATAATTGATTTATAGAGATTTGATAGTCTCCTAGGTAGTGTTTTAACCAAGGGTAAGATCCTACTCATTTTTGAAACTCAAATGACTAGCAGGTCATGACATTAGTTTTAGGGTCAAGGGGAGGACAAGTAACTCAAGGCAAGGTTGTAGCCACATGACTGGCCGGTGGTAGCTATACTTATGTATACAACCATTATGGCCACGAGGGATACGCTGTATCTATCTACAAAATACGAGCGCTCGTCTTTCCAAATCAGTGAAAGACTAAAACGATAAAGAGTTCGAGAAAGATGTCATTGAATACAATTACGTGATTCAAAGGCGAAGGTATAATTCAAGTGAAATTGTCAATGCAGTCGCGAATGAGATCCTAAATACCTCTATATCTTAATCCACGTGGGATAATCATATGAAGAGCGAACCAATTGTACCAAGGTTGATCAGACCATAATATACTGATTCTGATTAGACAATATGTTAGTGGGCGTCCCCAGTATACATATGTCCTGAACAAGCTCGATAAAAATATAAGCTTGTAAAACTAGGCTATAAATAGCAACATTATTTATGATATTGCGGAGTATAAGTACGGGAGATAAGGATAAAAGCAGTACTAAATAGTTCAAGTTTTACAAGGATCTAAGTCTTGTCCGGCGTTCCTGCTTATACAGTCGTCCTACTGGCTCTTGTATCAGGCCGTGGTTGACCCATGGAGTATGGGCTACTAAAACTCTGTATTCTAGGCAAAACATATCTTCCTACACTAGCATATATTCATTGTCACACAGTTACACCTCAATAATAGGTTCAAGGACACGGGGTGGTAGGCAGTGAGGCATATTACCCAACTTATAAAAGTTAACTAATGGGTGATTGAACCATATAACACGTACACTTGTATGAGTTATCTTCCTAACCTCTCTGTTAAGCACGAAGGAAAGCTACGATTTGTAGTGAAAGGAATCAAGCAGAAGGAAGTCAAGGTAATCGGATGAGAGTTCAAAATTGGAACCAATGGAGGAGGTCAAGTATGTGGATGAAATTCTAGACTCTAATCCTATTTGTAGGCTCACATCAGTACAATAACGTAACTGAAGTGATAAACTGACCTGCACGGGCCACTACAAAAACATATAACGCCACAGTCCCAAAATACTTAGGACTAAGTACGTATCCATGCCAGCTGTACACATACGAAGTATACTCCAATATATGGAAACCTCATACGTGTACATAAGCTGTGAAATGCAGTAAACCATGATAACTAAATCTCATCCACCAAGTAAGAGAATAATAATATGATTCAACTATGAAATTTGTCATTTATACATATAGTTAGGCGGAGACAAATCCACTACCAACTAATTGGAATGAAAGAAAATATACAAGGAAATGATCGATAAAATGGCAAGGCGAACCAATAGCAATCATCTTCGAAGGAATGGAGAAGATTATGACCATGGCTAGAACACCTGCAAAAAGTCATAAAGCACACAGACCTGGAGAGATCATCAGGTCCTCAGAGGGACGTAACAAGATACATAAAGAACATGCCACATAACTGAATATATATAATATGTCATCAATCACAAATAAAGTAAAATAGTCCCAATTGTAACAAGATCCAATATCTCATCATCGAAACAGTGTACTACCCCTACAACCAAACAAGGACAAGGGGTAGTACACTATACCGCGATGCGACATTGACCCAAGCTACTAATGGGACGGGGGTGACATGACATTGACGAGGGTTACCTGACCATTCTAATGTGTTTATGTAGTTAAGAACAAACCTTCAACGCATGGGCACTCTGGCTACAGGAGCAGGAACTCAGGTATGGTCCCATCAGGATGCCAGGGACCTCAAAGCATAACATTCATCGAATGTCAGAGGCCAGCAGAAAATTAGGTATCAGGATCCAGGACCGTATCTCCAGCACAGATAACCGACAATAATAAAAAAGTGCATACGTGGCCCATACGTTAAGGAACTGTTCTTCCCACCCAATTCCTAGTAGAGTCATATCCATGACTCCTATACCTCTACTAACTTCCAAGTCTTCTAACATGTTTCTATTAGCAGTTAGCCCTAACGCATGTGCACAGGTGATTGGCCATCACGTAAGTACCTCTACATGCTACTCATCTCACACATACCTCGTGGTACAACTGTGTCAAGGTCTATGATATACACTACGAATGGTAGTCCCTTAACTCTAGGCCCATATGCAATCAATGGATAATAAGGAAAGTAAAGCTAATATCACTGAGCAGGCAATAAATCAGGAACTGTAATAATGGTACAGCAACAAGAACTGGAAATAAGTAACAGTGATATGCAATATCAAAAATATAGACTAAATATAAGCAGTATATATGGCAAGGTATCTTGCCTGAGGTTGTGTGCAAAGGGCGACGTCCAATAGCTCGAACCGTCATAATTGTGAAGCAATGAAAGCCAAGTCCCGCATACGTCCTCGGATGCTGAAATAAACACCACGAACGTGTTCGAAATATAAGATATGTATAGAAAACATCTGTACAAAAGTCTAATTCTGGAACAGGGGCAAAATCGTAATTTTGGGTCAAAACGATATCCGCCGTTGGACCTATTTTGCACAGAAACGCGTGCCAGAACCTACGGTCTCTAAAGTCGTCAAACTATATGTCTACGGGTCCGGTTTGAGGAGACGAACCCAAACGTATGTCCAAAGTTGGATTCTGGTGAGCCGTGCACAAAATCGCCCGTTGAAGCAGGTCGTGGGTCCACCAAATAGGCATTCCAGTCGACCTTTTCATAATCGAACCAAACTTGACATACAGGACCAAAAAAATGATACGGTCCTGCTGGCGCAAGTTTCGTTTCGATTCGACGAACGAGCACAAAGTAATTGGAGAATTTGCAAAGAGGTCGATACGGTAAATTTTGACGGATACGCGTCAAATTCTTAGCGCACACGCAACTAATTTGAATTCCGTCAAAGCCCATACGTCCACGAAGTCGATACACACCTTTCTATGCTTTCGGTTTGTGACCACGTTGCCCGGTTTGTCGGAGCGCACGTCGTATCGAAAGATTTTTCTAAAAGTATAGAAAACATGTTTTTCTTCATTTTTGAAATCAAATAACTTTTCACATACATAACTAATTCTAGATCTATAAAATGAGTTTTATTCTCGTATAGGTTGTCTAAAACTATTTGGAATTGGTTCACGAAAACTCCTAGTATTTAGTTCAGAAAATACCATCAAAGTTAAGGCTGGAACTGCTCCAATGCCCTGGTTTTGCTCAGTTTTTCGATGATGTTTGCGTCAAATTTCTGAGCGAATTAATGGGTTAACTCCAAATCCCTTTGAAGGGGCTCGAAGTCGGTCATATTGGGTTCTTGTAACATTTTACGGAGTCAAAAATCAACGAGTATCTAGGAAGAAATCTGTTCGTGAAGAGGAGTACCTCAAGTAACATCGAAACAATGTCCACTCCTGTTTTATGTCGGACATGCCGCGCCGCGGATCGCCGTTGACCACGCTAGGACTGGGGGAGGGGTCGCCAGGGTTTAGGGTCGCCCTGGGTGATCACGAGATCGAGTGAGTTTTTTTTTCTCTTTAGGGTTCGATAGAATCCCTTCTCTCGATCCAATAGTGGCTACTTTATATGGCAGCAGGGGTCAGGGCAACTTGGTTACTGTTCCCGTAAGGGAACAGTAACGAGGGGTATTAATATTATTATTATTATTTTCATTTTTATTCCTTTTCTTTCTTCCTTCTTATTTCTTAAATGTATCTAAAAAAATAGTAAAATCCAAATATTAGTCTAAAAAAATCAAGAATATTTTCTAAAATATTTTTCTAATACGTTGTACATGTTTTTTTTTGTTTTTTTAACAACAAAAAATTCAATAAACTAAATAAAATGGCAAAATTGATACCATTTTCCTTCTAAGTAATTTTATCAAAAATACTATAATACTTCTATATAAAGGGCTAGTATAGTAACTCACATTTTATTTATTTAATAATATTGTATATATTTATTTAATTACCAAAACCATTCTAAAATGATTTACTAAATATGTATGGATTTTATTTTAATGCATAACAAAAGTCTAGGATACTTGTAACCTATAATATCTATTTATTTTTGTGTAAAAAATATAACCTGCAGTTTGAACCAATAAAATTGTCATCATAATTGAAATAACAAAATTTTGACCTAATACGATTATACAATCTAAGAATAATTAATGTCACTAAAATAATTAAATAAACAGCCTATATATATATATATATATATATATATATATATATATATATATATATATATATATATATATATATATATGGTTTACACCATGACATCAGTTTACTTTCTAGTTTCCTTCCATATATGCTATTTTCATGTATTGCAAATTCTATTATATTGCGAATAGCCTGTTAGTCTGTGTGCTTGTTCCATTCCTGACTAGTAAACCAGCATTTTTAGGTGATGAGTTAGAAGATTTCTGTACCACATATTATGAGCATATTGCAGATCACGATCTTGGCTTACAGGACGACCCGAATGTGACCTTTGCAGAGCTACCCACTGTAGATGATTTTCAGTAGATATTATTTAGTTTTTGGCCAAATTTGTTTTCCAGAGACCTTTTAGTTGTTATTTCTATTTTCGGATTTGTGAGTTGATTAGTGAATATTCACCTAGTACTATTTGATCTCTCTTTGAGACTATTCAGTTTATTTCATATCTTTTCTCTCTGACTATGGTTATTATATAAATATTATTCTGCCTTGGACTTATCTGTGGATTTGGATCGCATTGTGCATATATATAAACTGCGTGGTTGTGTTGATAAATATGGAGATGATTAGACAGTGTTCTATCGTCGACACTGCGGCGTAGGCTGGACGTACCCATGGCTCATACCCGAATACTGGGTGCGGGTCGTGACAGCTCCCAAGTGTGGTTCTTCTCAAGAGCCCCCAACTCCTCGTGCATTGCCGCTTTCCACTTTGGGTCATATGAAACAAACTGAGCAAGGTCCCATGAGAAGAGGATATATGATCATATGAAATAAACTGAGAAAGGTCCCAACCGTATCTAACATGAGGATTTCTCGTATTGCTACGAGTGGTCCTCCGTACTGATAATGGTGTAGGAGGAGTAGGTGTGGAAGGAGTAGGAAGAATGATATCATATGAAGGGGTCTCTTGTGGTGGTGTAGGTGTCTCAAGAGTCGAGACGGACGCAGACATGGGATATGGCACTGGCACTATAGGTACTAGTCCTGCAGTTTGCTTCCCTCTCATACTGTAGGTAAGTATCTCCCCCTGAGCCGTGGGCCTAACACCTCTCATCTTCTCCCCCTGTTCCTCTTCACCTTTATGTTCCTCCTCAACCGCACCTCCATGCCATACTCCTAAATCGGTCACCAGGCTTTCACCAATCTCTTCCTCTCACCTCATACTCACAGTATCAGGTGAGTTGTTTGAGGTTCCCTCCTGACGGTAGTATGGCTCATGCTCCTTGAAGTGAACATCGATGCTCACAAACTTCTTCTTTTCTACTGGGCTCTAGAACACATACCCCTTCTGAGTCGTCGAGTATCCCACGAAGATGCACTTGACTACTCTAGGATCAAGTTTTCAAGCTGACGGTCTATTGTCCTTCACAAATATATGCAACCAAACCCCTTCAGTGGGAGTATCCCACTATTATTTTCTTACAATATTTTATATGGAGACTTCTATCCCAGTACCTTCGAGGGCATCCTATTGATTAGTTGAGTTGCTGTTAATACTGTATGACCCCATAGACTTTGTGGGACATTTATATTGATTATCATGCTTCTTGCCACCTCCAAAAGGTGTCTGTTCTTCCTTTCTGCTACTCCGTTTTGTGCTGTTGTATATGCACAGGTGGTCTGATGTTGTATCCCTTGGGATGACAAGTATTTCGTAAGTGCTCTATTGGTATACTCTGTCCCATTGTCAGACGTCAGTATCTTTACCACTGCCTTGTACTGAGTCTGGACATGTTTATGAAAGTCCCAAAAATAAGTAGATACATCACTCTTATTCTTCATCAAATACATCCAAGTGACACGAGAAGAGCAATCAATGAAGCAAATAAAATACTTGTAACCATTCATATTAGTAATGGCGTATGCCCCCAAACATTAGAATGTATTACATAAAAAATAGACGACCTTCTATGACCCGTACTAGCATATGAGCTCCTAGTAAGTTTGCCTAAATTACATACATCATATACTAGTTTCTCCTTATTTGTTTTCTCATAAATAACTGGATATAATTTACTTAAAGTAGCAAAAGAGGAGTGTCCCAACCTCTTATGGTGGAGTATTAATGTATCCTCGGCACTCATCTTCATTCCTTCCATTTCTGCCTTCTCTGCCATAGACATCAATGCTGAATCTAGCCCTTCTCGATCCAGGTACCACAGTCCCTCACGCCAAGTGCCATTCCCAAGTCTTCGTCCCGTCTCTTTCTCCTGGAAGATCACCATAGGAATATCAAAAGAGACAATGCATTTTAGTTGGAGGATTACATAACTGATGGACAAAAGACTGACTGAAAAAGATGGAGCATACAAAATATTTGATAATTTTACTGAACATGTACAATTTACAGTGCCCTTACCGACCACTGGCTGGAAAGTACCATCACATGTTTGAATGCTATCTGTCGATGCCAGGTGAGTGTAGAAGGATAACTCACTAGCATTCCCCTCACATGTCGAGATGCCCCCGAGTCGATAATCCAGTCTGACAATTTAAGGGAAGACATAGATCCAAGGACAAGTGAGTCGTCAGTACCTTCTAATGAATGGGCATACATGGCGGCGTTGCCTCCAGCGAAGAATGAGGTGGACGCCTCCTCAGTTCCACTCCTCATGTCTTCATCGTTTGACCCTCTCTGCTTCCTTCTGAGTGCTTCCAGCATGCCCATTAGTGCCTGATCCTCATCAGTAAAGGTACCACCAGCTCCTTCATCTCCTTATGCTACCAGCAGGTTCGCTCGATAACCTTCTTGACCACCCCGTCGACCTCCACGACCATGACCACGTCCTCCAAAATGTCCACGTCTATCGAACTGTCTACGTCCACCACCTGGATTTTCTTCCTTAGGTGGTTTGGTGCAAGCATACCGATGATGTCCAATCTCCCTATAGTTGTAGCACTGTCAATTGTGCTGCCAGGGCTCTCCCTTAGGCCCTGTGTCGCTCGAACTGGTGCCAGTGCTGACTTTACTTCAGGAGGACAACATGTCCCTGTCTGCAGCTTGATACGAGTCTCCTTCTGGATCATGGCCGAGATAGCCTCCTCAAGGGTGGGGATCTTTGTTTGGGCTAGAAGTTGTGCTGTCCTCTGAGCAAATACTGTAGCCAGCCCTTTAAGGAACTTCATCGTACTCTCCTGCAGACATACGTGTCTCTCCTTACACTTCGGGTCCCCGCAGCTCGCTCGATCTGAGGAGTGATCGTAATCCAACCACAGATGCTCCAACTCCATGGAATATTCCTGTACCATCTTCTCTTTCTGTACAGTGTTATCGATCTCTCCCTTGATATGGAAAACTCACAAGTTGTTCCTTACACCATCGTAGGTCCTTCTCAATTTCTTCCATATGTCCTTCACTATCTCGATGCCATCCACTGTGGTGACGATCGACTGGACTAAAGAATTAAGAAGCCAAATGTAGATCATCGTATGAGTAGATTTTCACTCGTCGCGTCCTGTCGAGCCCTCGTCCGGCTCTATCGTCTCTCCTGACAGGAAACCCTCCAGATTCTTTCCTGCGAGGGTTCTTCTCACCCGTCGTGGCCAACTCAGGAGGTAGCTGGTCCATCAAGCTTCAGATCGATGGAGGAAAGCTCCAACTTCGTCGATATTCGTGTCGTGCTCTCACCACCCGACAGTTTTATCAGCTTCATCAACGTTGCAACCTCCGTAGGGTCCAGCTTCTTGATGATCTCCTCCATCGATCATCATCTTCTCCGATCACCTCACACCCATTCCATGATTCACGCTCGTCCTTTTTGTCCTCTCCGATCATGTCTCTCTCCTATCAAATCTAGGCCTTCAACGTCCGGAACGACCTTGCGGAAGACTTCGAAAATCGTGGCTTCGCGGTGGTGGGGGCGGTGGGCTGACTGACATGTGAGTGGATGCCGTCGAGCGGGTGTCTTCGAGCAACAGTCGCCATGAGCAGCAGCAGCGACAACAGCCGTACGCGTGCGTTGGAGGTACCCACGGAGCAGCGGTGGGCTTGTACGAGAGGTGGGCGACATGCGGCTGGTGGCGGCGAGGTCGGTATGCGGCGGAGGCGACGTGCAACGACTGGTGGCGGCGGTGGCTGTGGTGGCTGTGGTGGTGTAGATGGTGATGGCGATGACGACTGGGTTAGGGTTTGGGAAAGGTGGCAGCTGGATTAGGGTTTTGGTGGCTCTGATACCATATTGAATATTTTGTTATGATTTTATTGATAATCTCATGGCTTTATATAGCCTTATAATCTTCCTCATTACATTTTTAAACCCTCTATGGAATATCCTGTGGTATATTCTGACATACCAAATATGCCAACAGGATATTCCAATATTCTTGTTTTAATATACCAATACGAAATATACCAACATATATATTAAAGTTGCAAACCTCATATAAATTAGAAAATTTTAAAGTTGGTGACATAAGGTCCTTCTATCCGTAGGGATACTACGGATGCATTATTGTCTTACCAACTATCATATATCCGAAGTTCTATGTTTAGAATCATTGTTATTGATTAATAGTATCTTTATTTGCAACTATTGATAAGATATGGTCATATCTAGAAACTAGAATTCATGAAAAAACTAGATAGAGACATCTTATGCATGACTGATTGTGCTACTACCAATACTATTCTTAAGAATATGATATTTTCCTCCAATAAGAATACTAGTGTGAAAGTAGTATCCATGATAGCTGGTTATACCAATATTGTTAAAGGCTCCGACAGAGCGCAATTAATTTTCAGAAGAAAATTATTGAAAGATAATTACTGGGTTTTAAGGATATAAGAATAATGGGTAAACTTTGAGCAAGTAAAATAAGAAATAATTTTGTGTAACCATTCGTCTAAGAGAACCAGAAGTTCATCTAAGAGAACCATAAGTTCGTCTAAGAGAACCAGAAGTTCGTCTAAGATAACCAAAAGTTCATCTTGATAGATTCTCCAGCTATTCAGTAGATATATATGTCACTCATTAAGGATGTCAAGTCACATATTATCATGAGTTAGAAGCTCAATCCTATATCATGAACCAGAATCTCAATCTTAAGGGTCCATTATGAGCCAGAAGCCAAATGAACCTATAAATTTTAAGTTATGACATGATCGACAAGACACCCAAAAATAATGATAATTATCAAAACTAATTCGTGTTATCAATAAAACTAATACTAAGGCAAGATTAGAAAGACAATCGAAGCAATATGTTGTACAAACTAAATGAATGTATTAGTTTTGTATGGGTGGGTGAGTAGCTCACTCTACCAGTACGGTTGTGTACTGACACCCATATAGTTTTTATGTGCATGCACATGTAGAAGATTGTTTGGCACGGAGCTCGCTTGGATGTGTTAAGGCACGGAGTTCCTTAGCGTTTCGAGGCATGCGACCACACAGAGTCTGAAATTATATGGGACATAATGTATGGACGTCGCCTATCTGAAATATCTGCTGGCTTGTTAGATTGATTGAAGATGAGAGAGAGCATAATGACTTGTATTATGAGAGATGCTGAATGATTGTAAGCCTTCGGACATGAGTGATTGTAGTCTGAGAGAAAGTGAGCTCGAGCGACTTGTAATCTTGGCTTCGTACCCTTTGTAATCTTAATTTTCAGCATCAATAAAAGACTCTGATTTATGTTTCAATACTTGTGTTGCCTTGTTTATTCAATATTTCTGCTTGAGACTTTGTGCGACGACCTCATCGCTTAGCCTGTAATTAGCCGTTATGGAATTCGCTTTGCGTGAGCGCAACCTAGGCTCACGCGATATCATGCCTTAGCAAGGACGATAGGTCCCTCAGGAACGGGGCATGGCATAATGGAATCAGAGCACGACTTTACGTCCTTGGATTTTGATTGAATTCTTTAACTCTGATGTTGTTTCCGCAAACTCTGATGTTGCTTCCGTGATTGATACGTTAGTGCTCTCTCTCAAATATCCTACGGGATGTCCATACAATAAGTCTATATAATTTGCAAAAGCATTCGTAATAGTTTTCTATAAAAATAAAATATGGTTTCACGTAAGGTACGGTTGGCTAAGTCGGGCTGGGCATATACATCAAGATTTACGTTGACCTTAGCAAAGTCGTGTTTGAAATTCAAATTATTTTGGACAAGAATGAGTTTGACTCGATTCATAGATTGGGATAACTAATCATAGAGATGCTATCGAACGGTGTTATCATCAATGCGATATAGATAAAACGTGCTTAGATTTTGAGGAATGGTTCGAACGAAAATGTGAAGTAATCGGTTGTGATTTGAAACTTGTTTCAAAGATTTGTTGAATGACTTCATCCCTGAGTGGTGTATGGGATAGCCTCGGGGATGTTGATCGATTGAGGATGCAGGGTGCCAATGAGTCTATCAGCAAGCGTCACCATATGCAAAGCCTTAGATGTAGTATCATTGATTAAGTTGTAATCTTGAAGTTTTGACAAGTTGATTCGAAAGAACAAACAACGGGCACAGGATTGGGATTGCGCAAGTATGAAACACGAAAATAATTGAATAGGTAAATTGAATTGAGGAAAAGTTAAGGTGTAACAAGCGAATGACTTAGTCGATGAATCGATGTGAATCGTATATGAAAAGTTAGCACGATTAGAAGTTAGCATGCATGGAAATAATTTGAAAGTACAAAAATAACTAAGGATTTAGGATAGGTGTTGCTCGATGATTTGAGTTACCATCGAACGATACGATTTGAAGGAATATGTTGCTCGATGAATTAAGATAGACGGATGAAAATATGTGATTTTGGATTTGAACAAATTGATCATGTAACTAGTTTGGGGGATAATAATCGAACTTGATCTTGAATATCGAGGAGATTATGGTATATCCAATTCGGATAATAGCCTCAGTTGCATGACTCGGAGTTCGTTGCAGAGGAAGATCGTTTGGTTTCGTATATCATCGATGGCATTAAGGCCTATAAAAGATTGATGTACGATAACTCGGAGGTACTCTAATTCGAGGGATGATGATCGTGTAAAATATTATTGTTGCGATGGATGCTATACTTGAGATTTTGACATAAATGAATGTTTGTATTAAAATGATAGTGCCTTGATTGCTTCGATAATAACCACGACGTTGACATTCTTGTCTTGTGCGAGCGCAACTCCAGCCTCGTACATACGTTATGCCGGATTAAGGCGATCATTCTACGGGTGCGTTGGCATGGTGATTCATGTCCAGCACGAATGATCGAACTTACGGGAGATCATAGCATGGTAATTGGATTGTTTCGACTTGTGGTTTGATGCGAAGGTAAATTTGAGAATGGTTCGGACTTATGTTTGACGATTAAGTAAGTTTTAGGATTGAGTAGATCCAATCTACGTATCGAAAATGAATTAGTCTAGACTCAAAGTAATAATTACACTCCGATGAGGACGATTATCCTGCGGGAGCGTTGGCATGGTGATTTCATGTCCAACATGGATAATCGAACTTACGAAAGATTGGGGCATGACATAATATTATGCTAGACGACCTTGTGATCGAATACATGAATTATGTTGAGTGATTTAGGGAATATGGTATGAAAATTATAGTTTAGTAACAAATTATGTCGTAGTACACTTGACTTGGATAAGAATGGACAGGCAGATTATATCGAACTTGTTAGAAGAGATAAACTATGTGAATTTCTAGTTTGGACGTGCGATAGTGATATGCAGAGGATTTGGGATAGCAAAACTTATAGTATGATGGCTTTGCTGAAAGACTCGGACCATTGGACTGAATGCTGAGAATACGAATAGGAGAAATCTATGCTCGAAGTTTAGAAATCAGAGTAATGCGAGCTTGAATAGAAAACCCCATACTATCAACTTTGGTTTGACCTTAGGATTGGGGTCAGTATTGATATTGTTATTTGGGACCGGTGATTCCAATATCGTCTGTTGACTTTAGCCTTAAGAGATGGCCTAGCGGTTAGACAAGACGACCCTGTTTCGAGAGTTAGCATCGGTACGATTGAACTTGAGGATTGGATATTGGTATTGGTGGATGGAATGATTCAATTATGTGGAAACACCACTCATGAGGTTTGGCTAAAATATATATATTTTAGTGACGCCTGAATATGTGCACGATCCGACTCGAGTGGTAATGGCGGATTCTCTATCACGAGGCTTGGCTGAAATGCATATATTTTAGGGATGCCTAGAATATGTGTACGATCCAACTAAGTGATACGTTGAATTCAAGTAATACTAAAGGAGCTGAACGGTATTAAGGATTTTGAAATTGTGTTTTAAAGAAAATATTAATGGTAGTGCGATGTTGAATTTGAAATGAACTTCAATGCTGATTGATCGGGTGGTTTGCACTAAAACTAAGTGGTCCGTATCTACGACGAGTATAAATTGCCCCAAAGTTTGAGATATAGGAGTTTGATGTGAGAAAATAATAACTAAGGCACGAGCGTGGCTCGGATTAAAGAAATGCATAGGAGGAGTGTGTGCGAGAATCATTGAATGTTAAATCAAATGACAAGTCAATGAGTGTGTACTCAGTAAGTTTCGAGGATGAAACTTTTTCTGACTGATGTATAATGTAATGTCCCGTCCCGTTCAGTTCAATCGAAGGAATCAGAATGCCAATGGCGTTTGGACTTAGCCATGCAACGACTTGCTCGAAGTCCTGCTCGATCGAAGCAATTCCTCGCCCAGGTGGGTGGCTTCGGTGAACTTGCCTCAGCTTGGCCTTCACACAAATAAAATAAAAGTTTTTAACTGCACAAGTAGGCTTGATAATAAAAGAGACGAATCCACATAGCTAAGGGAATAATCCTAACTTGGGTCAAATTGAGTTAGAATATGGACAGGTCCCACGATTGGCTTAGAATTATGGCACGACGTGCTTTCAAAATTGACACTCGGTCCTTCGTCCCGCGGCTTGGGAGAAGGAAAGTTGTTCTATGTTTCCACAAGACTATGAAGTTAGCATAGTCATAGGCGTCGTACGATATAAATGCTTGATAAAGCATGCACTGTCCCCTGTCCAATGCTTGGCATAGCATAATTGTCCCACAAGTCTCAACGCATGTTTCCATGGTGCAAGGCTTGGATTAGCCTTTGCTCGTCCCACGGGTTAAGTTGTTGCACGATTGAGTTAGGCAAAGTTATGCCATGGGCTATCGAAGTCATAGCAAGCGTGGTCCCACGATTTTTGTTGTTGTTATCGCCACACAGTCCCACGATCTCAAGGCTCGTCATCTAAAGTATGACTTGGGCGGTAGTGTCGTACAATACACAAATTGGTTTAAGGTACGAGCCACGGTTGGTTCAAAGATAAGTAAGCTACGGTCTATGGCACTTTAAAAGAACACGACTTGTTCAAATTAAGAAGGAGGGCTATCAAAATAGTCGTTCCAGAGTTAAGTCAAAAAATGAGTATAGTAACATTGGAAGTCAAAATGATATGGCAACATTGAGAAATATATCGGGGCTGTAGGTCAGTCGTCGAGGCAATCCCTGGTTTGGGCTCTACAAAGAAGTATAAAAAGTGAAGAAGTGAAGCAAAGGAAGTAAGTTGTGACTGTTAGGCCATGTATTTACATTGAGTCTAGAAGTTCTCATAGGTATGTGGTCATGGACAACTTGTGCATAAGGTTTCGCACCCTCGATTCGGTAGCCTAGGGCCACATGACCGTATCGGCCTAGGAGGGAAGCAAGGTAGTTAGGCAAGAACACGCCACGGTGATTTGAGGACTTGAGCAGGGCTATCTATCCTTGGCTGCAAGGGTCTCGTCTGCACCACGTACATGTTCATGATGGCTTGAATTGCCAGTGATCTTTTATATAGATAAGTTGGTGTGTCGAACGGCAATCCGCATGCATGGTGTCGGTCGAATAAAAAAAAGTACAAGTATGGAACAAATTGAGTCAAGAAGGTAGGCACGGTTGTAACACCAGTATAGAGCCTAAGATTTGTCTATAAGTAAAGACACATGCTTCGACATGAGATGTGGCGTCGAGTATTAAGTCATTTCAAGTTAAGGTAAGTGGGACGATAAGACAAGTTTGGCCAAGTCATATTAAGTTGTGAGGGATGGCCTCGATGTTGAAGCACGCACTGAGTTCATGGCATGACCAAGTTGTTGCATCTCAAATATGGGCCGAAAGGCAAGCACAAGTTGATAAGTTGATGTTGTTGGCATGAGAATAGTCTATAGACACAAAATAGGCCCGACGTCCATGTTCTAAAACTTATACTAGGGCAAGATTAGAAAGACAATCGGAGGGAAATATTGTAGAAACTAAATAAACGTGTTGGTTTTGTATGGGTGGGCGAGGAGCTCACTCCACCAGTACGGTTGTATACTGACACCCACACAGTTTTCATGTGCAGGCACATATAGAAGATCGTTTGGCACGGAGCTTGCTTAGATGCGTTGAGGCACGGAGTTTCTTGGCATTTCGAGGCGTACGACCACACGGAGTCAAAACTTATACGGGACATAATGTATGGACATCGCCTATCTGAAGCATCCGCTGGCTCGTTAGATTGATTGAAGATGAGAGATAGCAGAGTAACTCGTATTCTGAGAGATGCTGAATGATTGCAAGCCTTCGGGCATGATGATTATAGTCTGAGAGAAAGTGAGCTTGGGCGACTTGTAATCTTGGCTTCGCGCCCTTTCTTATCTTATTTTTCAACATCAATAAAAGACTCTGATTTATGTTCCAATACTTGTGTTGTCTTGTTTATTCAATGTTTCTGCTTGGAACTTCTGTACGACGACCTCGTCGCTTAGCCTGTAATCGGCCGTTATAGAATCCGCCTTACGTGAGCGCAACTTAGGCTCACGCAATATTATGCCTTAGTAAGGACGATCGGTCCCTCAGGATCGGAGCATGACAAACATGACCCTCTACCATTCTATCAATCTTCCACATGTTCATAACCCCTTCTAATACCCCAAAATAGCCCTACAAGTCAGCCAGTTCCAGTAGCTCAATTCTGTACGAACTAGCAGGTTGGTCATCTTCCTTGATGTGTTTTATCTAATTTTTGATGTTGTTTACTACAAAAGCAAAACTAGCGTGAAGTCCTACATGTCTATTTTTATCACCAATTGCCCATCCACATGGTTCTGTACGGTTTATCCGGGACGTCTATTTTGTTACAAGGTATGCAGACTGAACCATTTCTTTTGCAGGCTAGTTTACGATGACTTGTGGAGCACTTCGGCCTCTTGAATATTTTTGGTAGTACACTATACATCATAATCTTTCTATTCCATATACTTTTGTGCCACTTAGTGGAGATGTCATGACCTGCTTCTACTTTTGGGATACGAGTACATAGCCAAGTCCAGCCTATGCCGCAACATCAACGGTAGTATGCTGTCTATGATAATATGGTCCACAACAAGAATAATATGAACAAAACATCCATATTTAAACCATCAAAAAATAATATCCAATAGCTCAACAATAACTAAAGAAAACTGTCAAAATAATTCACTATACTCAGATAGTCTCGAAAACAAAATCGGTAGCAGATAAATAAACTAGAATCCACAAATATGAACACTAACTAATGAGAAAGCATAAGAAAGGAAATATGCTAATTCACATTAGTGCCATAATCTGGTATGTCAGTAATGCTAGAATCGCTAACATACACACCGTAGAACTCAAGACAGATAATGTCGTCTAAAGCTAAAAAATAGTTATCCAATTATGATTGGAGTAAGATCATCATAACACTATACTACACAATATATTATACAAGCATGAAGAAATAATAACAAGAAATATAAGCTATATGCATGACATGATATGATAAGAAGAGTACAATTACAAATGAGGACAATATGAAACTAGACTCGATGGAAGAGTACAATTACAAATGAGGACAATATGAAACTACACTCGATGGAAGAAAATAAAAAAATAATATAGCAACAAGAGATCACGTGTACTATGTGCTTTAGAATACCAACGTTCAATATTGTTAGCCCAATGATTATATCATGTTTTTGAATATAGTTAATCAATTAAGTTTACCATAATGACATCACTAATATTTATGTAATCACTATCATGTTGCTACTTAAACTTAGCATTGTCCTAAATGTTCTCTATATCAATATTGCTACGCTTGTATCATATTGGTTTATTTGTCTAACATGTACTTATATACATAAAATAAGCATGACCAAGTTTTGTCAAACCAGGACATATGCAATCGAGAATTATTGATGGGCCAAAGACGACGTCATATAAAAAGATTTCTTTGAATCGCCTAACGACCTATCTGGGGCCTCGCATCGGGGGTTTCGCTATCCGGTCAGTGGACATGGGTCGGGGGGCAGCGTCACCCGTGGGGGTTCGGGGGCGAAGCCACCGAAAGGTATTCAGATTTTTTATATATGTTTATCTTTGGACGACTGCCGTCAAGGAAGAAAGGCGTCATCAAAGGGCTCTTGGTTTTCCTATTTTATCAATGTATTTTTTATTTATTGAGTCTAAGAATATGATGTAAACTGCATCGTACTGGCAAATAGGCTATCCAAGAAACGTTTTTAAAATACCCTTTTGTTTTGAAAATAAGTGTTTGCCATTAAAATCGTTTGATTGCAAATCTTAATACGAACAGAACAGTGTTACAATACAGGACTTAGATGTAGTCCTAGGAGTACACTTTTGTTTAATCTGGGTCCTAAGTGCCAATGGAGTGAGTGGTAATGCATTGACTCCGTTGACGGGCTGACGACGGTTATCGATTCTCTGAAGGTGTAGATTGCTCTGGGTGCTGGAGCTGGCTGAGAGGAGGAAGACGTTGAGTGTCTGTATCTGCCTCTCTGATGATCTCTGTCTGGATTGTTCGTATGTATGTCTCTTTGTGTGTGTAAGGAGGGGATGATTCCTCTATTTATAGCTGGACAGATTGACTGCTCATGCGCGCATGTGTAGGATGCGTCGGTGCGTGGGGACGCCACGTGGAGATTGCTGATGGAGGCGCATGGATGATGCGCCCTACTCGCGAGGTTGAATTCTTCATACTGCTGTTGTGAGCCGGCACGTAGCAGAGGAGAAGATCTTTCTGTTGCTGAGATCTTGGATGAGTTGAGTCAAAGGACACGTGTCATCGACCCATGGCTCAGAGATCTCTGATTTGGTGGGATGCGCCTTGGATTGGACGCATGATGAGATTTTGGCTCGTGACCTTTAGGAGTCACGAGCCGTTCTGGGCGCATGGCTTTTGAGGCGCGTGCGAGCGACTTTCCTTCTGTCTTTCTGGATCAGAGATCAGTCTGGGGCGCATGGCTTTTGAGGCGCATGCAATGCTTCAACTGGAGACTCTTCTTCTGTCTTTAGGGATCAGTGAAGGGTCTAAGGCGTATGGCTTTCGAGGCGCATGCAGGTTTGGGCGCATGGCCGCGGAGGCGCATACGGGTGGTCGAGTGGCCACGTGGTAGTAGCCGTCGGGATAGAGTCATGATGATGCTGACATTGTGGATGCTTCATTTTCTGCAAAAGCTGTCAGCCATTCAGAATTGGAAAGGCATGCTGCCAACTCTGTCAGTTCAGCATTTAATGTTGGTGACATTCGATGGACAGCTGAGTAGGTGCGTCGGTTGACGTTCCACTAGGCGTATGGGGGCGCATCCCCTTTGATGCGCTCGGTACAGGGCACATATGTTTAAGTGATGTGCTGACCAGCCGGCGCATCCGACACATCTTTGATGATGCGGCTGTTTTGCTTCTCGAGTACGATCTGCCCGGCCTATAAATAGTGGCATGGAGAGAAGGTTTGCTTCTTATTCCCTCACGTACCTCCAACATGAACTTGGGTATTCGGGTGCATTCTGTTGACGAAGTACTCTCGAGGGTGAAGATGAGACGCCATGTTGTCATTGATGCTCTTGAAGGTGACTGTTACATCCAAAAGACGGAGTCGAGGGCTTCTGAGGCAGGTGGAAGGTGCCTGTTGCATCTAAAGATAGGGATACTCGGGCCTCGTCTCCGTTGTTCCGGAAGAGCCGTAGATCGGAATGGCGGTGCTAGGCTCTCTCTTCCTTCAAAGTGGGTGCTGCCCACTCTGATTGTGTTGAAAGCTGCTCCTTTTGCCGTGATTTCGATCACGGTCTTCCTTGGCCTTTGGAGGCTCTTTCGAAGCCTCTCCTGGCCACAGATTTACGGTGCTCTTCTCTTCCTTGGTTCCAGCCAGAGGGTTAAATGCTTTGTGTATCGAAGCATTTATCAGGCGAGCCTGGCTGGAAGAGCGGCACACCCCTGCTCGGCTAGGTGAGCCTGGTTGGAAGAGTGGCACATAACTGGGCTGCTGAAGGGATGCACATAACTGAGCTGGATACACATAACTGAGCTGCTGAAGAGATGGCGGGATGCGCCTGGTTGGAGGCGCATGACATCTGCTGCGCCTAACTGGTAGCGCATGGTGACTGGCAGCGCATGATGACTGCTGCGCCTATCTGGAGGCGCATGGTGGCCACTGGCTGTAGACTTGGGATCTTTCCTTTGTAGAAATTCTCCTTTGTACATCCTTTTCTAGACATGTAATAGACTTTTATATATAAATAAAAAGTCCTTCTTCAATTGACTTTGCTGTGAAGTGTTCTGTGCAAGTCCTGGCGCATGTAGTGTCTGGCGCATGGTCTTTCTGGTTGTGAAATTCTATGCTTCTACAAGACCCCCTTCAAAGTTTTCAAAACTTTTGAATAAGTTTTGGAATACTTTGAATAAGAAGCATGGCGATCAGGGCGCATGACTGTTGGGGCGCATGCCTGTTCAGCCGCATGCTCTTCTCAATTAATGAATTTGATAATGCCTCGGTAACCGAAAAAGATTAATGATGATCTTTTGGTTTTATCTGCTGCTATCTTCACAAGACCCGAGGCGACGGCTGAGATCACTCGTCATCGGTTCACGCGTGCGACCACGGCCTATAAATAGGTGAGAGGTGGAGAGAGAGAGAGTTCTTCTACTCTGTGCCTTTGCCTCCTTTAGAGTTCTTTCTTCAAAACCCTAACTTCTTCCTCTCTGTTAGAATGGCTCCCAAGACTCCTCGTGGCGGTGCCGGCAAAGGAAAGGGGAAGGAGCCGGCAGAGTTCGTCGACGAGGATGCTCCTGCCAACATTGCGACTCCGGCCGACGTTCGCCCCGGGGTGACGGGTGGGTGTCGACTTTTGCTATCTAATGTGCTCTAACTTTCTGCTGCCAATGCGTATGGGCTTCTGTCCTTGATACGCTGAGGTTTTATCTTGCCGACGTGCATAGGCTCAGGCCTTTATCATGCACCGGGGTTTGGTTTGCTGACGTACATGGGTTTTATACCCTGATGATACGCCGAAGCTTTCGCTGACGTGCATGGGCTCACGCCCTGATGATGCGCCGAAGCTCTCATGCTGACGCGCATGGGTTTATGCCCTGCTGATGCGCCGAAGCTCCAATGCCGACGCGCCTGGGTGGTGTGCTGAAGCTGACGCTCATGGGTTTATGCCCTGACGCTGCGTCAATCTACTTTTGTCTTTTTGCCTGACTTCCACTTTTGTTGTGCCAGTGTCGATGACGATTCCTCTGTTGAACGAAGTTCTCTTGGATGCTTCCCTTTGCCAAATGGGGGTTGATTTTGATGAGGCGGTTATCAACCCTGCAAAGGATGCTATCTTACAGAACCAACCCCGGGAGAGAATGCTGCAGATCCAGAACCAGTTGCCACTTTTCCTCCAGAGTATGATGGAGAGTGGTAAACTGAAGTCTGCCGAATCTGAAGATGTAACTTTCTTAAAACCTGTTTTTCTGTTTGGCGACCGACTAGTCTCTTCTGAAGCGAAGATACTGAAGATCAAAGAAGACTGGTTCTTCACTGCCAAAGGCATGGTTCTATACATGAGGCAGGTTGACCGCCAGTTACCGCTGACGGCTTTTTATCGTCTGGCTTCGAAGAGAAGGATGGGTTGGGAACTTGCTCCTTCTCAAGGAGGGGCCTTGGGAGGTACCCTTTCGATCGATGCCACCTCGAACCAGCGAGATACTTTGGCTGCTTCACGAGCCGGTTCCTCGTTCAGTTACCGAGCCTTGCGTCCCGGGAGCCTCTACAGTGAAGTTCCAAATGACACATTTCCCTTCAGTGCCCCGACCTTTGCAAATCGGATATTGACAACGAAGGTCACGTACCCGACAGGTGGCTTTAGAGTCGAGGGTTGGTGTCACTATATTTCGAGGTGGGACGAGTTGACCACTTGGGTGCTTTCAAGGTTCAAAGTTGAGCTTAAGGAGATCGGGCTGACAGCCGCTATTCGGGCTACGCAGGCAGGCGTGGATCTCAATAAGCCTATGTTCCTTGTGCTCTTGGAATTATTCAACGCCCATACTGGCAGCTTTTTCACTCCGGTGGGAGAGCTGGGGTTGGCTCTCCATGAGATGCACGAGGTGTCTAAGCTTCCTTGGGGCTCAGAGCCGTACGAGGAATATTTTCTGTCAAATGAGGAGATCCAGGTTCTGGAGGATAAGAACCCGAAGATGATGGCTGTATTCAAAGAGGTGACGAGCCACCATTATCTGATGCACCGGAGGGATAGGGGCAAGACCCAACCTCATGTAACTGCTTGGAGGGACTATGTCTTTAAGCAGGATTTAACGGACCCTTCGAGGATCCGATTTGTGACTCCGCAGGGACTGAAGCCCGCGGAGGTGACTTCTGAAATAAGTCGACTGGAAGAGAGGACCCCATGTTCGGATGAGAGCGACAAGGATGCCTATAGCTGCTTCTGGCACTGTGGGCACCGGATGTCATCTAAGGCAGTATTGACAGCCTATTTGATGATATGGCTCCGGGATTGCGTATTTGCAGGTGGATCCGATGTCGTGGAACGGGTACATCGGAATCTCATTTTGTTTGCTGTGAAGTTGGCTTTTGGGCGATCCTTAGCTCTCCTCCCCGCGATGGTGTGCAACCTGTTGCGCGGTTTGAGGTCTTTTGCTGATGACGTGGTCCATGAGAAAGGAAATAATGACAACTTTCCCCGGGCCGAGTTGCCTTTCCATTATCTTATGGGATGGCTGATTTTGCATCATCCGAACGTGATGAGTCCCGGTCCGGAGGAGGATCATGTTGAAGGGGATGCCTTCATCCGCCGCTTCTACAAGAGGAAGTGGTCATACACCGGCGTCCCTGTTTGCAGGAGAGTCTTGTCCTACCTTCAGGGGTGGGAAATTGTCAAGGTTGGCCCGATTTTCAAAGATTTCGAGGCCGACCAAGATTTAGTTGACTCTGGCGAAGATGCAGTCACTTTGTCGAAATGGAGTTTTCGTTGGTTGCAAAGTATCCGGCCTTCTCACCTGGTCTATCGCAACCAGAATAAATGTTATCTGGAGCCATATCTGCCAAGCCAATTTGCTCGTCAATTTGGCTATACTCAGCTGATGTTGCGGAATCCCAGTAGCAGTCTAGGCTTCGTCGGAAGTTTGCTGGATGGAGCCCGGGGCTGGCAGTATTATAACGCTGGATGCACAAGCGTTAGTTTTACCACGCCGGTCCGCAACCCTCGGCCGCAGATCCTATATCCGGCCGCCAAGCTGTATTGCATTATGAACGCTGCGTCTCCTGGTTATGACAGAGAGACTAGTTTCATTATTAGAACTCAGCTGGAGGCCACGGCGAATATGTTGAGGGTAGCCCGATCATATCGTCCACCAGATTTGGCGGGATATTGGGCTGCTGCTGCAGCGTCAGTGAGAGATCCGTCTGTTGGAAAGAGGCGGGCTGTCACAGAAGCTGGTTCTTCTGTACCGAAGAGGTCGAGAAAGACGTCGACTGCAAAGGTTACTGAAGTGCCACCCGTAGTGCCAACGGGATCAGTTTCTGCTGAGGTAAGGAGTGCTCCGTAATTCTAATTTATTTTGTCATTGTGGTGACTTATATTTTCCTTCTTGCAGGGATCGTCAAAGAAGAAGTCCCGTGTTTTAAAATCGGGTGCTAGTCAACCGAAGGAGGTGGCAGGCTCTTCTGATGAGCGCATTCCACCGATGATAATGTCTCCCGTGGAGGAGGGTCCCGAAGATGTTCCTGCGAAGATTTTAGTATCCCCTGTCTTTGAGGTTGCAACAAATTCCGGGAAGGTACAGTCTGCCGTGGAGGCCTTGGACGTTGAGGGTCCTACGGACTCGAGGTATCCTGATGATGAGGTAGATTAGAGTTCGTCGCCTTCTGATGACGTCCCTCCGGCGCTGCAAGCTGTTGCGGGGGCAACAGATATGGTTGGGACAGAGGAGAGGGTTGATTCCCCTCCTTGTCATGATGAGGGGAGGTCGGCTATATCATTGCCGAGTCCTACCCCAGCTTCAACCGTGGTAGTAGAGGCGGCTACCGATCAGGAGGTAGCGACAGATTCTGTCCCAGTGGAGGGACTTGATGACGAGACCCGTCTGCCGGTCACAACTGCTGAGGCGGGTCAAGAGACGAGTGATAATTTCCCCATTCTGCCAAGGGAAGTACCCGTTGTCGATAGGACGTTGGGGGTAGAAGAGGTGGCCGTTGACGTCGGTGGTTCCTCCGGGCTTGAGAAGGGCGAGGGTGTGGAACCCTCTGTTGCCCCTCCTACTTGGGGTACTATTTCGACGCCTGCGCGGGCTTCCGCTGTTCCTTCGGCTCCTCGGGCTAGCAGTCCAGCCCCCGTTGATGAAGAGCTCATTGATACTGAGGTTCAAGCCTCGCAGGTTGAGGTTGGCGGATCTTCTTCCGGTCCGCAAACTGCTGTAGCTCCTCCAACTCCTGCTATGACGCCGCAGGTCCTGGCGGATGCAGACGAGTATGTGAAATTCCTCGTCGAGGGGGTATACAAAATGTTGCAGAAGGGTGTATATGCTGTGATGGATGCCAATGGGAGCTTTACAACGGCAAAAAGTTTGGCAATGCCCTGTATCGAGCTGATCCGCATTCACCAAGGCCATGACCATATGGCCGAAATTCTGGAGGCTTCGGTGATCGAGCTGGACGAGCGGCTTGCGGAACTTCAGCGCATCCAGCGAAACGACCTCTCCGTCCTGATAGATGCGGAGAAGGGAAAGCTGATTGCCGAGATCGAGTCTTCATACCAGGCCACTGTGGGCCTTTGGGAGCGCGAGGTGGCTGAGACTGAGGCTGCGGTAGAGCAGTTGTCTCAGTCCATGAAGACGATGGTGGAAACTCGAGCTGCATTGGATGCTAATATCGCGGAGATCGACACCCAGATGCGCCGCCTTGAAGATCAACGGGCCCGACTCCAGTTAGACGCCGAACGTGTCCGGGCTGAACACGCAGCATTCCAGAAGGAAGAAGCGACCTTTACACAGCAGACTCTTGCCTTAGCGCAGCAGCGACAACAGCTTGATGCGAAGCATGAAAGCGATACTTCCGCTGGGGCTGTTGAATTGATGCATCAAGAAGCTGAGCGACGAGTCCTAGCGACAGTGGAGGCCCGTACAGCCGACCTAAGGCTTCGAGTCAGGGAGCTCTCAGCCCACCCTGGGGAGGTTCAGGGACTGTAGTTTTTCCCCTCTTTTTTTATGCTCTTTTGCAATCCTTTGCTGAGGGATAATGTAGCCTTTTGTACTCTCTATTTCAGAAAATAAAAAAGTATACAACTTTTTATGATGCGTTCATTTTTGTTATTATAAACTTGATGATTTGTGTGGACCTATTATCTTTTGCGCACCTTGGTTTTAGGCACAGATAATAAGTTTGAAGGAACCAACATGTTTGCTCAGAGGTAATGTGGACGTGGCAATCATTAGGGTTCAAATGATAGAATCATCCTACTCAGAGGTGTGATGGACGTGGTAGGAATGACCCTGAGGGATACGCGGAACAACTCAGAGGTGATGTGGACATGGAAGTTCTGCGATCAATGTACGACAACGCAGGGGTTGTTTGTACGAGATGTTTACTCAGAGGAAATATGGACGTGGTAAACATGAAGGGTAGCGTCGGCTTACGTAGCATAAGAGTCCGCTTTGTAGGGTGTAGAAGAACAACTCAGAGGTAATGTGGACGTGGTTGTCTTTCTACTGAAGGAAGCCACGGAACAGCTGGGTTCCCGAAGCGGATGAGTTTGTGGAAGGAGATTGTTTGTGAATCCCGATGATTGGGCCCACAGATCCCCTTGGGGAAGTACATGTCTGAAGGATGTCAAGAATAGTACTTCTTTAGGAACTTGCCGTTGATGGGCATCATAAACAAGTCTCTATTGGGTTTGGCGAGGCGGTAAGCACCGTTTGAGTATACCGTCTCTATGATGAAAGGTCCTTCCCACTTGGGCTCGAACTTTCCTGGTGTCTTATGAGTTAACACCATCGGCCTCCTGACTGCCAGAACCAGGTTACCAACTTGGAAAGTCCTCTGTTTGACCTTCTTGTTGAAAGCCTGTGATATACGGGCTTGGTAGAGTTCGATGCATTGTTGAGCTAGGAGACGCTTCTCATCGAGTGCCTCCAGTTCCCGCAGACGACGACGTTGATTGTCCTCTTCTGTGAGTTTGTTTGTTATTACCACGCGGAGTGAGGGTATCTGGATCTCGAGAGGCAGCACCGCTTCGCTTCCGTAGACCAGAGAGAATGGTGTGTTGCCTGTCGGGGTCCGTACCGTTGTGCGGTAGGCCCAAAGGCATTCGCTAAGCTTTTCATTCCAGTCGCGTTTATTGGATGACACAACCTTTTTGAGTAGCCTGACGATGGTTTTGTTGAACGCCTCTGCTAACCCGTTTGCTGCCGGATTATAGGTGGTGGATGCCACATTTTGAATGCGGTTCTTGTCACAGAACCTGCTAAAAATGTGGCTGATAACTGAGGACCGTTGTCATGAATGATCCGCCGGGGTACTCCAAAACGGTAAATGACATGGTGTTTGATAAAGCTGACCACCCTGGAGCTCTTTACTTCCGCCAGTGGGACTGCTTCTGCCCATTTGGAGAAGTAATCGGTGATGGCCAGGATGAAGCGGTGTCCTCTTGATGAAGGAGGGGTGATAGGTCCCACAATATCCATGCCCCAGGCTTCGAAGGGCCAGGAGGCGACTGTAGGATGTAGTGGTTCAGACGGTGTATGTATGAAGTCAGCATGGAGTTGGCATGCGTGACACTTCTTAGCCTATTCAACAGCGTCGGTGGCCATGGTTGGCCAGTAGTAGCCCATACGTCGCAGTCGATCCTGTAACTTAGGACTGGGTTGATGAGCTCCACAAGTTCCGTCATGAGCTTCTCGGAGGGCTTCGGCTGCTTCTTCGTTGGACAGGCATCGAAGGAGGAGCCCATCGAAGGAACGTCGGTACAGCGTTTTAGTAGCTGTGTCGTAGTAGAATCGAAGAGAGCGTCTCCTGACTGAGACGGCTTCCTTCGGGTCCTCTGGAAGAATTCCGTAGACAGCAAAGTCGATGAACGGGAACCTCCAATCTCGGACATTAACACCAGTGTTCGTCGGCACGACGTGGGCCACTTTCAAACACAGGTTATTTCTGGGACAAATCAAGTCTCGGTCTGTTACCGTGACATAGTGTTGAGTCCCAAAGGGTGCTGCCAATGAGGCTGCGAGGCCAGCCAGAGCGTCAGCCTCCAAGTTTTGTAGACGAGGCACGTGTTCGATGAAGAACGCGGTGAAGGTTGAAATGATGTTCAATGCAACTTCATGGTAAGGGATCAGATCTTCATGGCGAACCTCGTACTGCCCTCGAATCTGGTTCACGATGAGTTTTGAGTCACCGTAGGCTTCCAGATGGTCTACCCCCAGCTGTTGTGCGAGTTGGAGTCCCATGACGAGTGCGTTGTACTCGGCAACATTGTTGGAGCACGGCTTCGAAAGGGAGTAAGCACGCTGGATGACCAGCTGATCGGGGGAGACTAAGACTACCCCCACTCCTGCGATGATTTGGCCTTTGGGGCCTGTTTTCGAAGCGCCATCGAAAAATATCCGCTAAACGGAGCTTTCTTCGGTGACGTTGGATTCTTGGACCTCATCCGGGATGTCTTCATAGAGTTTTGAGGATTCTGGGATGGGGTGTGCAGCTAAAAAGTCAGCCAGAGCTTGACCTTTAACAGCTTTTTGTGGGACAAACACCATATTATATGGTGTTAGCAAAATCGCCCATGTGGCTAGCCGAGAGTTTAATGATCCTGGCTTCGTCATGAGGACTCTGAGTGGATTGACTCGGGAAATGACATGAATTGTCTGGCCCGAGACATAATGACGAGTCTTCTGGATGGCAAACACCAAAGCCAAGCACTCCTTTTCAACGGGGTTGTACCGGTGTTCGGTCCCGATGAGCGTTCGACTGAGGTAGTAGATTGCTTGCTCATAGCCTGTATCGCTATTTTGAGCCAGCAGAGCGCCAAGGGAATGATCCATGGCACGGACGTAAAGAAGAAATGGTTTGCCCGCGACAGGTGCCACCAGGACTGGTGGGCTCGTCAAGTAGGCTTTGATGTCGTCGAAAGCCTTCTGGCACTCCTCTGTCCAGACATAAGAGACTCCCTTCTTCATGAGCTGAGTGAAGGGTTGAAATTTACCGGAAAGGTTTGCTATAAACCTCCGGATGTATGCCAGACGTCCCTGCAAGCCTCGAAGTTCTCGAAGATTCTTCGGAGGGTCCATGTTGAGGATGGCTTTGGTCTTCTCGGGATCAACATGAATGCCTTTCGCCGTGATGACAAAGCCCAAGAATTTGCCGTTAAAAACCCCCAGGAAGGATTGAGCGGGGTTCATTTTGAGTTGATGTGCCCGCATGAGATCGAAGACTGTCTTCAAATCCTATAGGTGATCTCCTTTGAGGCGGCTCTTGACTGCGATGTCGTCAACATAGCATTCGACTGTTTTGCGAAGATGTTGACGGAAGATGGTGCTCATAGCTCGTTGGTATGTTGCACCGACGTTTTTCAAGTCGAAGGGCATTACTGTGTAGCAGAAAACACCCTTTGGAGTCCTGAATGACATGTGTTTTGCGTCATCGGGGAACATCTTGATTTGATTGTAGCCTGAATACCCATCCATGAAGGACATGCGTTCAAAACCACATGTGTTGTCGATCATCACGTCGGTGATCGGAAGCGGGAATTCGTCCTTCGGGCAAGCAGAATTGAGGTCCCTGAAGTCGATACAGACTCGTATCTTCCCGTTCTTCTTGGTGACAGGTACGACGTTGGCTACCCAATCTGGGTGTTGTTCCTCACGGATGAAGCCGCTAGTCAAGAGTTTGTCCACTTCCTGATCGATGGCATTCATGATGTCCGGACGGAAACGTCGTTGTTGTTGTTTGATAGGTTTGGCATCAGGTAAGATGTTCAACCTATGCATTGCGATCTGTGGATCGAGTCCCGGCATGTCTTCGTAGCTCCAGGCAAAGACGTCGATATACTCTTTAGCCAGCTGGATTAAAGCCTCTCGGTCTTCTCCTTCTAGGCTTTTGCTGACGAAGATGGGTTTGGAAGAAGATCCATCCCCAAAGTCGATCTGCTCGACTTCGTCTTCGGTGGGAGGTTCACGTAACTCAAAACGAGACTCCCATTGCTCTCCTAGGCGTTGAGCCCAGGGTTCTTCTTCGAAAGGTTCCGGCGTTTGGTCTTCGCCTTCACCTTTTTGAGGTTGTGCTGACGTCATGTTAGCTAACAGCACTTTCCTGAAGACTGATCCGATACTGGTATCAGAATCCCAAGTCGACGCTTCGGACGAGTGGGAATGTTCTACGTCTTCTACGTCTGAGCTCTCTGGGGTTGATGGTGGCGTGACATAGCCTATCCCCCGTCGAGTTTTGTTGTAGTAGTTTTGCGGCCTTCCTTTGGGTGTTGAACACAGGAGAGGGAGAGGTCGACCCTTGCCATAGTTTAGGCCTTTGTTGCTTTTCAGGTCGTAGCCCATCTTCTGGATGATGTGCTTTGCTGTATCCGTATACCGATAAACTTGTACTCTGCCGGTATCAGGTTCAGGCTCGAGTGGCGGGAGGTCTTGATGACGCTCGACTTTGCCAAAATTGGAGGATCTTTCGTCTCGACTTCGTGGAGGGTTTATGAAACAGACTCCTTGAGACGGGACTACTCGGTTTACATTATGGACGGTCGTTATTTGTGTTTGCAACGACCGTAGAGCGTGATCTAATGTATACATGGCATTCCAATGTGGAAGACAAGAGTAATTAAAAGACACTCTATTATTGATGAAGTACGGGATTTTATCCCGCGGGATTACATTGTCTAAGGAGGGTGCATCTACATCAGCAGAGATATATTCGCCAAGCTCCTCGTCTGTAAGCACTGGGGCTGGATCAGGAGAATCCACCACAGCTTTGATCTTGGGGTCTGAGAGGGTTATGTGAGCCCTCTCTGGCATCTTGGATGACTGCGGGGGCTTGCCCTTGAGACGCACCTTCAGAGGAGCCTCAACTGCGCCTCCTGTGAGTGGTGTCTTCACCAGGGGAGCCGATATTAGAGGCGGCTTTCCCTTGAGGCGTATCTTCAGGGGGGCCTCAAGAGTCGGTGCTTTCCCGGATAGCTTGATGCTCATTGGAGGCGCCTTCTGGGGTGGTTTGCCCTTCAGTCGGATCTTCAGTGGGGCATCTGGATTCGTCTCAGGCTCCGTGTCCGGCTCAGTTGCCGTCTCAGCCTCATCATCAGCATCGTTGGCTTCCTCCTCGTCAAGTGGCTTGTACAAGTCGGAGTCGGTGAAGTAAGCCTCAATCCCTTTGAAAGGATCGATGTCTGCGAACTCCGTCCGGATGACGCCGTTGGTAGATACATATTTCATGCATTGGTGGAGCGTGGAAGGCACCACCATGTACTCATGTAGCCACGGTCGGCCGAGCAGGATGTTGTAGTTGACCTCGGCATCCACCACATAACAAGTCACCTCAGTTTTGAGGTTGCCTATGTGGCACTTCAGTCAAATCTTGCCTAGTGGCTCGCTTTTGCTAGCGTTGAAGCCACTGATGGTTGTGTTGGAGGGCGCCAGCCGGTACATTGGGATCCCCAGTTTTGACATCAGTGCCTTCGGGATGATGCTGAGGGAAGACCCCGGATCGATCTGAATCTGGCTCACCTTGACTGAACCGATGTACCCCGTGTAATACAGTGGTCGGTTATGTCGGTGGTGCTTGAGCAGCATGTCTTGTTGGGTGAAAGTTATGTTTGGGATAATTTCCTCCGCACAATGACAGTGCGCACAAGTAGTTGGGAGGTCTTCAGGCTGCTTGACCTGACTGAGAAAGGATTCAGTGTCCTTCAGAGCTTCGCAGAGAGCTTCTCGGGAGTCTTTGGAAAGACGCAGGAGCTCAAACAAAGATAAGCGCGCAGGAGTACTGGCCAGTTGTGCCAGTATGTCAAAGTTGTGGGGCTTGGCTAGCCCCGAAGCATTTTCCTTCCGTAGAGGTCTGTCGAAACGTGCCTCCACCTGCTTCTGCTTATTGGCTATTGAGGGTTTAGACGGGCCCTCATCAGGGATTGTGCCGGGAGGCACCACCTCGGTGGCAGCTTCGCCGGGCTGAGCGTTCTGTTGTGCATGCGTCTGCACTGAAAGTGCCTCTTCTGTTGAATAAGAGACCGTACGGCAAGACTTGATCTTCCTGCCTTTTGATTTGGAGGTAGAGCGTACCTCCGGTTGAGTCACCTCGGAGACGAGGTCGGGGTGAACCCAGAGGACCTCTCCTCGAGATGCGGTGAGTGGGATGAGTCCACTCACATTATCGCGGGTAGGTGGCAAGTTCACCATCTCCATTGTCGCCTTAGGGATGGGGACGACGCCATCTTGTGTGGTGGTCGACGGCAAGGTGCCGAACTGAAGTGACACCACATTGGCTGATACCGTCTTCTCTTCATAGTCGACGAAGATTACATCGACATTGATCATGCGCTGGATATAATTCTTGAGGACGTAGCAGTCCTTGGTCCGGTGTCCGACAAACCGATGGTAGTGACAGTACCTCGGGTTGTCCACTTTCCCAACTTCATCGGGCCGCTTCGGGTCCGGGAGCTTGATCTTGTCACCCTGCTTCAGTATTTTGAAGAGTTGCAGGGTGTCTTCGTCATTGAATGAATACACCTCCTTAGGTCTCGGTGCCAGTGGAGGCTTCTGAGTAGGCACAGATGTGCCCTTCGAGGCATTAACAGTCAATGCCTGTTTCCCCTTTGCTTCTCGTCCGGAGTTGTTGGCTGCTGACCTTTTCCCCTTATCATCAAAGGCGGGGAAGCTGACACCCAGAAGACGTGCATTGGCCGCCTTCTTTTCTGCGGCTTCAGCTTCGATGATCAGGGAGCTCCAGCCGGGAGGGGGAGTAGAGTTAAGCCAGAGCTTCACTGTGGGCAGTATGTTCATGCTGCAAGAGGAGAGGAGTGCATGTTCTGGCATGCCTGGAGGTAGCCTGAAGTAGGCTTGTCGGAAGCGTTCGATGAACACCCGAACCGTTTCTTTCTCCTTCTGGCGAATCTCTATGAGAGATGCCATCATCATGTCCTTCCCGCCGTCGTAGAAGCGATCAAGAAAGAGGCGCGTCAAGTCGTCGAAGGACGATATAGAATTGTCGGGGAGGCTGCAGTACCAGTCATACGCCACCCCTTTTAGGGCCCCAACAAAGATGCTGGTGAGGAGCGCGTCCTCCTTTGGAAGATGCCCCATTTGTGACTGGAAATATGTCAGGTATCGACGCGGAGAGTCCTTCCCATCGTATGGTGTGAGTGTTTGTAGTTTATATTTTGGAGGATAAACCACCTTGTTCCACTCGAGGGAATAAGGCTGGGGAATGCCCATCTTCTGGCGCTCCTCTTGCCTATTTTTGGACTCGAAGCGATCCCGCAGGTCCTTGATCATTTCGACCACATCCTCTATGGAGCTAGGAGTCGGGAAAGGTGGCACTATCTGAAGCAGAGCGTTTGAGGGTTCCGATGTCCGAGGTGCTTCTGTGTCGGAGGGTGCCCGTTGAAGGGGTATACTCGACTCCCCATTAACTCCTGGGTCAAGACCGGTTGAAGGTGTTCTGGTCAAGGCCGATCGAATATCAAACACTGCTTGAGTCAGTGCTTGCATAGAGGCAGAGAGGGTTTTGAGTCCTCCCTCTAATGAGTCTATGCGCTGAACAATGTCCTGCGGTGGTGCATCAGACTCGGCATCATCCCCAGCCATGTATACTGTCCTGACACGGCCAGGAGTGGATGGATTGGTTGAGGCTTCGCTCTCGGCCTCACTTTCATATGGGGGAGTCACCTCTCCTGGTGTTTCAGCTTGGCCACCCCCAGTCACATTCTGGAGGTCATTCTCGACGGGCGCATCTGCCAGGGCCTGATTGTCCTCGACTCCGTCTTGAAGGGCCTCTTCGTCTCTATCCCCAGCTGTGTCCTGGGGGACATCCTCGTTTCGAGGTGCTTCTGGGAGGCTGACTTCGCCTCGAGGATGAAGATCCGCCGCAGCTGTGCTTTGGACATCTTCGTCTTAGGAAGGAAGCTCAACAAGGGTTTGACTACCCCCAGCTTCCTCCAAGAACTTCTTCTTTGACCGAGTGCCTTCGAACACCCCGGAGGTCAAGGCTGCTGCCTTGGTTTTCCTTGGCTTACCAGTCATCTTCCGGAGTGATAAGGAGTTGGAGACCACATTGCATGAAGCAACTCTTGGCTCCTGTTTTGTTGACACCTTCTTCCCAAGGCGATGTCGGAGGGGTGTCGATGACTGCAGTCGCTGGAAGACTGACTGCCTTGGTGGTACTGTCGCCTTGCCACAGCAGTTGATAGTGACCATCGCATAAATATGCCCCGTGAGAGGCTTATCGTGCTTGTTGGTCGACTCTCCTGGCCGGCGCTTGTGAGTGATCACATTACGCAGGTCGTTGGAGGAGAGTGCTACCCTCACACCCCCTTCAGGCGCATGGCAAGGCCAAACGCCGGGGCGGACAGGTGAGTGTTGCGCCCCCTGATCTAATACCAAGCAGGCATCATGATCAGTAGTGGGGGAACAACAACATTTGAAGTGACTTGAACGGACCTCAAACGCACAACCAGAGGAGGCGCGGGAGTTCAAGACCACTGAATTTGCTGCACTCGACTTGGTTATGCACGCAGTGGATGCGCCCAAGTGAGATGAGGACTTTGAAGATCGACTCGTCTTTGGTGCCGAAGCACCTGAGTCGACCTTGTACAGCTTGCCATCGGCACCGCGCGTGATTGTGAGCACGTGCCTCTGGCCTGCTGCTGGCATAGCACGCTTGTGGCGCATGGCCCGTGCCGCCTTGGATCTCTTTGTACTAGCCCGCTGGGGCGTATAGTACTCAGCATCCAAATTCTCCTCGCCATTACAGCGAGTGAGTCTGTCAAAGACAGAGACTTTTTGTGACGCATCAGAGGTGATGCACGGGGCTTTGGCTGTGCCCCTGCTCCGTCGACGCATCTTCCTCGCCTGAGAGGGAGATGGCTGGAGAATGTGGTCAGCCACATGTTTTCCCGAGAGATGCACTGCATCAGCGGGCGCACCTTGGTTGCTGAGAACGTCAGCAGGAAGGGAGGGCTGGATTGGCACATCCCCTTCAGTGGTGGTGCCCGAGGCGTCGACCTTGCGCACCCAGACACGGCGGGTCTTCTTCTGCTTCTGCAGCCGCTTCGAAGGACTCACGCTTCCTTCAGAAATGAACTCCTCGTACGCCTGTTGATTGAGGTGCACGACCAGCGTCTTGTGGGAGGAGCCCACCTTCACGTCGTCGGCCTGTGACACGACTTTCTCGGAAGAGGAGAAAGAAGTCCCCAGCAGAGTCGCCAGCTTGTTTGCCATTAAAATCATTTGATTACAAATCTTAATACGAACAGAACAATGTTACAATATAGAACTTAGATGTTGTCCTAGGAGTACACTTTTGTTTAATCTGGGTCCTAAGTGCCAATAGAGTGAGTGGTAATGCGTTGACTCCGTTGACGGGCTGACGACGGTTATCGGTTCTCTGAAGGTGTAGATTGCTCTGGGTGCTAGAGCTGGCTGAGAGGAGGAAGACGTTGAGTGTCTGTATCTGCCTCTCTGATGATCTCTGTCTGGATTGTTCGTATGTATGTCTCTCTGTGTGTGTAAGGAGGGGATGATTCCTCTATTTATAGCTGGGCAGGTTGACTGCTCATGCGCGCATGTGTAGGATGCGCCGGTGCGTGGGGACGCCACGTGGAGATTGCTGATGGAGGCGCATGGATGATGCGCCCTACTCGCGAGGTTGAATTCTTTATACTGCTGTTGTGAGCCGGCACGTAGCAGAGGAGAAGATCTTTCTGTTGCTGAGATCTTGGATGAGTTGAGTCAAAGGACACGTGTCATCGACCCATGGCTCGGAGATCTCTGATTTGGTGGGGGGGATGATTTGGTGGGATGTGGCTTGGATTGGGCGCATGATGAAATTTTGGCTCGTAACCTTTAGGAGTCACAAGCCGTTCTGGGCGCATGGCTTTTGAGGCGCATGCGAGCGACTTTCCTTCTGTCTTTCGGGATCAGAGATCAGTCTGGGGCGCATGGCTTTTGAGGCGCATGCAATGCTTCAACTGGAGACTCTTCTTCTGTCTTTAGGGATCAGTGAAGGGTCTGAGGCGCATGGCTTTCGAGGCGCATGCAGGTTTGGGCGCATGGCCGCGGAGGCATATGCGGGTGGTCGAATGGCCACGTGGCAGTAGCCGTCGGGATAGAGTCATGATGATGCTGACGTTGTGGACGCTTCGTTTTTTGAAAATCTGTCAGCCGTTCAGACTTGGGAAGGCGTGCTGCCAACTCTGTCAGTTCAGCATTTAATGTTGGTGACATTCGATAGACAGCTGAGTGGGCGCGTCGGTTGACGTTCCCCTAGGCATATGGGGGCGCATCCCCTTTGATGCGCTCGGTACAGGGCACATTTGTTTGAGTGATGTGCTGACCAGCCGGCGCATCCGACACGTCTTTGATGATGCGGCTGTTTCGTTTCTCGAGTGCGATCTGCCCGGCCTATAAATAGTGGCATGGAGAGAAGGTTTGCTTCTCATTCCCTCACGTACCTCCAACATGAACTTGGGTATTCGGGTGCATTCTGTTGACGAAGTGCTCCCGAGGGTGAAGATGAGACGCCATGTTGTCATTGATGCTCTTGAAGGTGACTGTTACATCCAAAAGACGGAGTCGAGGGCTTCTGAGGCAGGCGGAAGGTGCCTGTTGCATCCAAAGATAGGGATGCTCGGGCCTCGTTTCCGTTGTTCCGAAAGAGCCGTAGATCGGAATGGCGGTGCTAGGCTCTCTCTTCCTTCAAAGTGGGTGCTGCCCACTCTGATTGTGTTGAAAGCTGCTCCTTTCGCCGTGATTTCGATCACGGTCTTCCTTGGCCTTTGGAGGCTCTTTCGAAGCCTCTCCTGGCCACAGATTTGCGGTGCTCTTCTCTTCCTTGGTTCCAGCCAGAGGGTTAAATGCTTTGTGTATCGAAGCATTTATCAGGCGAGCCTGGCTGGAAGAGCGGCACACCCCTGCTCGGCCAGGTGAGCCTGGTTGGAAGAGTGGCACATAACTGGGCTGCTGAAGGGATGTACATAACTGAGCTGGATACACATAACTGAGCTGCTGAAGAGATGGCGGGATACGCCTGGTTGCAGGCGCATGACATCTGCTGCGCCTAACTGGCAGCGCATGGTGACTGGCAGCGCATGATGACTGCTGCGCCTATCTGGAGGCGCATGGTGGTCGCTGGCTGTAGACTTGGGATCTTTCCTTTGTAGAAATTCTCCTTTGTACACCCTTTTCTAGACATGTAATAGACTTTTATATATAAATAAAAAGTCCTTCTTCAATTGACTTTGCTGTGAAGTGTTCTGTGCGAGTCCTGGCGCATGTAGTGTCTGGCGCATGGTCTTTCTGGTTGTGAAATTCCATGCTTCTACAATAAGCCCACTTACAAAAGCCCAAACTACTTCCTAATTGTTTGACTTTTCAAAAAGTACAAAGCTAATTTGCGAAAACCCTGACAGAACTCCAACAGAATTCGACCTGAGTTTGGCCCAAATTCGGTTAGTGCCCGTTGGATTTTGAACTTGGTCTTCCCGCAGTTACGGATCTTGCCGAGATTTTCTCATAGAGTTCTGTCCGAATTTTACCCGAACTCTGTCAGAATTCTGCCTTTGAAAAAACTATAAATAAAGAAGGATTTCGACCATTTCAACACACCAATTCACTTTCATATCTCTTCTTTATAAGCTACTACTTCTTCCAAAGTGTTCCAAAGCTTTCATTTTCAAATTCCAAGCCAGTTACAATCCTCTAGTCGATTTGCCAGTGCGGTACGGTCTAGAAGTTTTAGAGTGATTGTAATTAGAGGCTTGATTGAAGAAAGATACTTCACAATTAAAGTTGGTCGAGTACTTCGAATCAAAGCTCGCGTTGTAGAAGTTGCAAGGACTTCAGATGAAAACTTGCGATGATTTTCCAATAGTGGATTCAACTGGAAGTTAGAGTTCTTTCGACTGGACTAGTCCTCGTAAGAGGGAAACCAGTATACATCTTTGTGTTTGCGTTTGCTTTCTGATCTCTACTTTTTATTTACTTACTTGTGATATATTATCTATGATCTTGCTGCTAACATTTTTAATTAGCTAATTTTTGCTGCCTACTCTATTCACCCCCTCTAGAGTATTGTGTTTTACAATTCATTCCTACAATTGGTATCAAAGCAGGTGCTCCTTATAGAGATATCAAATCAAGTGCTCCTTATATAAATATTTTGGCTTAACATCCTTGGAGCAGATCCTCATTATCAGAGCGGGTTATACAGGTAAAGCGAGGTAACACTGCTATTATATTCTTATTTATTACATCTGTCACATAGATCACAGTATCACATATGGCAAGTATGTACTTCACAACTGAAGAGCAATCCACAAATAGACTCCCACTATTTGATGGAACAAACTATAGTTATTGGAAGACACGAATGAGCTTCTACATGAAGTCTCTAGATTTTGACTTATGGTCAATTGTTGTCATTGGCTACAAAAAGCCTACTATTACTTCTATTCTCACATCCTCTATAATCAACAAGCCTTATTATAGTTACACGGAGGAAGAGAAGAAGTTAGCTAGCCTTGATGCAAAATGTATGCATATATTTTATTGTGCTGTAGACATAAATGTATTCAATCTTATTAATACTTGTACAACATCTCATAAATTTTGAAAAGTTCTTGAAGCTACTTATTGTAGAAGTATAGAATTTTGGGCGCATCTACAGGCCAGAATTCTTATGCGCCTAACATTACATGCGCCAGGGAGCTCAAACGAAGTACTTGGCACAGCAAGACAACAAAAGTATAGACAGCAAAAGAAGATTTTTATTTCATATAAAAGGCTATTACATGTCTAAAAAAGGCTTTACAAAGGAGAATTTCTACAAAAAGAAAGATACTAAGACTACAGCCAGGCGCAACAAACTGCCATGCGCCTTCTGCCCGGCGCATCATCAGTCAGGCGTATCACTTCAGCGTCTCAGTCAGGCGTATCTCTTTTAGCGTCTCAGTCAGGCGTATCTATTTCAGCGTCTCAATTATGCACATCATGAAGTCTCAACATATGCGCTCTACTTCGACCCGATCAAGTGCTTCGACTAATGAAGCATTTATTGAGCAGAACAAGGGTGGGCGATCAACCCCACTCTAGCTGGAGGAAGAGCTCTCCAAAGCCCAAGGAAAAGAAGAGCACCGCAATTTCGATCTGCGGCTAAAGGAGCAGCTTTCAACACAACTAGAGTGGACAACACCCAACTCTAGCAGGAGGAAGAGCTCTCCAAAGCCCAAGGAAGATGGGAGCACCACAATTTTGATCCGCGGCTCTTCCAGCATAACAGAGACAGGGCTCGAGCATCCCGATCTTTAGATGCAACATGCACCTTCCGCCTGTCTTAGAAGCCCTCGATTCCGACTTTTGGATGTAACAGTCACCTTCAAGTGCATGAATGAAGACAATTCGTCGCATCTTCACCCTCAGGAGCATCTTGTCAACAGAATGTGCTCGAGCAAATAAGTTCATTTGGAAAGACGTGAGAGAACGAGAAGCAAACTCTCTTCTTGCTGCTATTTATAGGCCGGGCAAATCAAACCCATGCGCCAAGTGACGGGCTCTCCGAATCCCGTGTAATAAATTTGCATTTATGGTTATGAACCTGACGCTTCAAATTCGGCTATGTCAAAACGGCTATTTAAAGCACTCGAGGAACGCAACAGTCGGACCAATAAAGACGCATCATGCAAATGGATGCGCCGGTCAGATACCGCGCATCGTACAGACGCGTCCGTCGGTACCAAGCGCCCTGTATGGATGCGCCCAATAAAGCACAGATCCATACGTCCTAATCAACATGGATCCATGCGCCCAGTGGAACACAGATCAATACGCCCACTCAACAGCCCATCACCCGTCAAAGAATATTAAATGCTGAAGTCCTGATACGACAGCAGCCATACCTCGATGACAGAGCAGCAACAGCTTTTACAGAAAATAAAGCACCGCTGACGTCAGCGTCATCATTAATCTCTTCTGGCGGTTACAAGCCATATGGCCGCCCAGCCATTTGTATGTGCCTCTGCAGCCATGTGTCCAAACCTCTGCATGCGCTTCAAGAGCCATGCGCCTCTGACCTTCCTCTGATCCCTAAAGACAGAGGTCAAGTCGCTACTGAAGCCTTGCGTGAGCCTCAAAAGCCATGCGCCCAGACTGGTTCATAACTCCTGAAGGTTGCGAGCCAAAGTCTTCTCATGCGCCCAATCCAGGCGCATCCTATCAGATTACCCTCCACCAAATCTGAGATCTTTGAGCTACGGACATGCACCACGTGTCCTTTGACTCAATTCAGCCTATGAAGGGGTGCTAATCACCCAAGATCTCAGCAACAGAAAGATCCTCTCCCCTGCTACGTGCCAGTCCACAAAAGTAGCATGAAGGATTCAACCCACAAATGATGGTGCATCATCTATGCGCCTTCCGCAGCTTCAACCACGTGGCGTCCCCACGTACAGGCGCATCCTACATATGCGCGCATAAGCAGCCAGCCTGTAAGCTATAAATAGAGGGATCATCTCCTTCTTTCAGACCTACGAACAGAGACCTATACACACACATAGTGAGAGAGGCAGATACAGAAACTCAACGTATTCTTCCTCTTCGCAAGCTCCAACACCCAGAGCAACTCAGACCTTCAGATAACTGAGAACTGTCGTCAGATCGTCAACGAAGTCAATGCATTACCACTTGCTCCATCGACACAGGGACCAGATAAACAAAAATGTACTCCTAGGACTACATCTAAGTCCTACATTGTAACACTGTTCTGTTTGTAATTGAAATTGCGATCAAAAGATTTTAATGGCTAACAAGCTGGCGACTCGGCTGGGGACCTCTTTCTCTTCCGCTGAGAAAGCTGTGTCGCAATCTGACGACGTGAAGGTGGGATCCTCCAACAAGACGCTGGTCGTATGCCTCAATCAACAGGCGTATGAGGAGTTCATCTCTGAAGGCAGTGCGAGTCCTTCGAAGCTGCTGCCGAAGCCGAAAAAGACTCGCCAAGCCTGGGTGCGCAAGGTCGAGGCCCCTGGCACCATCACCGAAGGTGATGTGCCAATACAGCCTACCCTTCCTGCTGACGTCCTTAGCAGCCAAGATGTGCCTACCGGTGCAGCGCATCTCTCGGGAAAGCGTGGGGCCGACCATATTCCCCAACCTTCTTCCTCTCAGACGAGGAAGTTGCATCGACGGAGCAGGGTTGCAGCTAACGCCCTGCGCATTAACTCTGATGTGCCACAGAAGGCATCTGTCTTTGACAGACTCACTCGCTGTCGTGGCAAGGAGAATTTGGACTCTGAGTACTATGCGCCCCAGCGGGCTGGTACGAAGAAGTCCAAGACAGCACGGGCCATGCGCCTCGAACGTGCTATGCCAGCAGTGAGCCAGAGGCATGCGCTTACAATCATGCGCGCTGCCAGTGGTAAACTGTACAAGGTTGACTCGGGTGCTTCTGTGCCACGAACGAGATGACCTTCAAAATCCTTGTCACACTTGGGCGCATCTGCTGCATTCACAACCTAGTCGTACAAGGCAAACTCAGTGGTCTTGAACCCTCGCACCTACATTGGTTGTGCGTCTGAGGCTGGTTCAAGTCACTTTAAATATTGCTCCCCCGCTATTGATCTGGGCGCATCTTTTGCATCGGATCAGGGGGTACAGCATTCATTTGACCACCCCGGTGCTTGGCCTTGCCATACGCCTGATGGGGGTGTGAAGGTGGTACTCTCCTCCAACGATTTGCGTAACGCGATCACTCATAAACACTGATCAGAAGAGTCAACTGACAAGCACAATGTGCCCCTCACAGGGCACACCTATTCTGTAGTCACCATCAACTGTTGTTGCAAGAAAGCAGCCCCACCAAGGCAGTCTGTGTTCCAGCGGCTGCAATTATCAACACCTCTCCAACGTCGCCTCGGGAAGAAGGTGTTAACTGAAGAGGAGCCAGAACTAAAAGTTGCTTCTTGCAACGAAGTCTTTAACTCCCCATCAATTCGAAAGACGACTGGCAACTCCTCGACCTCGTCCTCATCCAAGAGCCAGCCGAGGAAGACTAAGACGACTGTCCCGTCCTCAGGAGTATTTGAGGGCACTCGGGAGAGAAAGAAGATCTCAGAGGAAGCTGGGGGTAGTCAAGCCCTTGATATCCTCTAGGACATAGCTGGGGGTAGTCAATCCCCTGTGGATCTTCATCCCGAAGACGAGGCTAGCCTCCCGAACATAGCTGGGGGTAGTCAAGCCCCTGTGGATCTTCATCCCGAAGACGAAGACATCCTCCAGAACATAGCTGGGGGTAGCCAAGATGAAGCTCCGGAGAAGTTCCTCTTTTACAAGAGAGCGAGGCTGAAAGTGAAGCCTCAACCGATCCATCCACTTCCAGTCACGTCATGACGGTATACATGACGGGAGGTGGTGATGCGGAGTCAGATGTGCCGCCAGCGGATCTCGTCCAGCGCATGTGTTGACACAAAGTCACAGTCAACCAAATATTGACTACATTGACTAAATAATATCTGTATAAATTCAATACGACACACGACGTCTGCATTCAGTTCAGGACAGACAACAGCTCAGTTTCCGACTCTCAGTGTATTTTCGAGTCTGTACTTTTACATTTTATTGAGTCTAGAAATATGTACTCTGAGTTATGCTGAGCTCTTGGAACTTAGTCTATAAGCCTACCCAAAATCCCAAGCTCCACCAAAACAAAAATTGCCCACAAGTCCCACTTAGGACCACTCTGTGCTCTGGAGACAGAGTTCGGGCCGAACTCTGCCTCCACACAGAGTTCGGGCCGAACTCTGTCCCCTAGAAATCAGGAACCCTAATTTTAGGGTTAGCTGGTTGCTAGCTGTCCAACGGCCAAATTTTTGAATTTCCCTACCCGAATTCTGGCCGAATTCTGCCTCTAAAAACACTATAAATAGGGCATGAATTCTCTCATTTCAATTCACTCAATCTTCTCTTCTCTTCTCTCCTACAAGCTCAATAAGCCATACCCTTCCCATCTACTAGCCACAAGCCTCCTAAGTCTCGAGTGCTCAGCATCTCTCAGTTAGGATTCTTGTGCAAGAGTTGAAGAAGTCGCTTGGACAATTCCAAGCAAATCGCCACTGCGATCCTCTGTTAGAAGTTGACGTGCTCTTCTGAAGAAAAGGCACGGGTTGTAAACTACTATTTCACAAATAGTGGATTTAATCCTGAGCTAGAGTTCTCAGGCCTGGACTAGTCCTCCACGAGGGAAACCAGGTTAAAATTGCTGTGTTTGCGTATGCTCTTCTGCTCTTCATTTATTTTCCGCACTTTACTCTGATTATTTATTGTTGGTGAAAGAGTTATTTTAATTGGCTATTTTTCTATATAAACTCTATTCACCCCCCTCTAGAGTTGCCAAACTGTTCTTCAATTGGTATCAGAGCTCTGTTCTCTTTACAAGGACTAACATCCTAAGAGCTGATCCATGGCAACCACACAATCCTTGATTTCCAATCATGGTGAAGGTCAGTCCACTCATAGGCCTCCCCTATTTGATGGGACTAACTACACATATTGGAAAACAAGGATGAGCTTCTATCTTAAGTCTCTAGACTTTGACCTGTGGACTGTCGTCACTGACGGTTACAAAAAGCCCGCCAGAATAGTTGTCGATGGTGACCTCATTGAGAAACCACACGACAAATATTCTGTCGAGGAGAAGAAACAGGCAAGTCTAGATGCTAGGGCTATTAATGCTTTATTCTGTGCTATAGACAGGAATGAGTTCAACAGGGTCTCTACATGCACCACTGCTCATGAAGTATGGAGACTTCTAGAAGTGACGCATGAAGGAACCACACAGGTCAAGGAATCTAAAATAAGCCGTCTCACTCAAGAATACGAAGCTTTCAAGATGAAGCCAAGTGAGACGATCACTCAAATGATCACAAGATTCTTCGACATCATCAATCCTCTATCTTCGCTTGGAAAGCAGTACTCAAACCACGAGAAGATTCGTAAGCTGCTCAGAGGGCTACCAAAGATTTGGAACCCTAAGGTGACAGCCATCATAGAAGGAAACGATCTCACAACAATATCAATGGAGACCTTGATGGGCAAGCTTATGACTCACGAGCTTGACCTCAAGGACTTCGAAGAGCCTGCTCCGAAGACCAGGGAGATCGCGCTTAAAGCTCATCAACGAAGAGCTAATCATGATGAAACCAAAGAAGACAATTCTGATGATGAAGACCAAGCTCTCATGGTTCGCAACTTCAGGAAATTCCTTCGCTTCAATCGAAGGAAGAAGGAATCTCAAGAAGACGATGAAGAAGAACCAACTTGTTACGGTTGCAAGAAAACTGGACATGTCCGAAAAGACTGCCCATTCCTGAAGAAGAGCAACCGCTATGAGAAGCCATACAAAAAGAACTCATCAAAGAAATATGCCAACACAGGTATCTGGCATGAAAGTGAAGCGAGTGACTCTGAGGAAGAAAAGGACTCTCCTCAAGATACAGCAAATATGTGCCTGATGGCAACCTCCAACAAGGTATCTAACGAAACTCTGGATGACTTCTCTTTTGATGAACTTGGCGATGCTTTCACTGATTTACTAGATGATCATAAAAAGGTCATCGGTAAATATAAACATGCCAAAGACAAAATCAAAAGTCTAGAAGATGAGATACAAAGAATTTCTTTACTTCTTGATAATATTAGAAACACATCACCCACAAATAACACTGATGAAGCATCCAAGCTTAAATTAAGCTTACATGATGCTGAAGCACGTATTGAGCAACAAACTCAAGAAATCACTACTCTCAACACGTTGCTTGCTGAAGAAAAGAGTAGACACAAGATTTCCATGACTAAGATTTATGGCTTAAATATTAAGGTTGATGAACTGCAAGCTGTTTCTAAAAGATTAGAAACCAAATTGGGTAAACAGGTTGTTCAACCTCAAACCCAATCACATGGGCACAACACCACTCATGCTAGTCAACTACGTCAATCTCATGCAGTACATAACCATGCTTTTATATACACAAACTTTCACAAACCACGTGCACGTAAGAACAATTCTCACTCAGTACACACTCATCATGCACAAAGACACAATCAACATCACTCCACACATAAAAAGCATCATGCCATGCCATATAGATAAAATCATCATGTAATGCCATATAGACAAGATCCTCATATACCATATAGACAAAATCATCATGCCATGCCATCTAGACAATATCAGCATGTCACACATCATAGACAATACCATCATTCTATGCCTCATAGACACCATCAACATGCCACTTATTCCATGCATAATCATCTTCACCATGCTAACTCTTCACATCATGTTCATCCTCATCCTGTTGCTTATAGATATTATTCTCATGCTCCTAGTATAAATAAAAATACTATCTGTACTTATTGTGGATTACATGGACACATCTCACCACAGTGCAGAGTTAGAAGACTTGTAGATAAAAGAATATATGCTTGGTTTCCAAAGACTAACTTTTCAGGACCCTCAAGAACTCGGGTACCAAAGGTCACATCTACTCTTGATGTAGGTGGACCTTCCCTCCTCAACTGAAAGTAAGTGGATTCTCGATAGTGGATGCTCGCGACATATGACGGGAGACGCAAATCTTTTTGCATCACTATCGATGAAGAGAGAAGGATACGTATCCTTCGGTAACAATCTCAAAGGGCACATTATAGGTAATGGTATCATTGGTCATCCTCCTTCTCCTGTAATAAAGGATGTCTGCCTAGTGACCGAGTTAAAGCATAACCTGCTCAGCATTAGTCATCTTGCTGATCATGGATATGATATTAACTTTGGACAAAACAGTTGCTACATCTATGATAGGTCAACAGGAGATATTGCTTTTGAAGGGAAAATAGAGGACAACATCTATATTTTCTATCTTTCTATAAATTCTAACAATGCAGGTAGATGTCTATATGCCCACAAAGACGAACGACTACTTTGGCACCAGCGTCTTGGTCATGCCAACATGGATGCTATATCCAGGCTTTCCACCAAGAAGCTAGTGAAAGGATTGCCTGACATCACGTTCAAAAAGGACACGGTATGTGCCGAATGTGAACTAAACAAGGCAACTAAATCCTCATTTCATTCTATCAACTCTGTAAGTACTACTAGACCCTTGCAACTACTTCATATGGATTTATTTGGTCCTAGTAGAATAGCTAGCCTTGGAGGTAAACTTTATGCATTTGTTATTGTTGATGATTTTTCGAGATTTACATGGGTTTTCTTTCTCGCTAATAAGAGCAATGCTATTTCTGCTTTCAAAATTTTTGTAAAGAAAGTTCAAAACGAAAAAGGCTACATGATTACTCGAATCCGAAGTAATCATGGAGGCGAATTCGTAAATTATGATTTTGAAAGTTTTTGTAATGCAAATAGTTTTGATCATGAATTTTCTTGTCCTAGAACTCCTCAACAAAATGGTGTTGTGGAGCGGAAGAATAGGACTCTTGGCGATATGGCTAGAGTCATGTTGAATAAATTTTCTCTTCCGAAATATTTTTGGGCAGAGGCTGTAAGTACAGCATGCCACATTTTGAATAGGGTGCTTATTCGTCCCATTACGAAGAAAACACCCTATGAGCTTTGGTTTGGGAGAACCCCCAATGTTTCTTATTTTAAAGTTTTTGGCTGTTGATGTTTTATCCTTAACACCAAAGACAACTTAGGCAAATTTGATGCCAAAGCTGACGATGGTATCTTTCTTGGTTATGCCGCCAAGAGTAAGGGATATAGAGTTTTCAATAAACGCTCACTTATTGTGGAAGAGTCAACAAATGTGACTTTTGATGAAGACAACAGTGCAGCAAGTACTCTTGATGATGACGTTGAGCCATCAACTTCTACTCCAATGAATACTTCAACCGAAACTAATTCTCTGGAGGGTTTGCCTAAGAAATTCTCTTTCAAACCTTCTCATCCAGAAAATTTAGTTATAGAAGAAGTTTCACGTGGAGTAACTACTAGATCATCACTAAGAGACTCCGTTGCTAGCACTGCCTTCATTTCACAAGTAGAGCCTAAAAACATTTCTGAAGCTTTTAATGATGAATTTTGGATTTCTGCTATGCAAGAAGAACTCAACCAATTCGAGAGAAGCCAAGTATGGGAACTCGTTCCTAGACCGGTTAATCACTCAATTATTGGTACTAAATGGGTTTTTAGAAACAAAGTAAATGAAGATGGTTCAGTCACACGTAACAAAGCTCGTCTAGTAGCTCAAGGATACAACCAAGAGGAAGGTATCGACTACGATGAGACGTATGCTCCTGTTGCTAGACTAGAATCCATTCGGATGCTTTGTGCTTTTGCTAATTTTCAAAACTTTAAATTATTTCAAATGGATGTGAAAAGTGCTTTCCTGAATGGTTTTATCAAGGAGGAAGTTTATGTGAAACAACCCCCTGGCTTTGAAAATCACAAATTTCCCGACCACGTGTTCAAGCTGAAGAAAGCGCTTTATGGCCTTAAACAAGCCCCCAGAGCTTGGTATGAAAGGCTAAGCAGTTTCTTGCTTGAGAAAGATTTTTCAAAAGGGAAAATTGACACTACACTGTTTATAAAATCTTTCAAAGACACTATTTTATTAATTCAGATTTATGTTGATGATATTATTTTTGGGTCTACTGATGAAACTCTTTGTCAAGAATTTGCCAAGTGTATGCAGACGGAATTTGAAATGAGCATGATGGGAGAGCTCAACTACTTTCTTGGTCTGCAAGTAAAACAACTGGCTAATGGAACTTTCATCTGTCAATCGAAGTATACCAAGGACATGCTGAAGAAGTTCGATCTTGACAACATCAAACCAATCAGCACTCCAATGGCTACTTCAACCAAACTCGAACCAGATGAGAGCGGCAAACCCGTTGATCAACGTAAGTATCGAGGTATGATAGGCAGCTTACTTTATTTAACTGCTAGTCGCCCCGATATCATGTTTAGTGTTTGCCTATGTGCTAGATATCAAGCAAATCCTAAGGAATCTCACATGACCGCGGTTAAGCGTATCTTTCGATACCTTAAGGGTACGGTTACAGTGGGCCTATGGTATCCCAAGTCAACATCATTTGACCTCATCGGTTACTCTGATGCTGACTTTGCTGGATGCAAGGTCGACCGTAAAAGTACGAGCGGCACGTGTCATTTATTAGGAAAGGCTTTAGTCTCATGGTTTAGCAAGAAGCAGAACTCTGTCGCACTATCCACAACAGAAGCTGAATACATAGCAGCTGGGCGTTGTTGTGCACAAATTTTGTGGATGAAGCAAACCCTTGAAGACTATAAGTTATCTTTCATGCATATTCCTATATTCTGTGACAATACTAGTGCAATCAATTTGACTAAGAACCCTGTCTGCCACTCACGCACTAAACACATTGAGATCAGACACCACTTTTTGCGTGATCATCAGCAAAATGGCACGATTAACTTAGAATTTATTGACACTGATCATCAGCTGGCAGATTTCTTTACTAAGCCACTATCCGAAGAGCGCTTCAATTTTCTTTGTCGTGAACTTGGAATTTTAGATGAAGCAGTTATAAATTAAAACTCACCTGCGTAAATATCGAGTATATTGTGATTCCTTTTCGAAGAATTTGGTATGGGTACAAGCCGAAAGGGTCCTTCTGACAACAAGGCGTAAAAGCCTAAGCGACACGGTGCACTAGTCCTCAGGACTACCGCTAGCTGGGATCCGGCCCCTGCAGCTAACCCATGGCAAATTTGGACTATTGAACCACAGTATATGTCCTTATTTATTATATGGCTCGTTTTCGATTTAATATTGCCTAATTGAGATTTTCTAAAGTTCATTCTGTTTTCTGAGTACCTCTCTATCTATTTTTTAAATTCAACACTCTTTGTTGACCTCAACTACCTTTTGTTTAACTCTTAAACATTTTCTTCTTGTTCTTTGCCTGTTTTCAGTTCTGGACCATTGATCCAGAACTCGGGCCGAACTCTGCCCCTATCAGAGTTCGGGCCGAGTTCGGTTCTTAGGTTCCAGGGTCGGGATCTGGCTCTGCCGTTGGATCTATTCTAATCCAATGGTCAATATTTCACCCGACCAAAGACAAAGCCCTACTTTTTATCGGGATTCCATCTCTCTCCTTCACTATTACCACCTTTCTCACCTATACAAACTCTTTCCTTGAAACCCTAACCCTAGTTTTTGATCTAGAGTGCTCCATTGCTTCTCAAAATCAAGAAAAAGGGGTTTCTCTCCATTCTCTTCCATTGTTCATTACTTATTTGAGGTACCATTCATATTTTCTATCTTCTAGTTAAAATCTTTTAATGGCTCCTTGCTTGTTCAATCGTGGGAAAAGAATTCGAGTTGAAAGTATTTCCTCTTCGGATTCTCCTCTATCAATTGAACAAATCATTGAACAACTTCAACCACCTCATCCCTTGTTCAATCCACCACGTCCTCATAATCCTTCCACCTATAACAACAGACTTTTTGTCTCACAAGATGCATCAAACAACTGGTTTAGTGACTTTCGAAATCGTCAGGTATTCACAGGACATCCTATTAATTTCTCCATATTCTCTCAATATGATTCTTTATTCCATGATCTCTATCTTGATGAACTAGTTACCACAACTTCTGCTATCTATCGTCATGCCGTTCAAATGTTCTACTGCAACTTAACCTTTGATGACCTTCATATTTATTCACGAGTTGCAGGTATCAATATATCTTTTGATGACTTTGACTTAGCCGAATATCTTGATCTTTTAGAGCCCAATTCTTGGGAAAAGCTAGTTGACGCTCGCTCGTTCCGTTTTCCCGACGGAATTTCCCTTGAGAGCTTCAAGGACGATTTGTGTACTCCATACACACATCCTCGCAAGCTCACGGCTAAATATCTCAACCCATATTTTTCTGACCTTCATTGGATTATTTCTAACACTATTCTACCCAAAACAGGTTCCCATGATGACATCACTTATCTTGAAATATCTGCTCTTTATCATCTTCATTTTGGAATTTCTTTCAATCTTCCACGTACCATGATGGACTGGATGATTCACTGTAGGAGGAAACCACGAGCCTTGGTTTATCCTCTGTATCTTCCTTTGATCTTTCGTGCTTTTCATATACCACTTGATGATTGTCCGTTCCTGCCTGCACCTGCATTTCTATCCAAAGCACGACGCCTTCAGCCTGTCGCTGCTTCTGAGTCATCTGAGCACTCTGCTGATGAGGAGCCTGACGCCCCTCCTCTTGGTCAGGATGCACCTCCTCCTCCTGCCACTCTTGAGTCTCTTCAGACTATGCTTCGCGATCGCTTTGCTGTTGAGGATGATCGCTGGACGCAGCAGGTTTACCGTACCACCTTGCAGATCAGTGCCCTTGGGAACTCTCTGCATGATATGCGGTATTCGCTTGCTCGTCATCCTGATCTGCATGTGCCTATTGAGCGGGATCCAGATCGCGCGGGTCATCGTATAGACGATCCGTGGGTCATGAGGTATATGGATCCTGATGATGCTTTTGTGGATCTTCAGATGTTCCAGGACCTTCTCGTGCTCCATAATGGAGACTGGCTTGATATGCTGCTGCCACTGCTGATGATCTTAGTTGCCTTTTTGATTTTAGTTATTTCAGTTTGTTTTATGTACTGGATTTATGTCTTCAAACCCTGATGATGTGCTGGTTGGTGGATAACATTTTATGCTATTTTTCGTAGTTCTACTTTTTGTCAGTGACTTGTTTTATTAGTATTATACTGTTTCTTCTCTGCTTTGTGTGGTTGGATTACTTTTCAATGTCTATACTGCTATTCCCATGCTTTTCCTTATGCAGTTTATATATTGCTAACTGCCAAAAGGGGGAGAAATATGTATATTTGTGTGCTTGTGTTTTTGGGAAAATATTTTTATCAGGCCACAGGTTCTATGCATTATTTACGGGGGAGAGCTATTGATTCTAGCTCGGCACCGTTCACTGATTACGGGGGAGCTATCTTATTCTAGCTCGGCATTGTTTATGGGGGAGCTGTGTTTTAACCAACTGTGTCCAGGTATGAATATTGAAATATACATTTATTATTTTGTCAATTATCAATATGGGGGAGATTGTTGACACAAAGTCACAGTCAACCAAATATTGACTACATTGACTAAATAATATCTGTATAAATTCAATACGACACACGACGTCTGCATTCAGTTCAGGACAGACAACAGCTCAGTTTCCGACTCTCAGTGTATTTTCGAGTCTGTACTTTTACATTTTATTGAGTCTAGAAATATGTACTCTGAGTTATGCTGAGCTCTTGGAACTTAGTCTATAAGCCTACCCAAAATCCCAAGCTCCACCAAAACAAAAATTGCCCACAAGTCCCACTTAGGACCACTCTGTGCTCTGGAGACAGAGTTCGGGCCGAACTCTGCCTCCACACAGAGTTCGGGCCGAACTCTGTCCCCTAGAAATCCGGAACCCTAATTTTAGGGTTAGCTGGTTGCTAGCTGTCCAACGGCCAAATTTTTGAATTTCCCTACCCGAATTCTGGCCGAATTCTGCCTCTAAAAACACTATAAATAGGGCATGAATTCTCTCATTTCAATTCACTCAATCTTCTCTTCTCTTCTCTCCTACAAGCTCAATAAGCCATACCCTTCCCATCTACTAGCCACAAGCCTCCTAAGTCTCGAGTGCTCAGCATCTCTCAGTTAGGATTCTTGTGCAAGAGTTGAAGAAGTCGCTTGGACAATTCCAAGCAAATCGCCACTGCGATCCTCTGTTAGAAGTTGACGTGCTCTTCTGAAGAAAAGGCACGGGTTGTAAACTACTATTTCACAAATAGTGGATTTAATCCTGAGCTAGAGTTCTCAGGCCTGGACTAGTCCTCCACGAGGGAAACCAGGTTAAAATCGCTGTGTTTGCGTATGCTCTTCTGCTCTTCATTTATTTTTCGCACTTTACTCTGATTATTTATTGTTGGTGAAAGAGTTATTTTAATTGGCTATTTTTCTATATAAACTCTATTCACCCCCCTCTAGAGTTGCCAAACTGTTCTTCAGCATGGATACCTTGAAAGGAGGACTCAAAACCCTCTCTGCCTCCATACAGACACTGACTCAAGCAGTGTTCGAGATACGGTCAGCTTTGGCCAGAGCACCTTCTATCGGTCCTGACCCAGGGGCCAATGGAAAATCAAGTGTACCCCTTCAACGGGTATACTTGGATACAGATCGCCGCGAAGCACCTCGGACGTTGGAACCGTCAAATGCTCAACTCCAGGCTGTACCACCGTCTCCGGCTCCCAGCTCCACCGAAGACGTGGTGGAGATGATTAGGGATTTGCGTGAGCGCTTCGAGTCGAAGAATAGACAGGAGGATCGCCAGAAGATAGGGATCCCACAACCATACCCCCTCGAATGGAACAAAGTGGTTTATCCTCCCAAATATAAACCACAAACGTTGACACCATACGACGGAAAGGACTTTCTACGCCGTTACCTGACATACTTCCAGTCTCAAACGGGACATCTCCCGAAGGAAGACGCACTACTCACCAGCCTATTTGTTGGGGCACTGAAAGGAGTGGCTTATGACTGGTACTGCAATCTCCCTGACAACTCCATATCTTCCTTCGACAACTTGACACGTCTTTTCCTCGACCGTTTCTACGACGGAGGGATAGACATGACAATGGCGTCCTTGATAGAGGTATGTCAGAAGGAGAAGGAGACGGTTCGAGCATTCGTCGAACGTTTCCGACAAGCATGCTTCAGACTGCCCCGGGCATGCCAAAACATGCACTCCTCTCCTCCTGCAGTATGAACATGCTTCCTGCGATCAAGCTTTGGCTCAACTCTACTCCTCCTCCCGATTGGAGCTTGTTGATTATTGAGGCTGAAGCAGCTAAAAAGAAGGCATCCAATGCTCGTCTTCTGGGAGTCAGTTTCCCTGCTTTCAAAGACAAGGGAAAACGGCCTGCTGCCAACAACCCTGGACGTGAGACGAAAGGAAAATAGGCGCTTACTGTCAATGTCTCCAAAGGTGCACAAGCACCTACTCAGAAGCCTCCGCTTGCACCGAGGCCAAATGAGGTCTATTCCTTCAATGACGAAGACACCTTGCAACTCTTCGAGATACTGAAGCAGGGTGACAAGATCAAATTGTCGGACCCGAAGCGTCCCAACGAGGTTAGGAGAGTGGACAATCCGAGGTACTGTCACTACCATCGGTTTGTCGGACATCCAACTCAGGACTGCTACGTCCTCAAGAACTACATCCAGCGCATGATCAATGCGAACGCCATCTCCGTCGACTATGAGGAGAAGACAGTCTCGGCCAACCTGGTGTCGCTCCAATTCGACATCTTGCCGCCAACCTCAACACAAGATGGCGTTGTCCCCATCCCAAAGGCGACAATGGAGGTGGTCAACCTACCACCTACTCGTAACAACGTGAGTGGACTCATCCCACTCACCACATCTCGGGGAGAGATCTTATGGGTTCACCCCGATCTCGTCTCCGATGTTACTCAATCGAGGGTACGCTCTACCTCCAAAGCTAAGCGCAAGAGGATCAAGTCTTGCCGTATGGTCTCTTCCTTTGTGGGAGAGGCACTTCCTGTACAAACGCGTTCGCAGCTGAACGCCCAACCCGACGAAGCTGCCGTCGAGGTGGTGCCTCCTTGTACTGTCCCTGCTGCCGAAGAAGGAGGTCCATCCAAACCTCCAGTAGCCAATAAACAGAAGCATGTAGAGGCCCGTTTCGACAAGCCTTTGCGAAGGAAGAATGCTTTGGGGCTAGCCAAGCCTCACAACTTTGACATACTGACATAACTTGCTGGTACTCCCGCCCGTTTATCTCTGTACGAGCTGCTTCACCTTTCCAAAGATACCCGCGAAGCTCTCTGTGAAGCCTTGAAGGATGCTGAGTCCTTCATCAGTTAAATCAAGCAGCCCGAGGATCTCCCGACCACATATGCGTACTACCATTGTGCAGATGAGGTCATCCCCAACATAATCTTCACCCAACAAGACATGCTGCTCAAGCACAATCGACGCAACAGGCCACTGTACTACACAGGGTATGTAGGATCCGTCAAGGTGAAGCGGATTCAGATTGATCCAGGGTCTTTCCTCAGCATCATCCCTAGGACTCTGCTGTCAACACTGGGGATCTCGATGTACCGGCTGGCGCCTTCCAACACTACAATCAGCGGCTTTAATACTAGCAAAAGTAAACCGCTGGGCAAAATACGGCTGAAGTATCATATCGGTAACCTCCGAACCGAGGTGACTTGCTATGTCATGGACGTCGACGTCAACTACAACCTCCTGCTGGGTCGCCCGTGGCTGCATGAGTACATGGTGGTTCCATCTACACTCCACCAATGTATGAAGTACGTATCCACCAATGACATTATCTGGACAGAGTTCGCAGACATTGACCCTTTCAAGGGGGTCGAAGCCTACTTCACTGACGCTAGCTTGTATAAGTCGCTCGATGAAGGGAAGCCAATGATGCTGATGATGAAGCAGAAACAGTGGCAGAGCTGGACATAGAGCCAGAGATGATTCCCGACGCTCCTTTGAAGATTCGACTCAAAGGAAAACCGCCTCAGATGCTGCCTCCCATGACCATCAAGCTACCTGGAAAAGCACCGGCTTCTCTAGGTAGAGCACCTACTGAAGCTCCCTTGAAGATACGGCTCAAGGGAAAACCTCCTCAGATGTCGGCTCCCCTTGTGGTGAAACTACAGGGGAAGGCACCTGTCATCGAGGGTGCAGTCGAGGCACCCCTGAAGGTGCGCCTCCGCAATCATCCAAGCTGCAAGTGAAGGCCCACACAGCCCTCTCGGATCCTAAGGTCAGATCTACGATGGACTCTCCCGAACCGGCTCCAGTACTCACAGATGAAGAGTTAGGAGAGTACATCTCTGCTGATATAGATGCACCTTCTCTTGATAATGTAATCCCGCGGGACAAAATCTCGTGTTTTATCAATAATAGAGTGTCTTCCAATTATTTTAGTCTTCCATATTGGAATGCCATGTATGCACTAGATAATGCTCTACGGTCGTTATAAACACAAATAACGACAGTCAATAATGTAAATCGAGTAGTCCCGTCCCAAGGAGTCTGTTTTATGGTCCTACCGCAGAATCGGGATGAAGAACCTATCATCTTTGGCAAAGTCGAGCGTCATCAAGACCTTCCGCTACTCGAGCCAGAACCAGATACCGGCAGAATACAAGTCTATCGGTACACGGACAAGGCAAAGTACCTCATCCAAAAGATGGGTTACGATTTGAAAAGTAACAAGGGCCTGAACTACGGCAAAGGCCGGCGTCTTCCCCTTCGACTCCCAATACCTAAAGGAAAGCCGCAGGACTACTATCATCATACTCGACGGGGGGTAGGCTATATCACGCCGCCGGCAACTCCAGAGAGTTCGAAGGCAGAAGAAATGGAACACTCTCACTCATCCGAAGTATCAACTTGGGATTCCAATACCAGTATCGGCTCAGTCCTCAGGAAGGTGCTATCAGTCAACATGGCATCCGCACAATCTCAAGAAGATGAAGGCGATGACCAAATACCGGAATCCTTTGAGGAAGAGCCTTGGGCTCAACGCCTAGGAGTACAGTGGGAGTCTCATTTAGAATTACACGAACCCCCTACCGAAGACGAGGTCGAACAAGTTGACCTTTGGGATGGATCTCCTTACAAGCCCATCTTCATCAGCAAAAGTCTAAAGGGAGAGGACCGGGAGTCTTTGGTCCAATTGGCTAAAGAATATATCGACGTCTTTGTTTGGAGCTACGAAGATATGCCGGGACTTGATCCCCAGATTGCAATGCACAGACTTAATATCTTGCCTGATGCTAAGCCTGTAAAGCAACAACAACGATGTTTTCGTCCCGACATCATGAACGCTATCGATCAGGAGGTGGACAAACTCCTGAGCAGCGGGTTCATTTGTGAAAAGCAACATCCGGACTGGGTGGCCAATGTCGTCCCTGTCACCAAGAAGAATGGGAAGATACGAGTCTGTATTGACTTCAGGGATCTCAATACTGCTTGCCTGAAGGACGAATTCCCGCTTCCAATCACTGACGTGATGATCGACAATCCATATGGCTTCGAGCGCATGTCATTTATGGACGGGTATTCGGGCTACAATCAGATCAAAAATGTTCCTCGATGACGCAAAACACACGTCATTCAGGACTCCGAAGGGGGTTTTCTGCTACACGGTGATGCCCTTCGGCTTGAAGAACGCTGGTGCTACATACCAACGAGCTATGAGTACCATCTTCCGCCAACATCTTTGCAAGACAGTTGGTGCTATGTTGATGACATCGCAGTCAAGAGCCGTCTCAAAGGTGATCACCTACAAGACCTAAAGACAGTCTTCGATCTCGTACGAGCGCATCAACTCAAGATGAACCTCGCTAAATCCTTCTTTGGGGTTTCCAGCGGAAAGTTCTTGGACTTCATTATCACGACGAAAGGCATTCATGTCGATCCCGAGAAAACCAAAGCCATCCTTGACATGGACCCTCCGAAGAACCTCCGAGAACTTCGAGGCCTGCAGGGGCGTCTGACATACATCTGAAGGTTTATAGCAAACCTTTTCGAAAAATGCCAACCCTTCATCCAGCTCATGAAGAAGGGAGTCTCCTACGTCTGGACAAAAGAATGCCAGAAAGCTTTCGATGATATCAAAGCTTACCTGACGAGCCCGCCAGTCCTGGTGGCACCCGTCGCAGGCAAACCATTTCTCCTCTACGTCCGTGCCATAGATCATTCCCTCGACGCTGTGTTGGCTCAGAACAACGATGCGAGCTACGAGCAAGCTACCTACTACCTTAGTAGAACGATGATCGGGGCCGAACACCGGTACAACCCCGTTGAAAAGGAGTATTTGGCTTTGGTGTTCGCCATCCAGAAGACTCGCCATTACATTTTGGGCCAGATAATTCATGTCATCTCCCGAGTCAATCCACTCAGGGTTCTCATGACGAAGCAGGATCATTGAACTCCCGACTTGCTACATGGGCAATCCTGTTGACGCCGTACAACATGGTGTTTGTTCCACAAAAAGCCGTCAAGGGTCAAGCCCTAGCCGACTTTTTAGCTGCGCACCCCATCCCGGAGTCCTCCAGACTCTATGAAGACATCCCGGATGAGGTCCAAGAATCAAACGTCACCGAAGAAAACTTTGTTTGGCGGGTGTTTTTCGATGGCGCTTCAAGAACAGGCCCAAAGGCCAAATCATCGCAGGAGTAGGGGTAGTCTTAGTCTCCCCTGATCAGCTGGTCATCTAGCATGTTTACTCCCTTTCGAAGCCATGCTCCAACAATGTTGCTAAGTACAACGCTCTCATCATGGGACTCCAACTGGCGCAACAGCTGGGGGTAGATCATCTGGAAGCTTACGACGACTCAAAACTCGTCGTTAATCAAATCCGAGGGCAGTACGAAGTTTGCCATGAAGATCTGGTTCCTTACCATGAAGCTGTATTGAATATTATTTCAACCTTCACTAAGTTCTTCATAGAACACGTACCTCGGCTACAAAACCTGGAGGCTGACGCTCTGGCTGGCCTTGCAGCTTCATTAGCAGCACCCCTCGGGACTCAATACTACGTCACGGTGGTTGGTAGAGACTTGGTCTGTCCCAAAAACAACCTATGCTCACAAATGGCCTATGCCATGACGACAAGTGCCAGTGTTAATATCCGAGACTGGAGGTTCCCATTCATCGACTTCGCTGTCTATGGAATTCTCCCAGAAGACCCGAAAGAAGCCGTCTCGGTCAGAAGGCATTCCCTTCGGTTTTATTATGATACAGCTACTAAAATGTTGTACCGACATTTCTTCGATGGACTTCTCCTTCGATGTCTATCCAACGAAGAAGCAGCCGAAGCCCTTCGGGAAGCTCATGATAGGACTTGCGGGGCTCATCAACCAGGCCCTAAGTTGCTGGATCGACTGCGATGCATGGATTACTACTGGCCAACCATGGCAGCCGACGCCGTCGACTATGCTAAAAAGTGCCTTGCGTGCCAGCTTCACGCCGACTTCATCCATACACCGTCAGAATCACTACATCCTATGGTCGCTTCCTGGCCCTTCGAAGCTTGGGGCATGGACATTGTGGGACCTATCACCCCTCCATCATCGAGGGGACACCGCTTCATCCTAGCCAACACCGACTACTTCTCCAAATGGGCAAAAGCAGTTCTGCTGACGAAAGTGAAGAGCTCTAGGGTGATCAACTTCATCAAGCACCATGTCATCTACTGTTTTGGGGTACCTCGAAGGATTATCCACGATAACGGTCCACAGTTCATCAGCCATGTTTTCAGCAGATTCTGTGACAAAAATCAAATTCAGAACGTGGTGCCAACCGCCTACAATCCGATAGCAAACGGATTGGCCGAGGCATTTAACAAGACTATCGTCAAGCTACTCAAAAAAGTCGTATCATCCAACAAACGCGACTGGGACGAAAAGCTCAGCGAATGTCTTTGGGCTTACCGTACAACGGTACGGACCCTGACGGGCAACTCCCTGTTCTTTTTAGTCTACGAGAGCGAAGCGGTACTGCCTCTCGAGATTCAGATACCCTCACTCCGTGTGGCGCTCACAAACTAATTAACAGAAGAAGACAACCAGCGTCGTCGTCTGCGAGAATTGGAAGCACTTGACGAAAAATGTCTCCTAGCTCAGCAGCGCATTGAACTTTATCAAGCCCTTATATTACAGGCTTTCAACAAAAAGGTCAAGCAAAGGACTTTTCAAATAGGCGACCTGGTCCTGGCAGTCAGGAGGCCGATGGTGTTGACTCACAAAACACCAGGAAAGTTCGAGCCCAAGTGGGAGGGACCATTCATCATAGAGATGGTATACTCAAACGGTGCTTACCGTCTCGCTCGACCGAACGGGGACTTGTTCATGATGCCCATCAACGACAAGTTCCTAAAGAAGTACTACTCATAATATCTTTCAGACATGTACTTCCACAAGGGAGTCAGTGGATCTGATCATCAGAGCTTACATACATCTCCCCTTCACAAAATCCTATGCTTTCGAAACCTAGTTGTTCCGCGGCATTCTATCCCCAGTAGAAGAACAACCACGTCCACATTACCTCTGAGTTGCTCCTCTATGCCCTGTAAAGCGTAATCTTACACCGCGTAGGATTGTGCTGCTTATCATGTTTACCACGTCCATATTACCTCTGAGTAAACATCCTTTACAAACAACTCCTGCGTTGCCGTACATCGATCGCAGAACTTCTATGTCCATATTACCTCTGAGTAGTTTCACGTATTCCCCCCAGAGTCACTCCTACCACGTCCATAACACCTCTGAGTAGGAAGATTCTATCACTTGAACCCCGTATTTGCCACGTCCACATTACCTCTGAGCAAACATGTCGGTTCTCTCAAACTTATTATCTATACCTAAAACCAAGGTACGCAAAGGATAATAGGTCCACACAAATCATCAGTTCATGACAACAAAAATGAACACACCACAAAATTCTTTATCTTTTATTTAAAAGTAAAGGATTACATCCCCAACAGAAGTTGCAAACTACAAAATAACAAAAAGAAGAGAGAGAAACTATAATCCCTAAGCATCACTGGGATTGGCAGAAAGCTCTTCAATCCGATGCCTCAAGTCTTTCACCCGAGTCTCTGCGGTCGCCAAGACCCGGCGTTCGGCTTCTTGACGTATCACCTCTACAGCTTCGGGGGTATTATCAGTCTCATACTTCTCGTCTAGCTGTTGCCGCTGGTGGGTCAGGAAAAGAACCTGGCGGGTAAAAGCTGCTTCCTCCTCCTTAGATGCTACATGTTCAGCCTGGACTCGTACAGCATCTAACAAGAGTTGGGCTCGCTGGTCTTTAAGATGGAGAATCTTGGCAGTGACCTCCGCTATGCTAGCCTCTAACGAGGCCCGCAACTTCACCTTTTCCTGCGTAGATTGAGATAGCTTCTCCACCGCAGCCTCAGCTTCGGCCACCTTACTGTCCCAGACAACCACCTTGGCCTGATACGATGACTCGACTTTAGCTATCAATTTCTCCTTTTCTGCTTCAATCAGAGCAGAAAAGTCATTTTGCCGGATGCTCTGAAGTTCAGAAAGAAGCTGGTCGAGCTCGACCACCGATGCCTCCAGAATCTCGGCCATATGATCATGGCCCTGGTGCGAACGTATCAAACCAATGGAAGGGAGCGCCATGGCTTTTGCCGTCATAAAACTCCCGTTCGTATTCAGCACAGTTGATACGCCTTTCTGCAGCATATTGTACACTGCTTCAACAACAAACTGGACATACTCGTCTGCGTCTGCCAACACCTGAGGCATCATAGCAGGAGTTGGAGGAGCTACTCTGGACAGAGAACCTGCAGAAGACCCACCGACCTCAATCTGTGAGGCCGTAACCCCAACCTCAGCGGACCCTCTCTTGTCAGGGACCTGCACTTCGTCACTAGCCCGAGGTGCCAAGTGGACGGGAGCCAGATGGGGCGTCGATATTGTCCCCCAAGTGGAAAGAGCAGGAGGTGTTTCCTCCACCACAGGGCCCTTGCCCTTATCAAAGCCAATGACGGATGGTCCCCCGACATCCGGGTTGACGATATTATCCCCGACCGGGGCAAGACGGCTTTCTCTTTCATTCGAAGCTACAAGGTTTGCCCCTGACAATTCAACTTCCCGCAGAGCCAGAGTCGGATCACCTGCATCAGCTCCCCCTACAGGGACGGGTGTAGGGCTTGGCAGTGACGTCGACCCTACCCCATCAACCTCCACTTCCAAGGCAGGGGTAGGGCTTGGCCACGAGGTCTCGTGTGCGACCAGCACCTCGGTACCGCAACCGGAGGGAAGCCCAGCCGACAAATTCTTGTCAGAGACGTCTCCGCTATACGCAATCTCTCTGACAGCTTGATCAATATCTTCTTGCTAGCCATCGTCAGAAGAAGACGAGCTCCATACTTCCTTCTCGTCTGAGGCCTCGATGCTTCCAGGCACCTCCTCAACGGATGGTTCTACTCCCGGTCGAGGCTCCACGCCACCCTCCTGAGGGATCGACCAAGAGACCTTAGCAACCTGAGGCGCTAATACATCTTCAGCCTCTCTTCCAACATAATCTGGGCACACCAAAATCCCCACAAAAGCGACGTCATCAGCACTCCCTTTCCTGGGAGATGCCATAATTGGAGGGATGCGTTCGTCGGAAGAGCTCGCCACCTCCTTCGGTCTGCTAATACTCGGTTTCGAAACCCGAGATTTCTTCTTCGGTACCTTCTAAAAAGAGAAAGGAGGGCATAAGTCACAGAAATCAAAGAATAAATTAGACTATATAAGACATCTTTACCTCAGCGGGAGCTGATTCCGTTGGTACTACAGGTGGCACCCCCGGAGCCCCCACCTTCGGAGTCGTCGCTTTCCTCGATCTCTTTGGTGCAGACGAACCGGCCTCCGCGTCAGCACGCCTCTTTCCAGCTAGGGGCTCTTCCTGAGTACCCCCTGTTGATGCAGCAACAGCTGTCCGATAGCCTGCAACCTCTGGTGGACAATATGACACTACCAAAATTTATCGTTTTAGCGACGGCCCTATCCATCGCCAATCCGACAGTAATTAGTATTAGCGACCGATCACTGACAATTTTTTGCCAAAAAAATCCGTCGGCAATCAGCTCGTCACTAATAACGGTCCGTCGCAACGTAGTCGTCAAGCGACGGAATAGCGACGGCTTATCGACGTCACAATACGAAGCATTAGCGACGCATTTTCGACGGACTGTCGTCCATTTCAACTATTAAGTACTGAACTGTGTAGACAATAGCGACGTAAAATTCCGTCGGTAACCCGTCGTAATAGCGTATCAGAGCGTATATATAAACTCAGATGAATTTAGCCAATATATAAACTCAGATGAATTTGATAAGCAAAGCCCCCCGCCGCCCCCGACCAAAGCCTGCCGCCCCAAGCCCGCCGTCCAGCCACCGACGCCCCCACCCCAAGCCCGCCGCCCAGCCCCCGACGTCCCCGCCCCATGCCCGCCGCCCAGCCCCTGATGCCCCCGCCCCAAGCCCGCCGCCCAGCCCCCGACGCCCCCGCCCCAAGCCCGCCGCCCAGCCCCTGACGCCCCCGCCCCAAGCCAGCCGCCCAGCCCCGACGCCCCCGCCCCAAGCCCGCCGCCCAGCCCCCGACGCCTCCGCCCCAAGCCAGTCGCCCAGCCCCCGAATGTCCCCAAGCCCGCCCCCCTGCTGCCCCTACGTCGACACCGCGACATAGAGAGAGAGAGAGAGAGAGAGAGAGGGGATTACCTTCGGGAGAGAGAGATGAGAGGACGCCAACGCCGTTCATCGAAGCCGCGAGAGAGAGAGAGAGAGAGAGGAGAGAGATTGAATTTGGGGGGAATGCAAAAAGTTTCCTCCGCCTTTTCATTTAAGTCTGGAACGTAAATTTAGCGACGGAATAGCGACTGCTAGTAATCCGTCGCCAATTAGTCGCTATTATTGATTATCCGACTGAATATCCGTCGCTACGTAGTCGAAGAAATGTACCGCCAATTTTCTACACAATTCTCGCCAAATAATCGACTACGTAGCGACGACTGGCCATCCGTCGCTATAATTCCGACAGCCTAGCGACGGATATGCGACCTTTCCTCCCCCTAAAATTAAAATAAAAATGGCAAAGGCGTGTGGTCGGTAATCAGTCGGTGAGCGGCCACGAAGCCATCACTAACGCCGACTGAAAAATTCCGTCGCTAAATATCCGTCGCTAATTTAGTGTATTTTGGTAGTGTGATTTGGTCGTCGCCAGCATGTTCTTTGTGGCCTCTAACTGAGTGCCAACAATAAAACTGGTCTCCCTGTCATAATCTGGGGACACGCTGTTCATGGCACAATACAGCTTCACAACCGAATACAAAATTTACGGCCGAGGGTTGTGAACTGGAGTAGTAAAACGAACTCCAGTGCATCCGGTATTGTAATATTGCCAACCCCGAGCCCCATCCAGTAAACTCCCGACGAACCCTAGACTATTACTAGGGTTTCTTAACATCAGTTGGGTATAACCAAACTGGCGCGCGAGCCGGCTCGGTAAATACGGCTCCAGATAGCACTTATTTTTGTTGTGGTAGACCAAATGGGACGGTCGAATACTCTGCAACAAGCGAAACCCCCATGTCGGCAGGGCGATCGCATCTTCACCGGAGTCTTCCAGTTCTTGGTCAGCCTCAAAATCTATGAAGACGGGACTGACCTTGGTGATCTCCCACTCTTGAAGGTAGGATAAAACTTTTCTACAGACAGGGACATCGGTGTGCAGCCACTTCCTCTTATAGAAGCGACGGATAAAGGCATCACTTTCAACATGATCCTCTTCAGGGCCTGGGCTCATCACATTTTGATGATGCAGAATCAACCATCCAATCAAATAATGGAATAGTAGCTCAGCTCGGAGAAAGTTGTCTTTCTTGCCCCTCTCGTGGACCACATCATCGGCAAAATCTCTCAAACCCCGTAACAGGTTACACACCATTACGGAAAGGAGTGCCATAGGACGACCAAAAACCAGTTTTACCGCTAGCAAAATGAGGTTCCTGCTAACTCTTTCTACGGATCCAGATCCGCCCGAGAACACATAGTCCCGGAGCCATATCATCAAGTATGCAGTCAACACTGCCTTAGAAGACATCCGGTGCATGCAATGCCAGAAACAACTGTATACGTCGACACCACTCTCGTTTGAGCGAGGAGCCTTCTCGCCTAGTCGACTCATTTTGGAGGTCACCTCCGTGTGACTCAGTCCCGGCGGAGTCACAAACCGAATCTTGGAGGGGTCCGTCAGGTCCTACTTGAAGACATAATCTTTCCAAGCAGTCACATGGGGCTGTGACCCACCCCTCTCCCTTCATTGCATCATATAATGGTGGCTTGCCACCTCCTTGAAAATAGCTACCATTTCGGGGTCCTTGTCTTCTAGAACCTGAATCTCTTCATTTGTCGGTAAATATTTCACATATGGCTCCGATCCCCAAGGAAGCTTGGACACCTCGTACATCTCATGGAGGGCCAATCCCAACTCCCCTACCGGAGTAAAAAAGGTGCCAGTCTGGGTGTTGAACATCTCTAGGAGGGCAAGAAACATATGTCGATTAAGGTCGACACCTGCTTGGGTGGCACGAAGAGCAGCAGTCAGCCCAGTCGCTTTCAGATCAGTTTTGAACTTCGTCAAGACCCAAAGGGTCAGCTCGTCCCACTTTGACATGTGGTGACACCAGCCCTCGACCCGAAAACATCCCTTCGGATATATAACCTTCGATGTTAGCATCCGGCTTGCAAAGGTCGAAGCACCGAAGGCGAAGGTGTCGGAGAGGGGGAACATCACTATAAATGCTCCTAGGGCTAAAGTTCGGCAATGGTACGAGGTCCCGGCACGTGAGGAGGCCTAGGTATCTCTTTGATTTGAAGTAACATCAATATGAAGGGTACCCCCAATGCCCCTCCTTGAGAAGGAGTAAGTTCCCATGGCATCCTCCTCTTGGAGGCCAAATGGTAGAAAGCCGTCAGTGGCAATTGACGCTCAGACTGCCGTATGTACAGGGCCACACCCTTCGCTGTAAAGAACCAGTCTTCTTTGATCTTCAGTATCTTCGCCTCAGTGGAGATCAAGTAGTCACCAAACAGAAAGGCCGGTTTCAAGAAAATCACATTCTCGGACTCAGCAGATTTCAGTTTGCCGCTCTCGATCATACTTTGGAGAAAAACAGGCGACTGATCCCGGATTTGCAACATCCTCTCGGGAGACTGATCCAGCATGATAGCAGCCTTCGCTGGGTTAATAACTTCCTCGATGAAGTCGACCCCCATTTGGCAAAGAGAAGTATCCAGAAGGACTTCGTTCAGCAAGGGGATAGTCATCGACACTGACACAACAAAAACAAAAGTCAGGCAGCAAGGAAAAATTTAGAGGCTTCAAAGGCAAAACATTTTAAGGCGCATCAGCAGCCTAGCGCATAATCAGGGCCTAAGCCCATGCGCGTCAGCAGTGAAGCTTCGGCACATAATTAGGGCCTAAGTCCATGCGCGTCAGCAGTGAAGCTTCGACGTATAATCAGGGCCTAAGCCCATGCGCGTCAGCGGTAAAGCTTCGGCACATAATCAGGGCCTAAGGCTATGCGCGTCATCAATGAAGCCTCGACGCATAATCAGGGCCTAAACCCATACGCGTCAGCGAAAAAGCCTAAGCGTATCATCAGGACAGAAGTCCATGCGCGTCGGCAACAAGGAGTTAGGGCACAGCAACAGGATACAACTCATTCGTACATCCCAAACTTGTCTAAAAAAAGCGTAGGCAACTACAAAATCAGAAGCACCCACCCGTCACCGCGGGTCGAACGTCGGCAGGAGTCACAATGACAACAGAAGCGTCCTCCTCATCGAACTCCATCGGCTCCTTACCCTGGCCTTGTCCTCGGCCTGCACCACCGCGAGGAGTCTTGGAAGCCATTTCGTAAAAAGAAGTTAGGGTTTTGGAAGAAAACTCTAAAGAAGAAGAAAGCAAAGAGAGAAAGAACTCTCTCTCTCCATCAGACGCCTATTTATAGGCTTGGTCGCATGCATGAACCGATGAAGGGTGACGTCAGCTGCCGCCTGGGGTTCTGCGAAATGATAACTACAAATAATCCAAAAAGATCATCATTAAATCTTTTTGTTTCTTTCGAAGCGTTATTATTTGCATTTAACACTGAAGAGGAGCATGCGCCTCATCTCAGATGTGCAGAGCAAATCATGTGTCCCGAACAGTCATGCGCCCCATTAAAGTCACTACCATGCTTTTTATTCAAAGTATTCCAAAACTTGATGAAAAGTTTTGAAAACTTTGAAGGGGGTCTTGTAGAAGCATGGAATTTTAGGCGCATCTACAGGCCAGAATTCGTATGCGCCTAACATTACATGCGCTAGGAAGCTCAAACGAAGTACTTGGCACAACAAGACAGCAAAAGTATAGATAACAAAAGAAGATTTTTATTTCATATAAAAGTCTATTACATGTCTAAAAAAGGCTTTACAAAGGAGAATTTCTACAAAAAGAAAGATTCTAAGACTACAGCCAGGTGCAGCAAACTGCCATGCGCCTCCTGTCCGGCGCATCATCAGCCAGGCGCATCACTTCAGCGTCTCAGTCAGGCATATCTATTTCAGCGTCTCAGTCAGGCGTATCTATTTCAGCGTCTCAGTTATATGCATCATGAAGTCTCAGCATATGCGCTCTACTTCGACCCGATCAAGTGCTTCGACTAATGAAGCTTTTATTGAGCAGAACAAGGGTGGGCAATCAACCCCACTCTAGCTGGAGGAAGAGCTATCCAAAGCCCAAGGAAGAGGAGAGCACCGCAATTCCGATATGCGGCTAAAGAAGCAGCTTTCAACACAACCAGAGTGGGCAATACCCTACTCTAGCAGGAGGAAGAGCTCTCCAAAGCCCAAGGAAGATAGAAGCACCACAATTCTGATCTACGGCTCTTCCAGCATAACGGAGATAGGGCTCGAGCATCGCGATCTTTGGATACAAAGGCACCTTTTACCTGCATCAGAAGCCATCGATCCTGACTTTTGGATGTAACAATCACCTTCAAGTGCATGAATGAAGACAATTTATCGCATCTTCACCCTCGGGAGCATCTTGTCAACAGAATGTGCTCGAGCAAATAAGTTTATTCGGGAAGACGTGAGAGAATGAGAAGCAAACTCTCTCCTTGCTGCTATTTATAGGCCGAGAAAATCAAACCCAAGCGCCAAGTGGCGGGCTCTCCGAATCCTATGCAATGAATTTGCATTTATGGTGATAAACCTAATGCTTCGAATTCGGCCAAGTCAAAACGGCTATTTAAAGCACTCGAGGAACGCAACAGTCGGACCAATAAAGACGTATCATGCAAATAGATGCGTCGGTCAGATATCGCGCATCGTATAGACGCGTCCGTCGGTACCAAGCGCCCTGTATGGATGCGCCCAACAAAGTACAGATCCATGCATCCTAATCGACATGGACCCATACGCCCAGTGGAACGCAGATCAATGTGCCCACTCAACAGTCCATCACCCGTCAAAGAACATTAAATGCTGAAGTCCTGACACGACAGCAGCCATACCTCGATGGCAGAGCAGCAGCAGCTTTTACAGAAAATGAAGCGTCGCTGACGTTAGCGTCATCATTAATCTCTTCCGGCGGTTACAAGGCACATGGTCGCCCAGCCATTCGCATGCGCCTCCGCAGCCATGCGTCCAAACCTCTACTACACTTTAAGAGCCATGCGCCTCTGACCTTCCTCTGATCCCTAAAGACAGAGGTCAAGTCGCTACTGAAGCCTTGCGTGCGCCTCAAAGCCATGAGACCAGACTGGTTCGTAACTCCTGAAGGTTGCGAGCCAAAGTCTTCTTATACGCCTAATCCCAGGTGCATCCTATCAGATTACCCTCCACCAAATCCGAGATCTTTGAGCTACGGACACGCGCCACATGTCTTTTGACTCAATTCAGCCTTTGAAGGGGTGCTAATCACCCAACATCTCAGCAACAGAAAGATCCTCTCCCCTACTACGTGCCAGCCCACAAAAGCAGCATGAAGGATTCAGCCCACAAATGATGGTGCATCATCCATGCGCCTTCCGTCGCTTAAACAACGTGGCATCCCCACGTACAGGCGCATCCTACATATACGCGCATGAGCAGCCAACCTGCAAGCTATAAATAGAGGGATCATCTCCTTCTTCCAGACCTATGGACAAAGACCTACATACACACACAGTGAGAGAGGTAGATACAGACACTCAATGTCTTCTTCCTCTCCGTAAGCTCCAACACCCAGAGCAACTCAGACCTTCAGAGAGCCGAGAACCGTCGTTAGATCGTCAATGGAGTCAATGCATTACCACTCGCTCCATCGACACAGGGACCCAGATAAAAAAAAGTGTACTCCTAGGACTACATCTAAGTTTTACATTGTAACACTGTTCTGTTTGTAATTGAAATTGCGATCAAAAGATTTAATGACAAACACTTACGAGTGCAGGTATAAAAGCAAAGCTAGCAACTTCAGAGAGAAGGATAATCTTCATAATGATGCAAATATGTGCATGATGGAATTGGGATTTAAGGTACAACACAATCCCTTATACAAAGAAGAGCTTGTATATGACAACTGCAAGAAAATAGGCCACATCCAAGAAGATTATATTACTGCTAGAAAGGAGAGTTACTATGAAAGATCAAATGAAGGAAGATCATCGTCTCACAAGTACACTAGCACGAGCATACGGTGTGAAATTGAAGCAAGAGATTCTGAAAAAGAAGAGAGACCTCATCAAGTTGCAAATTTATACTCAATGGCATTATCTAACGAGGTATAAAATAATTCTTTTTATGAAGAGAGTAAACTTTTCCATGATGAGTTATTTGATGCTTTCAGTGATCTATTACAAGAACATAAGAAAGTATTAGATAAGTATAAACAAGCTAGAAAGGATATTCTATCATATAAGCTTGAGAATGAAAAGCTTACTTGCTTATTGAATGATGGTAGAAATAGTTCTCCTTCTGATAATTCTACTAAGATTTCCACACTGAAGTTTAGATTGCATGAGACACTTGATTTTATTGAGAAAAGAACCCAAGAAAATGCTAAACTTAAGGAGGAATTAGAATCAGAAAAGAAGAAGTATTCTATTGCTTCATGTAGAATTGATGCTCTTTCTGCTAAATATGATGAGATCTGTGAACTCTACAAAGTTAGAGATTAGACTGGGAAAACAGGTAGTACAACCTACGACTCAGTCTAACACAAGACACTTAGCACATCACAAAGTCACACACGTCAGATCTTTTACAAAGGAAGCAAGCAAAGCTAAAGCTTCACACAACCATTCTTTCTATTACAAGTATCCACACACATTATATAATACTATTGCATGTTCTCATACTGCCACACATAGCACTAATATTAATACTTTCTGTCATTATTGTGGTATGAATGAACATATTTCTAATCATTGTCAGATTAGAAAACTTGTTGATATAAACTTGTGCAAATGGGTTCCCAAAGCTAACAAATGTGGATCCAAGTATTGGATACCAAAGTCTTCACCTAGTATTGCATGTGAAGCTTCTCATATGTTGGTGATTGCAAAGCTACAAATGTCATCTTCCATGCAATTGCACCAACAAAAGTGTGGTCACTAGAACCACTTCGGTAACATGCTTCCTAAATAGTTTTTAATATCTAGCATGTTCTTATTAATATCTTGCTATTAGCTTTCATCGATATCTTTTTATTTATTTATTGTTTGAATCAATGTGAGACATAATCCTAGCATGACTAGCTGTTTAGCTTAAATGATTAGTTCATACTATACAGTATTTTATTTTCTATTAGTGTGACACATTTTTTATGTATGCTTTTTACTCTTAATTTTTATTCTTGAAGCATGCATACCACTGTAGTCCATAGGAGCTTAATTATTTTTGGTTAAATCTATTTTTAACTCTTCGTCTTTAATTTAATGGCCACTTCTTACCGATTTGTCTTTAACATGTCATATTTACTTTGATCAATTTTTTGTAAGTATGCATGTGTAGCACAAGTCTCCTATTTACTTGAAAAGTATATACATATACTTTTATGTTAACCTTGTGCTTGCATACTATATTTACTATTGATTCTCATATTTTATTTTAATTAACTTCTTATGAATCAATTACATCTTTGTCTGATAAAGCATATTTATGCATATTTTTGATCTTGTGATAATTGTTTTAATGCTTATTATGGATACATGAATAATTCATTGTCATTCATATATTGCCCATATGTTTCTTATATTAATATATATTTTTTGTATAAACATCTTTAATGGGATATATGAGTTAAGTTCAAGTTCTATATTATTTTAAAAAGTAGTTTCAAACTTGTGCTTATCTCATACTTTAGCTATTGATTATTTTGAACAAATTTATGTTCATCTCTTTATTAGCTTCTTCCTCAAAGCCTTTTTTAATGATATTTTTCTTGAATTTTTGGTTGAATTTTTGGATACATGACTCTTATTTAAATAAATTTTAATATCTTGATCTTGATAAAACATTCTTTGGATATTTACTTATTTTATATTTAGGGCCTCTGGATTTCGATGTTGTTCGGTAATACTGCATATATTCCTTTAAATTTAAGTTCTTAAAAGTAGAGATTATTTTGGTACAAGCCGAAAGGGTGCCGGGAACCGGTCCCTATAGCTAACCCGAAGTGATCAGTACTTTATAGACTTAAGATTATTAAGGTCTACTTGCTACTATTATCTAGTTCTGGATCCAAGATACTGAACCCAGTCCCCTAGATTCCAGAATACATCAGCGTATCTAAGTCCTACATTTTGATTTACAAATGTTATATATTTTATTTTTACCCAATGATTTTGTAGCACATATGAATAAATGTAATTGATACATTTTATATCGTATGCTACATTGTTTTAAGATTTTTTTTGTCCATAGAATATAATTGATTGCATATTGCACAAATTCTTCTTAAATTCTTTGTTATTAAAGAAGAGATTTATTTTGGGTACAAGCCTACAAAGGGTCTATCTGTCACCACGGCTACAGCTAAAGCGAAACGGTACTTAAGTGTTCCCTGATGAACCTCCGTTAGCTGGGACAGTACCCCTACAGCTAACCCAAGATTGATCAACGCTTTATAAACTAAATATTTATTGAGATCTAGTTGCAATTGTTATCTGATGGATTTTGGATTTTAGCTTTGATGGATAATATTATTTAATTTTACAAAAGGTAACATACATTGATCTTCCATAGGTTAATGTTTGTCATCTTTTGATATATTCATTTTTCTGTCACATTATTCGATACTTGATGGTCTTGTGACTACTCATTGAATATTATAGTCTTGTGATTTCGTCTTTAGCTTGTGAAATATTCATGATTTTAAGCTTTATTATTATCTTCTTATTCAAGTTACTAACTGCCTATAACAGTAATTCTTTGTGGGAGAGAAGTCAGATAAATTGGATCTCTCTCTCAAAGCGTTTCTTTTCTTTAACCTTACGGTTGTCAGGTGGACACCGTGCTAAGGCTTTAAAAGGGAAGAAATGAACTTTGATAAGAAGACCTAATATTTTTGAATTAGTTTTCTACTTCTAGAAATATGTCTCTGATTTTTTTTATAAAAATTTTGTCAATACTATTATTTTTGGATATAGCCATGTAAAGGTGGAGTAGTTAATTGTTTTATATCAATTATCCCCTTGACATGTCATATATCTAGAACACATTTAGTTTTGATCATTTATCTAGTCCTGTTTTATTTGTTCAAATAGGCTATTTATGATTTATGAATTCTTTTATTAAAACAGTTTCTGTGATATAAAAATTCGAATCACCAGCTTTCAGTCTGAGGATTAAACAGACACATTATTCAAAATTTTTTAAGACAGTTTTTCATAATAAATTCCGCATTTCAAAAGTCTTTTTGATTTCTCTCTGATTTATTGAATCTGTCCGTTATTCACATTAAGACAGTTTTCAAAAATTCTTTACTATCCTGAAATCATTTATCTTATTATATAAGATTTTAATTGGATATATATTTTGTGTGTTCATCTTTAAGCATTTATTTATTGGATATTCTTTTACTTGGCTAAAGATGATATTTGTTTTAAGTTTTGAACTTTATATACATTTGATCAAAGGAAAGAAAGATGCATATCTTGGATATTCCTTAGATCTTCTGATTATTTATTTTATCCATTCTTGCATATAAATTACATCGGAACTAGATACGCATATTTTAAGGGAGAGCAAATTAATTGTTTCAATTCTTTTATGTCCTTAATATGTGGTATACCTAGTTCATCATGGACATATATTCTTCTACTTAACATATCTTGTTGATTTGTTCATAATTTTTGATTTTAGTAAATTTATGAGAGAATATATGATTATTATTATTTATTTATTTTTATTTCCCTCATATTTGAGTTTCTAAAAGTTATCTTGCCAAATATATTTAATCATTCTTATTTGATTATTCCTTGAGTTTATATTAATTTTGGCATTTTTTTATTGAGATTTTATCTCAAAGTTCATGGTTATCTATATTTAGACTGATCATACTTTGTGGGGGAGCATTCAAGTCGACTGAATTTCTCCTTCTCAAGTATTTTGTCTTTATTACCTTCATATTTATCTAATAGTTATTCATATATTATGCTAAGGTAATTGAATTCAAATGCATGAACTTTGGTATAGATTCTGAATAAAATCTAGTATATTTATTTTGATGATTATACTCTTTATGAAATTGATTCACTAATTTGTATGGACAAATTATGAATCATAATTTTTTTGTGATCATTGTTAAAAGTCTCATTATATTCTTGATTTTTTTTTGGGTATATACTAGATCTGTGAATTTCTCATAAATTATTTATGACCAATGATTATTTTCTACTATATTGATATCTTTTTTTTATTAAAATACTTTATTGGTCAATTTTAAAAATACACTTTTATTTATACATTATATTGTGTTTTGACATATTTTTTTTATTTTATGTAATTTTTTAAAACTTGTTATTATACTGTTCTCATAATCCTTGATCATGATTATTTTTGCCTTCCTCCTTTACTTATGCTTGAGTTTGTTTTATCTCTTATTACGGGGGAGGTTATTTGTTGATCATGTCAAAGGAAGAGAAATAAGTTTAATTTAGCACACAATATTCTAGTATTATTTGTTTATTAGTGATACATGCATCTATTGTATATATCTTAAACTTAACCGATTTACCATAATCTAAAAGGGGAGATTGTTAGCCCAATGATTATATCATGTTTTTGAATATGGCTAATCAATTAAGTTTACCATAATGACATCACTAATATTCATGTAATCACTATCATGTTGCTACTTAAACTTAGCATTTTTCTAAATGTTCTCTATATCAATATTGCTATGTTTGTATCATATTGGTTTATTTGTCTAACATGTACTTGTAGATATGCAATAAGCATGATCAAGTTTTGTCAAACCAGGACATATGCAATGAAGAATTATTGATGGGCCAAAGATGGCATCATACAAGAAGATTTCTATGAATCTCCCAACGACCTATCCGGGGCCTCATATCGGAGGTTTCGCTGCCCGGTCAGTAGGCAGGGGTCGAGGGGGCAGCGCCACCCATGGCGGTTCGGGGGCGAAGCCACTGAACAGTATTCAGATTTCCAGATCTGTTTATCTTTGGACGACTACCATCAAGGAAGAAAGGCGTCATCAAAGGGCTCTTGGTTTTCCTATTTTATCAATGTATTTTTTATTTATTGAGTCTAGGAATATGATGTAAACTGCATCGTACTGGCAAATAGGCTATCCAAGAAATGTTTTTAAAATACCCTTTTATTTTGAAAATAAGCCCACTTACAAAAGCCCAAACTACTTCCTAACTGCTTGACTTTTCAAAAAAGCCCAAAACTAATTTGCAAAAACCCTGACATAACTCCAACAGAATTTGGCTCGAGTTTGGCCCGAATTTGGCCGGATTTCGGTTAGTGCCCGTTGGATTTTGAACTTGGTTTTCCCGCAGTTACGGATCTTGCCAAGATCTTCTTATAGAGTTTTGCCTAAATTCTGTCCAAATTCTGTCAGAATTCTGCCTTTGGAAAACTATAAATAGAGAAGGATTTCGATCATTTCAACACACCAATTCACTTTTATATCTCTTCTCTATAAGCCTACTACTTCTTCCAAAGTGTTCCAAAGCTTTCATTTTAAAATCCCAAGCCAGTTACAATCCTCTAGTCGATTTGCCAGTGTGGTACGGTCTAGAAGTTTCAGAGTAATTGTAATCAGAGGCTTGATTGAAGAAAGACACTTCATAATTGAAGTTGGTCGAGTACTTCGGATCAAAGCTCGCGTTGTAGAAGTTGCAAGGACTTCGGATGAAAACTTGCGATAATTTTCCAATACTGGATTCAACTGGAAGCTAGAGTTCTTCCGACTGGACTAGTCTTCACAAGAGGGAAACCAATATACATCCTTGTGTTTGCGTTTTCTTTCTGATCTCTACTTTTCATTTACTTACTTGTGATATATTATCTGCGATCTTGCTGCTAACATTTTTAATTAGCTAATTTTTACTGCCTACTCTATTCACCTCCCTCTAGAGTATTGTGCTTTACAACTCGTTCCTACAAGGTTGTATTCTGTTAGTAATCGGACAGTCAACACATAAGGTGTATTGACTGAACAAATATTGTAAGACGGCCCCATGACCGAATAAACTTTGGGCTACACTGGGGTACCACATGTCTACTAGTCTTATTCTCCCACCCGACTAACTCACAAGTACATGTCCAACATGGTAAATATTGACAATACGATAAACAGTAAATATAATAAACAAAAAGTGAGAGATGTGCATGTACATGTACTCTAACGATTTTAACTCTCGTGTACAAGCGGTAATTGTTTGCCATCGTTTTGTGGTGCTTTGGAGGAGAGCTTCGAAGGTTGTAAACGAGAATGCAAGAGGGTACTCCTGAACTTGAATCTTCCATTTATACTTTGTTTTTGATCTGGGTTGTGATGATAGAGGGCTGCTTCTTTACTCCGTTGATGATCTGACAATGAGGGAGAGTTGTCGGCTTAACTTCACTGGTTAAGGGGAGCAACAAGACTCTCTCTGGAATGCTTAGGAACTCTTGAGGAAATATGGGGAACCTGGGGTTTTGAATGAAGGAGAACTCCTCCTATTTATAGTTGAAGGAAAGAGTGGTACACGTGCCTATGAACATATAGGCACGTGGGTTTTTGACTGCCATGTGGCACTCCAAAACATGGGTCAGTTACAACCGCACGTACACTTCACTGGTGTGGGATTATGGCTGACTGCCATATAGCATATTATTGGGATTTGTTGTTGGATAAGATCTCGAGTTGCTCCAAACCCGTTCTCTGGCGTGACTAGGCCTTCGACATGTGGCACATGCCTAGTTTTGCTGCAGCCAATAAGATACCCGTGCCTAGGAATCACTGTCTTAGATGGCGTGTTGTATATATTGGGAGAGAACTATAGGCACGGAAGTAGAAGCACACGTGCTTTGAAGAGACTCAGGGTAGCACACGCCTAAGTTTGATCAGGTGGCACGCACCTAAATTTCATCAGGTGATACACGCATGCCTACACTTTCTCCGAGGAGAATGAACTTTAACTTCTGTGTTCGTTCCTTGTACGAGAATCGAAGGGTCAAGTTAAAGTCTCGAGAGGAGTTAAATTCATTAAATATAGCCTCAGAAAGATGAACTGAGCTGCGTAGATAGGAATGCCAGAGTTCAGTCATGCATGTATAAGTGAGGCGTGAGCAGGAGGAGGGGCGGGTCTTTAGCGATGCGTGAGTAGCCTAAGCAATCATGATTTTGGTCTCTGTGCCTTGGCCGTCTTTTGCACAGAGATCAAGGCGTTCAGCCCGAGACTCGAGAATAGGGCGTAGGTGACATGGCGCCTAGGTGAGGCATGACCATCATGCTGCTTTGGTAAGGCGTGGGCAGCTCAACGCCTAGTTCGTGCCCAAGTGAGGTGCAGGGTTACTCCTCTTTTTGGGATGCGTGATCCATGCTTCTATAAGACCCCCTTCAAAGTTTTCTAACGTTTTGAATAAAGTTAGAAATACTTTGAACAGAAGCATGGCGTGCGTATTGGATGATCTCAGCACATGAATTTTGGTGTAGCCCTCATTTTGGCTAACATGTCAAAATCTGCTTCGAGATAGTTGTTCGTTGATTTGGTTCAATCTTTTGAAGAGGTGGCAGGCATTTCATCTTCATCTTGAAACACGCATTTAAAAACCTATAAATAGGTATGGATGAAGAAGTGAGAAACTCTTCTTTCTTTTCTTCTTCGACCTCTCTTCACCTTCGTCGACTTTCTTGCCTTCTTCGACTCTTTACCTACTTCACTTCACCATGGCACCCAAAGCTATTGCTGCCAAAGGGAAGCGAAAGTCTAAGGTGGTCACCTGCACTTCGGCTGGCGAGCAAACTCACCCCGATGTTTGTGGTGAAGTTGAAAGCATGACTGTCTTTGTCGGTACGAATCTGGCAGATTATTCGAGACATAGTCGGGTCTTCGCTCATCATGCTAAGCTCGCACGCCTGTGCTCTTATCTCAAGGAGTTATACATCCCTAGATCTTTCATGCGCTTGTGTGAAAAGTGGGCTACGTGTACCGTTGCTCTTGCAGGCGTGTATGAAAAGCAGTCTATGCATTTAGTAGGCCATGATTCGTTTCTCTTGCAGGCACGTGTGACAGAAGGGTCCACGCGTCTAATAGGTTATGTGTCATTTCTTTGTAGGCATGTATCCTAAGCGGTCTATGTGCCTAACAGGTCGCACGCTACTTTTTTGCACGTACATTCCTCGTGCCAAAATAGGTACATGTGGAACAGTTGCTGCTTTACACACTCAATTAGTATTCACGTCGAAAGTATTATTTTTTTACTTTTTGTTTTCTGCTTTGCAGTGTCTGTGGTGGTGCCTCCTCTGGGCAAAGTCCTTTTCGGTCCCCTGCTCTGCCCACTGGGCTTAAACTTTATTGAGGATGTGGTGGAACCTGCAAAGGCCACTATCAAGGTCGGGTAGTCGGTTACCCGAATGGCTCTCATCGAGGAGTAGTCTGATTCTTTCATGGAAAACATGCTGAACTTGGAGAAAATCTCAAAGGGGGACGGATCACAGAGTTCATATCTGAGGCCACAATTTTTGTTTGGCGACCGCGTGACATCCCATGCTGATGAAATTTTAAAACTGAAGGTCGATTGGCTCTTTATATCCAATGGATTGAGACTGTATCTACCCCTACAGACCGCTACCTACTCCTCTCCACTTTTATATGTCTAGCCTCGCAAAAGAGGATGGACTGGAACTTGACCCCTATTCAACCTGGATTTCTGACTGGCCACTTCAAGATGAAGTCCCATTCCGTCACTCGGGACCTTTTTGAGGCTGTTAGGGATGGTCCTTCTTTTTTAGCAAGGGTGTTGCATCCTGGAAAAATGATAGGTGACGCGGAGTAGGAGTCTACGCCTTTCAGGGTTCACACCTTCGCCAACCGGATGCTAGAGGCTGGTGTTTCCTATCCTTCAGGTGTTTACTGTGTTACAGGTTGGACACATCCTACGAAGGATTGGAAAACCATCACTGAATGGCCTTACGGAATATGGAAGCCTATTAAAGGATTTAGGCTTATTTTATGCAATCAGGGCTACCCAATACGGGATAGAAGTGAACAAATCCATATTCTTAGCACTGCTCGAGATGTACAACCCTGATACGGGCACCTTCTTCACTCTTGGCAGAGAGATGGGTCTTTCTTTGCATGAGATGCACTGGGTTTCAAAGCTGCCTTGGGGTTGTGAACCATATGAGGAGTACACCCCTACTCTGGAGGAGATTGGTGGTTTGGAAGTAAAAAAAGCTGAGATGATGGAAGTTTACAAGGAGCTAATGTGTTATTATATGATAACTTAGTGCCATAACCTCCATAAATCTAGCCCCATACCCATGCTTGGAAGAGACATGTCTTCATGTAAGGGGAAGCGCCCCAGGGGAAGACTGTATTCGGTCTTTGTCCAAATTCATCGGTTGAGGCTATTGCTAAATCCATACAGTGCTGGGGGAAAAAAAATCCTCGCGAGAGTGATATCGGGGACCAGAGTGACACTATTTTCATTATTTATACCACAACATACTCCTGATGTCGTCGAAGTCACGGTTAGTTGCGTATATTATGTTGTGTCTTCGAGACTGCATCATTCCCTGCTGCTCCAATTCTCTCGAAAGACTGAGCCAGAATCTCATCTTCTCGCATTGCAGCTCGTCTTTGGCGTGAAGCTAGCCCTTCTCTCTGTAATAATTTTTGGCCTCCAACGAGGTCTAAGGTAATTTATGGACAAGGTCCTTGTCTATGAAGTAAGGGGGAGTTTGCTAGTCCTGAGTTACCCTACCATTACTTGATGGGTTGGCTGCTGCTGCACTATCCATCTTTAATGATTCCGAGCATGGCGTCCGTCGTTCAACCAGGGGATGCTCTTTTTCATCGTTACCGACACCAGTCTTGGCTGCAGAAGGAAGTTCCCCTTGTCGAAGAGCATTAATATATATAAAAGGGTGTGAGCCCTTTAAGGTTCCTCTGACCTATAAAGACTTTAGTGAGGAGAGCGAGCTGGTGGACACGGGAACATATTTTACTAGTTTGCCTGAGGAGGCGTTTCACTGGCTGCAATCCATCCGGCCTTTCCACTTGGTCTGTCGCAGTCGGAATAAAGTATACCTGGAGCCCTATTTGTCGAGTCGTTTTGCGCATTAGTTTTGCTATAGTCAGCTCCTACAGATCAATGCCAGCGACTGTCTCGAGTATAAATGTAGCCTGCTTGATGGTGCATGGGCCTGGCAATATTACAATGTTGGCTGTACTCAGGCGCATTTTATGGCCCCCTCATGAACACTGAAAGTGCACATTTTGTACTATATCATGAGCTTCTACTGCTTAGCAAATAGTGTAGCCCCGGGCTATAATCGGGAGGAGTATTTCATAAAAAGGACACTATTTGGCCCCTATGCGAAGTGGACCCGAGCTTCATCTCCAACCAGTGGAGCAGAAAGGAAGGAAGCTCCCGTACGTTCGTCCCTTCGACGAAAGCGGATGAAAAATATTACTTCCAGAGTGACTTCCCCAGTAAGGGTCCTGGAACTTTGATTTCTTTATGGAAAGATGATAACTTTTATTGACCATTTTTTTCTTCTTTATATAGATTGCTCGTGGGAGTGCCAGGTCTCCTAGGGAAATCTTCGATCCACCTCCGTCTCCTACCCTGGAGGATGTGGTCGATGTGGCTTCTTTATCCGAAAATGAAGAGAACTTGGATGTAATAACTTCCTACTTTGATTTTTTGAAGGGGTATATCGACAATTTGATGATTGCCTTGAGTAGAGCCCAGGCGAAGACAGGCTCATCTGGTAAGTTTTTTGCTATGGGGTTTTTCTCTCTTTTTTTCCATAAAACTTGACAGAGATTGTTTGTTGCGGGGGGCCCATCGACGCCTGGAATTAGCATGGCGACTGGAGTTAAAGGGGGAGCAATCACTACGCACCCCGATACCCTACCTGGGAATATGGCCATAGAGCCCTTTCCTGAAGATGACACTCAGTCCAACCCTGAGGGAGGTAGGGCTGATGTTGATCCTTCTTCTTTAGTGGCCCCTTGATGATAAGACTATCAAGGAGGTGGCCTTCCAACACACCGACGAGGAGCTTATCCTCGGGGTAACCGATTTCTCGGGTACAGAACCAGCGTCTGAGGTTCCGAACCTAATTGGAGGAGATGGTGGTACTCCTCTATAGGAAGTACCAGCAGCAGTACCGGCAGTTGAGATCTCGGAACTAGAGGGTACTCCGTCCCGTACGTCTAAGGTGGATGTCCCTAAGAAAGGTTCGATGAAGATTTGCTTCAAGTCACCACTTTGGCGGTCCTCTTCTATGTCTGATGCCTTTCCACTGTCGGCTTGTACACCGACTGGACTGTCAGCTGACCAGGGAAAGGAGGCTCCTGAGTCTGGTGCTCTTGTGCCAAGGGTACTTTTAAATCCAGGAAAGCTGTCCTCGGTCCTAACTTTGGTCGGGGACTGTTCTGGAAAAACTGTCTTTTCAGAGGCTCTGAAGGATATGGTTGTGTCAACCTCAAGTGCAGGTGAATACAACCAAGCGCCAGTGTCTCGATCTTTGAGCTTCCCCACTTTTTTCGTAGCTGTTCCTACTATAGTCTCTCATTCTGCGGGTTCGTCAGCTGCAATACCGTCGATGACATCCCTTTCTCTCGCGGAGGAGGATGAATATACCAGTGGGTTCATAGAGGCTTTCTACTTCGTCTTGCGAAGAGGTGTAGCAAATGCCTTGGAACGTGGCCGTCCTTTCATGATAGCCAAGACGGCTACCCTACACCAGGTTAAATCAATAAGGGCTAATGAAGGTTAGGCAACAGTGGCTGATGCGCTCGAGGCAGCAGTTCGAGAGACGAAGGTTCGCCTGGGAAAACTCTAATCTTTGCAGTCTATTGATATTTCTACTCTAGTTGCTGCGGAGTGGAGTAAAATATTAAAGAATATCTCCGTGGCAAAGGCATCTTACGATTATGACCTAGCATCTTATGATCGAGACCTATCAGACGCAACCACCAAAGAGATAGAACTTACGTCTGCCAAGGAATCAATCCTCGGTATACGACAAGGCTTGGCTGTATGCAAAAACGGACTTTAGGAGCAAATCAAGCGGCTCCAAGAGATGGTGATTACCCTTGAGGCTGAAGATTAGGAGAAGGCGCAAGAACAAGAGCTCATTCGCCAGCAGTTGGGGAATCATGCTCGGCACACGGCTACTTTGTGAGAGCGCAGGGCCGAGATGGATATTGTTGCTGAAAAGATGGCTGCCCTGGATGATGAGACAGTCTTGAAGCAGCAGGCGGAATGCCAAGCTCAAGTTTCGGTCCAAGAAAAGACAGTTTCTAAAGTAGCGTATAGATGAGTTGTGCACTGATATCACCAAGCAGTGATTTTCTTTTTTCTTTTTTGGGATTTTACTCTCTCCTTTTTTGTAGCCTCCGTTCTCGGGGTGATGAATAAAGATAACTTTCTTTTTGCTTGTCTTATTTTTTTCTTTTCATATTTTGTATTATGTCTGGGACGTTGGCATCTGTTACCTTCCTCGAGGTAATATAGATCACACTTAACATTTGATAGGGATGGTGAATGAAGGTCACGTTTACTGGAGGACAAGAATGTTTGTTCAGAGGTAATTTAGACATGACAAACATGGGATTCTAGATAGGTGACTTACTCAGAGGTTAAAAGAACATGGTAAGAAACATAAAAACAACTCAGAGGTAATATGGACATATTTGTTCATCTAAGAATCCTTTTTGTGGGCTTATCACCACTAGACATGGGTGATAATTTTAGGATGACGATTTTATCAACAGAGATAATATGGACGTATCGAGAAAAAGGTCAAAGAGATAAGAATGTATACTCAGATATAGTATGAATATGGTAGACATTCAAATACATATATAATAGGGACAAGTATAGGACCGAAGGTTACACTTAGAGATACTTTCAATCCCATCTTTGTTCAAACATAGTGCTTCTTGAGGAACTTGTCATTGATAGCATCATGAGAAAATTCCTGTTGGGTTTCGCTAACTGGTACGCACCGTTAGAATGGATGGTTTCCACAACTATATGTGGTCTTATGGATGTCATATTCACTGAAAACATTTTTTGAAATACTTCTCCGATGCTGACATCGGAGTCGTAGGAAGAGTCTGAAGAATACGAGTATGTTTCTTTCTTGGATTGTAAAATTTTAGGAGACTTGGATGAGACATATCCTAGACCACATCGGGTCCTGTGGTAATATTGGTCGGACTCTCCCTTGGGGACATTAATCTTGAGTGTTGACCTTTACCATAGTTAAGGGCCATATTGCTATTAAAATCATAGCCCATCTTCTGGATGATAGTCGGACTTGAGGAGTGTAGTGGTGAGTCTGCACCATATCGGTTTTATGTTCTGACTCATGAGAGATATGGGTCCAAGAGCCTTCTACTCGACCGAAGGTAATTGACTTCTCTCCCTTCTTTCTGGCTAGTACTATAAAATATGCGTCACCTATCGAGAGTACTTGGCTCACAGAGTAAGCAGACACGATTTGTGTATGTAGCAACAACCTCAAATTTTGCTCAAAGGAATATACAGCAAGAGAAGAAAAGTAATCCGAAGGCATCCCTTTGTTGATAAAATAGGACAAATCGTCCTCCGGAACTACATTGTCAAATGCAGGAAAATGAGGTACAATAACATCCTTCGGATTACCACCCCCCAGTATCTATGGTTGGCGAGCCTGAAGGGGGAAGAGACAGACTGTGCAACTTCACTATAAGGGGCTTGGTTGAGGAATTTTTCCTTGCAGGCGACTTTTTTTTTCAATCGGACCACTAACGGAGTTGGAGCTTTTGCCAGAGGC
>JANAVB010030219.1:13774206-13826706 GCA_029216955.1 Iris pallida
AGAAAGAAACAAATGTATCCAGTCCGAAAATCTCAACCGGCATAACCAAGAAACTCTCTTCTAAGCATCTGTCTACCACCGTTACATGAGAAGTTTACCAAGGTACCTGCTCAAAGACGAAATCTGCCACACTTGGAGGCATTGGAACCGGGGGTAGCACTCCTCCAAACATCCACGACAATTCGATATTCCAAGAAGACAATCCAGGGGAAACGGTTCACCCAACAGATGCAGCAGATCCCGACGTCCCCGAGGACGTCCACAATTCTCAAGACGAGGCAAGCTCTGAAGCTGGGGGTACCACTCTTTCTGAGTCCGAAACAAAGGAGAACATTCCCACATACCCTGACAACTTCTCTGTACAACGGTATGACTCGAGGGCACGTCCTCTACCGTTCCTTCCATCTCTCTTCATGTGAGGACGGGTGTCATGACCCGCACCCACTGTGAGGGTACGAGAACGTCACAACGCCCAGCCTACGCCACAGTGTCGGCGTAGAACGCTGTCCTAGGTCAGTATACATCTCTCATATAAAACAAGGCAGTAAATGAACTCAATCACAACTAAGGAAGAATTTAATGCAGGAAAATAATTCTAAGCAGGGTATGAAATGATCAGAGAATGTACTCGCCTCGTATCTGAATGTCTGAAGTAAATGTATTGTCCGAGGAGAGGTGTCTGGCTCCTAATCAGAACAACACAAGTCACAACAAGTCTAAAAATGATAATGAAGTCCTACTATGCATTCTACAAGATTCTAGGTCAATCTAGACCAAAGTCAACTCTTGGTCAACTCTGGTCAACCCTAGAAGTCAAACTAGGTCAACCAAGTCAAACCTAAGTCAAACTAGTCTATACTAGGCTAACAAGGTTATTCTAAGCCTAACAAGACTACACTAGTCTATTCTAGGCTCACTAGCTAAGCAGATACAACCACAGGCCATAGGCCAATAGACTATACCATATGCCAATAGGCAATACCATATTCAATTCTATATCTAAACAATACATATGTACAATATGACTATAAACTCTAATATAGGAAATCACACAACCATAAATCATCTACAAGATTATACCTATACTTAAATAGTACACATATTACTATATCGATATATTCTAATATAGGAATTTATCACCTATAGTTATCCATATGAAAATAATACAACTATAGTTAGTATACAATTATGTGCATATGTAGAGAGGGGGCACTCAAGTACATGTGCATATGTGTATGTATATACTAGTGAAGTGAACATGTGTGTGTGGACTTGTGTGTGTGGAGTGAGCATGGCAAAACAGTGAGTGAAGTGTGGCAATGCACTAGGGTGTGAGAGTGACTTGAGAGTGCATGGGTGTGTGAGGCATGAAGTGAAACAAGCGTGCCAATGTGTGTGGTGAGGCATGTAATGAGGCGAGTGTTCACAATATGATTTCTGAAATTAACAGTGAGTGAAACATGAAACAGTAAAATAGGCTAACAGTGAACATAACCCAGACAAATACATTAAAGGGACAATTAACAGTTCCTAAAGAACACCAAATCTCAGTAGAACAGTTCACAAATACCCAGTTTCAGTCCTACCCTTCCATTCTCAGTTAACCACAGTTAAACAGTTAGAAACATCACCCAACCTCCCCCCTTAATCATTCTTAGATTTAAGTTATTAAACCACAATTCAACAACATCATGCAACACATAAAACCATTTTAACAGCCCCAAAATAGCTCAAAACAGTTCATGTATAACCCAATTTAGTCCTTCACTTAAATATCAGTTTTTTGAGTCACACAACCACCAAATTGACCCCAAATCAGTTCAAAGAAAACAATTTACAAAATGTCCAGGTCAAATACACATGGTATTCATATATTTGAGTTCAAAACAAACCAAAATCAGTGCACAAATAACCCAGTTTCAGTCTCATCACTTAAATCTCAGAAATTGAACTCAAATCAAATCAAAAATCAACCCAACTTGACACACACTTAGGATTTAAGTAGGTGAACATGTTAGGTGTTTAATTACATGTAAATAGCAGTGTATAATAGGTAGAAAATGATGACAAACTTCATTTTGAAAATCTGGACAGACAGAATTAGAAATAGTGCACTGATACACAGTTTTTATGAATAGGGGAAATTTGGGAATTAACCAACAAATCAACCTAAAATACAAATACAGAGATTGGTAACAATTAAACACAATGTATACATGCTACGTGATGTCTTTGTGTCCACAAAAGTGGACACAAACGTGTCCAGTTCAAAACGATACACCAACAGTGCACAGACAGCCAAGCGTCGTGTACGAGTTCGTGTCGATCGTGTGCACGACACACAGTGACACGACTCACGAGATTTTGTCCACGTGTTCACCTAGACTAGGGCTAGTGATAGAAAAACCTGTCTCGTATCCTCGTCGCGTGTACGCGACACGAGACGCACGTATCAGTGCATATTTTTAAGAGAAAACTGCACAGTCAAAAACTGGTGCACGTGCTCGTGCGTGTCCGACACGCCACGTAGGCCTGTGCAACTTGACACACAGGGTGACAGACGTTGCCCCATGATGTGTGTCAAGTTTCACGTGTCAAGGATGCGTGTCCGTGTCAAAATAGACCCGAGCAGCAGGACATTCACAGCCCCGCGCACGCGTATGCACGACCGTGTGTACACATGTCCGTGCAGCCTAGACATGACACAAAGACACCACGAAAACTACAAAAATGTGTAAGCGAGACCTAATACTAATTTCCTATTCAAAAAAAACCCAAAATTCACACGAAATGCCCATTGGGGCATTTCGTCAAACACTTAGCACAGCTCACTGCTACGTGTCCAGTTCGGACACGAAAGGACACGAAAATTTAGGGATTCTTATTCCTATAGTTAGGCTAGGTATAGGGCTTCCTAATGATACAAAATTGACAGAATTAAATGGTGGGGAAAAGGATTTACCTATGAGTATCACAAGCTACAAAACTCCACAAAGAGGGGCTCCTCTTGATGGCCAAACTCCTCAAAAGCTTTCCAAATCTAAGAACAATAATTTCCAACAGAAGGTAGATGGAAATTAGAACCCAATGCAATTTGTTTGGGTTAAAAAGGAATTAAAATGAATTTACTAGGATTTATTGAAGATGGGAAATACCTCTTTCTAAAACTTGGCAAGAAACCTAATGGAGGCTAGCCCTAACATTGAGAGGCATTAAATAGGATGGGAAAGGGTTAATAGTGGCTGCCATGGGCTGATTAGGGTTAGGGTTGGTTCATGGTGTGGACCTATGGGCTATTAAGCCTAAGTCATTAATCATGACTTATGAAGTCATAAGCCATATTAGTCAAATCAAACCCCAAATCTCTCCAAACAAGTTCTAATGACTTAAACTTCACTAAAATAGGTCAAACCAAGTTTACTTAACCTAACCAAGTTATCTTAACCTAGGTTAGTCACAAGGTTAGCCTTCTAGTCAACACTAGTCAAAGTCAACTATAGGGTCAAAATCAATTCTACTAAAAATCACTAAAAAAATCATATAATTATAATAAATATAATTAATACTAATAATCACTATCCATGGTTAGCTGGGACTATCTATGACTAATCTAGGTTGGGTCCAAACCAAGTTAGGCTAATCACAATACATGATAATCAATTAAATAATATTTAAATCACACCCTTAATAATATTATTAAATTCTAAATAATTATAAAAAATTCAATAGATTCAAGATGACCAAAATACCCTCAAGCTAAATGTACTAACAAAATCTCTACCCACATGGTTAGGCTCTAGGGCAGTCAGTCTCTACGGTTACACTAGCCAAACACCCAAATCATAAGTCATGATTTAAAATAGTTTTTAAAACGATTGAAAATCAATAAAATCATATAAAATTTTAAATAACATAATTAAATAAATTAAAATACAAAATTTCAAAATTACCCTTATTTGAAAAAACTGGGTGTTACAATCCTACCCACCTTATAAATATTTCGTCCTCGAAATTAAGATGGTAGCAGGCCTTCTAGGTCAAACACCCCACAATCAAAGTCTCAAACATACCGTCAGATAATCATATGCGTCGGTCCGAAATTATGATACTCAGAATCTTCGTCGTGCTAGTGAGCAAGGCTACGATAATCACAGAGTCCTCGACTAAGGCACATATCTCTAGAATCATGGTATTTAAAATTTTCACATTGCCGCATACTTGGCAGCGAAAACCTTAAATTCCCACCCCCGAGAAATACATCCTAAATTTGACTACATGTCCTCACTATGCCAGCTAAACACGACCATCGAAGATTCTCAATTACACAACCAAGGTGACCTAGCCCATATGATTTATCTCAGAAGAAAAATTAACATAACACAAGAACAACAGGACAGAATTGATAAATCAACAGGGAACAGAAGGAATCAAAATTTTAAGGCAGTATAAGAGGCAATTGCGAAAAGGAAATCGAATAGATCGGAACCTGCAGCAAGATCTCTACGGGCCTGAGCATCCTCGACTGTCCTGGCGAAAGCTCGCCCCCGCTGGCCTTCTCTGGTCTGCTGCTGATGCTGCATGTACCTCTGCTGCTGAGTCGATAAGGGTAATCTCCGCTGCTGGCCTACCGGAGCCCTAGCTTCTGCTCCCTGAACTACCTGTCCTGATGACTCGGGACACTCTATCAGACGATGATCGGATCCTCCGCAAAGCAAACATCTGTCCAACCTCTTTCGGCACTCGCTCCATGTTGGCCCAATGATTGTATCATGTTTTTGAATATGGTTAATATGTTAAGTTTAGCATTTCATTATCACTAATCTTTATACTATCGCTATAGCATTTCTACTTATACTTATACCTTTGGTGATATGTGCCTATTGGTTTACATATTAGTGATATGAGCTTTCTATCTTAAATTTAATCGGGTTGCCAAAATCAAAACTATGTTTTTTGATTGTGGTTATTCAATTAAGTTTAACCATTATGATATCACTAATATTTATGCTATCACTATAGCATTGATACTTAAACTTCGCATAGTCCTAATGTGCTTTTATCTTATAATTCTTGCTACATGTATATTGCTTTGTTCGTCTAACATGTATTTGTAGAAAAGCAATTAGCAAGATCAATATGGACATATGCAATGCAATGAAAAAATCATCATGGTGGGCCAAAGACGACGGATGCCACAAGATTTCTTTGAACCACCCGACGACATCTCTGGAGCCACGCACTCGGGGGTTCCGCTGCCCGGTCAGCGGACGGGGGTCGAGGAGGCAGCGCCCCTCGTCGAAGGTTCGGGGGCGAAGCCCCCGAAAGGTATTCAGTTTTCGTAAACTGGATATCTTTGGACAGCTGCCGCCAGAGAAAATAGCACCTATCAAGGAAGAAGCCAAGCCATGCCATCATCATTTCAAGAATCTGAAGAAGCCTGTACCTGCCTAAGTTTTATCTGGAGTCTTATGAGTCTTAGAAATTATTGTAAACACAAAATGATGGCAAAATCGAAAGCTAGGGGCAGAAACTAGTCCAGGATCATTTTTTCTGAAATCGGCATACCGACGGTATACCGGTGCATACCGGCGGTATACCGATTTTGTTCACAGAAAGTTTCTGTCCACAAATCGGCATACCGACGGTATACCGGATCATACCGACGGTATACCGATTCAGTAACGTTGAAATTCCAACGGTCGGATTTTCAGCATTAAATGATCCCAACGGCTATATTTGAGCCTTGCAATCCCAGACCGGTATACCGACGGTATGCCGGATCATACCGGCGGTATGCCGGTTCGTGGACTGAAAAAAGTTGCATTGAGCTCTTTTCAATGCTTTGGTTATAAATAGCCTTGAACCCCTTCATTCAAGGTTGATGCTTTGAGCCTAAAATTTCCAAACCACCAAAGCTTATCCACATACAACTCTACAAAGCCTTCATTTGCCATCTACAAATTGTGTTAGAGTTATTGAGTTAAAAGTGAGATCTTCATCCTATTATATAAGGAGATCAAAAACCTATTGTGAAAGGTTGAAGTTGGGGAGTCTTCGTATCCAACTCTCGTTGAGTTGGGGAGTCTTCGTATCCAAACTCTCGGTTGAGTCGGGGAGGCCCTTCGGATTAAAGCTCTTGTGTAAGAAGTTGACGAGTTCTTCGGATCCAAACTGTGTAACTATTTGCTTAAATAGTGGATTAAGCCGATAGAGTTCCGGGACTGACTGCCTCTTAAGAGGATACCAGGATATATCGGTGTCGTATGTATTTGCTTCTTCTCTTGCACTTATATTTTTAAATTGCCAATTAGCTTGTGCTAGTGCTTGTTTAGTTAGCTTGACCCTATTCACCCCCCTCTAGGGTTCCTACATTGGTATCAGAGCAAGGACTCTATTGTTAGGCTTAACATCCTTAGAGTAGATCCTTGTTATTTTTTTCTATGGCATCGTATTCTTTCTACTCCTCCTCCGATACGAGGGTTTTACTTCTAGTAGCATAGCAATCAATGTTTCTTCTAAATGCAAGAAATGCTCTAAGTGGAAAACCATGGCTAAACAATCCTTAGATTCTTGACAACCTTCATTCTACAAATGAAGAACTTTCTGAAAAGGTTATTCATTTAGAAGAAGCAAATGAGTTTTTGAGAAATGAAAACAATGTTATTATCTGACTTGATTCTCAAAACTCATCTTGTGTTTCTTTAAAGAGTTTGAATGAGGCTTTAATTTGAAAATCAAATCTCTTTCCTCATCAATAGAAGATCTTAATAGGCAAACACATGAGCTTAATCATTTGCATGATTCTTCTATTGACACTTTAAAGAAACAAAATGATGCTTTTATCTCTAGAATTGCTTTATTTGAAAAAGAGAATAATGCTTTAAATGTTAAATTTGATTCTCTTACTTGTATGCATGATGATGATTTTATAGAACATATTCTTAAAACCAAATCTTCTCATGCTCATTCTAGAGATATTCTCATTCTAGTATGTCACATGTTCATAACCATGCTCATTCTGATACATGTGCACACCACTAGTATTAGGTTCTTCTATGCGCTCGCATTGGACACATGAGCTTAACTTGTCCTATTCGTAGAGTTTTTCTACCAATGCTAGAGTAGTAATGGGTCCCTAAAGCTAACAAATGTGGATCCAGTTTATTTGGATACCAAAGTCTTCGCCTAATGTTGTAGGTGGAGCTTCTTATATCGGGACATAGCACCGAGGAGAGCGTGTTGGTGGTTGCAAAGCTCAAAGGACATCTTCCAAGCAATTGCCCAACACAAGCGTGGCCACTAGAGCCACTTTGGTAACGCTAAGCGATTCTCTTTAAATTGTTATATTAGTAGAATCTAGCATGTTTTTCTTGATGTCTTGCTACTAGCTCACATTGATATCCTTCAGTTGCCTTCTATATAATCAATGTGAGATACATTACTAGCATGCTTAGTTATTTTTTTTTATTAATTCTTTTATCTAGCATGACTAGTTCTCGGCTAAATATATTTAGTTCACACTAATATTTATCACTCATTTTCTATCAAGTGTGACACTTTTGATTTATGCATGCTTGTTTTTTCTTAATCTCTATTTATGAAGCATGCATATCACTCTAGTCCATAGGAGCTTGATTTTGATTTGAGTTAATATGTTTTTAACTCTCCGTCTTTAAAGTTTTTAAAATAGTTACTTTTTGCCGGTTTGTTTTTAATATGTGATATTTATCTTAATCGATTTTTGTGAAATATATATGTTTAGCACAAGCTTCTTATCACTTGACAAGTATATACTTATACTTTCACTTTAAACTTGTGCTCACATAATATATTCATTATTGATTCTCATGTTTTATTTTGATTAAACCTCTATGAATCAATTATGTCTTTGCCTAATAAAGATTATTTATATGCATTTTGAATTTGGGATAGTTTTTCAAACATTCATTAAGGATACATGACTATCATTAAAATTTCCATCTCTATGTAGATCATGTATTTCTTATGTTGATATTTTTTTGTATAAATATCTTTATGTGGGCATATGAGTTAAGCGAAAGTTTTATATTGACTTGAAGAGTATTTAAATTACTTGTTACCTTCAAACTTGTGCTTTTCTCATACCTTAGCTATTGATTCCCTTGACCAAATTTATTCTTCTTGAATCAATTAGCTTCTTCCTTAAAGTCTTCTTTTGATGATATCTTCTTGACTTTTTGGTTGGCATTATGGATACATGTTCTTAATTAGTTTTTGATCTTTTCATGTATGCCTATTCGCAATATATAGTGATTCCTAACTTTTGATATTTATTTGTTTTATACCTTTAAGTTAGGATGTTGAGAGAGAATATTTGTTTATGCCTTGCACTTGACTATTTATGGAAGTTCTTCTAAGAATCACATGGTTTTATGCTTTGTCTTGTTTTTATATTTACCTCCGTTTTTAGTGCACTTTTTCAAATCGATATCTTCTATATACTTACTATGGTGCACTATGAAAGCTTTTTGAAAAATGTACTTCTTGATATCTTTAGCATTCAGCTTTCTTGATCCTAATAATCTTTCTTTGCTCATTCCTTGGGTTTATACTTCTTTTTGAATTATTGTTGTCCAATAGTTTTTTATAGCACATGAGAATACATGTAATTGTTACATCATATTTCTTATGACTTTAGCTACTATGGTTTTGAGCTTTTGTGTTGAGATTTCCCATTTCTAGAGAATACACTTATTTTATAATGGCTATAGTATTTTGCATTCTCTAGATCGATCTATCATTTTATTATCTTGGGTTAATCTCAATACTTGGCAAAGAGATTTACTTTATTCGTTTTCATGAAAATCTCTTTTTGGCCTTTACTTGATAAGAGATTAATTCACTTATTTGTCATCTTATGCTCTTATCCTTGCTTAGTAAAGAGTCTCTAAATCATTTTGTTAATTCAAAATGTATTACCCTCTTTGTGAACTCTATGATTGAGCAAGTATCTTTAGTGTTAGTGACTTAAGATTAAATGAGCACATTTATCTTGTTAATGACCTACCTCATTAATCTTAATTAGTTATGTAGCTTGCTTATTTATGATATATTGTTAAGCTATAAATTTGGTTCACTTTCACTCATCTAGCTATTGTTTTTCTTTTCAATCTATATATGATATGCTAGTTTTCATAAACAAGATTTGTGATTCTTCTAAATGTAATTTGTATCCTATTTAGATACATGTTTGTTCTCTAAAAGTAGTTTTACAAATTCTTGATTAGATCTTGTTTCTCTTGGAGGTTTGTTATTTCTTTCTTTAAGTCTCCTACCATATTAGTCATTAGCAAGTATCTCTTAAATTTCTCTCACTTTTGAGTCGATTTTATCGTATTATCATTTACATCTCTTCTTGATTTTGTTTGCAATCATTTAAATGAGAATGACTCTTTTCCATATTTTTCATTGTTTTATGAGATTTTATCATAAATATGGATTTGGAATTTTCTTTATGAGATTTGTTGGATCATGTTTAATTTGTTTATTTTTATTGTTAAAAGATCCTATTAGTTGAGTAGTCCTATATTATCTTATTATGTGATTATCAAACTAATTTATTTACTCTACTTTGACTACTCATGGATTGCCACATATGGGCCTTTGCTATTTGAACTTTATGGTTTATCATTTACCATTAGCAAGGTTTGGATTTTATCCGTTGATGGGTACATATGTGATAAATATATCTAGTCCATGCAAAGCAATAAATTGGTTGATTATTTCTCAATTAGATAATCATGGACATGATGTTTGAGTTTCATTTTATTTTATTTTTGAGCTATATTATGTCTATTATCATGATTGTTCTTAATTGACTTTACTCTTTTTCATGATGACATTTTCTCAAAGGATTACATACATTAATCTATCATATTTAAATATGAGATTCTTCTATATAGACTAATGTATGCCATCTTTTGATTATATGCTTTATTGGAATATTCTTTTGATTTCTCATCTTTAGTGGCTATTTATTGGTTATCTCTTCTTGACTAAAGATGATATTTTTGTCTTTTGACGATATTGTAGCCTTATAGCATCGAGCAAGGGGAGAAATCCATAGTTGATTTACCCCTAGATCTTGTAGTTATCTATTTTATGCTATAAGTGCTTTGGAACTAGATACGCATATTTGAGGGGAGCAAATTAATTGATTCAATTCATTTATACCCTCTAATATGTCGTATACATAGTTTATTATGGACCCATATTTCTTTATTTTCATATCTTATTGATTAAGGTCATGATATTTTTATTTTTGAGGGGTTTATGAGAGTGTATGTGATTGTCCTTATTATCTTATCTCCTCTTTCATATGGGTTAAATATGTCATCTTGCTAATATAACTTTCAGATCTTATCTTGATGAATATTATGCTTTCGTTGATTTGACTTTTCTTCATGCTTAATTGATTTGGCTTTCCTTGTTGAGGACTTATCCAAAATTCATGATTTTTATCTACTTTGGTAGTACTTTGAGGGGGAGCATTCAAGTCGACTGAATTTCTCCTTCTCAAGTATTTTTCTCCTTTACCTTCATGTTTATCTAAAGGGTATTCATATAGCATGATAAGGTAATTGAGTTCAAATGCATGAACTTGGATAAGCATATAGATCTTGCAAATAATGATTACTTTATATCAATTGCAATATTTTACATTGATCATTCTTTTATTTTGTTCCACTATTTATTTGTGGACAATTTGATTATTAATGGTTTCTTTGATCAATGTTTCAAGTTTACATCTGTTCAATTGGTATCAAGTTTATTTAATTTCATATCTCAATTGGTATCTATTAGTTGCAATTATCTATTCCTCATGGCTTTTGTTTGAAATCCTTTATTTCATAGTTCTCTTCCAAAACTGGAGCAATATTTCATATCCTATTGTGTTTTGGATTTATTCCTTGGATTTCAAGTTGGTAAACTACTTATTTCTTTTTCTTCAAATTCTTTTAAGTTTTACCAACCATATTGTGTTTTGACAAGCAATTTTCTTTAGTACTCTACATTTGGTATGTAGTTTTATACACTTGTCTTTACACACTTCTCCTATAGTTTCTCAATTAGTATATCTTGATCATGATTGACTATGCCTTCCCATGCTCTGATTTCTATGCTTGAGATTGATTTCTTTTTATCTCTTAGTACGGGGGAGCCTATTTTGATCATGTCAAAGGGAGAGAAGTAAGTTTAAGTATGCTTTTATAAGTAATCTAAGTAGTAGCTTTTAGTGATATTGCTTATGTCCTTTGTATATTAGTGATACATGCATCTATTATGTCTATACTAAACTTAACCGATTTGCCATAATCAAAAAGGGGGATTGTTGGCCCAATGATTGTATCATGTTTTTGAATATGGTTAATATGTTAAGTTTAGCATTTCATTATCACTAATCTTTATACTATTGCTATAGCATTTCTACTTATACTTATACCTTTGGTGATATGTGCCTATTGGTTTACATATTAGTGATATGAGCTTTCTATCTTAAATTTAATCGGGTTGCCAAAATCAAAACTATGTTTTTTGATTGTGGTTATTCAATTAAGTTTAATCATTATGATATCACTAATATTTATGCTATCACTATAGCATTGATACTTAAACTTCGCATAGTCCTAATGTGCTTTTATCTTCATTCTTGCTACATGTATATTGTTTTGTTCGTCTAACATGTATTTACAGAAAAGCAATTAGCAAGATCAATATGGACATATGCAATGCAATGAAGAAATCATCATGGTGGGCCAAAGACGACGGATGCCACAAGATTTCTTTGAACCACCCGACGACATCTCTGGAGCCACGCATTCGGGGTTCCGCTGCCTGGTCAGCGGACGGGGTCGAGGGGGCAGCTCCCCTCGGGTATTCAGTTTTCGCAAACTGGATATCTTTGGACAGCTGCCGCCAAAGAAAAAATAGCACCTATCAAAGGAGGAAGCCAAGCCATGCCATAATCATTTCAAAACTCTGAAGAAGCCTGCACCTGCCTAAGTTTATCTGGAGTCTGTAATGAGTCTTAGGAATTATTGTAAACACAAGAAATGGATGGCAAAATTGAAAGCTAGGACAGAAACTAGTCCAGGATCATTTTTGGCTGAAAACCGGCATACCGACGGTATACCGGTGCATACCGGCGGTATACCGATTTTGTTCACAGAAAGTTTCTGTCCACAAAATCGGCATACCGACGGTATACCGGATCATACCGACGGTATACTGATTCAGTAACGTTGAAATTCCAACGGTCGGATTTTCAGCATTAAATGATCCCAACGGCTATATTTTGAGCCGTTGCAATCCCAGACCGGTATACCGACGGTATGCCGGATCATACCGACGGTATGCCGGTTCGTGGACTGAAAAAGTTGCATTGAGCTCTTTTCAATGCTTTGGTTATAAATAGCCTTGAACCCCTTCATTCAAGGTTGATGCTTTGAGCCTAAAATTTCCAAACCACCAAAGCTTATCCACATACAACTCTACAAAGCCTTCATTTGCCATCTACAAATTGTGTTAGAGTTATTGAGTTGAAAAGTGAGATCTTCATCCTATTATATAAGGAGATCAAAACCTATTGTGAAAGGTTGAAGTTGGGGAGTCTTCGTATCCAAACTCTCGGTTGAAGTTGGGGAGTCTTCGTATCCAAACTCTCGGTTGAAGTCGGAGAGCCCTTCGGATTAAAGCTCTTATGTAAGAAGTTGGCGAGTTCTTCGGATCCAAACTCGTGTGTAACTATTTGCTTAAATAGTGGATTAAAGCCGGAGAGAGTTTCGGGACTGGACTGCCTCTTAGGAGGATACCAGGATATATCGGGTGTCGGTATTGTGTTTGCTTCTTCTCTTGTACTTATATTTTTAAATTGCCAATTAGCTTGTGCTAAGTGCTTGTTTAGTTAGCTTGACCCTATTCACCCCCCCTAGGGTTCCTACACTCCAATCATGCCCTGGTCTCTTACAGAAGGGGCAAATAATAACTAGCTGCTGTTTCGGGGCCTGCTGCTGTCTCTGTGGCTGCTGCGTCTGCTGAAAGGGTATACAGTCCTGAAACTGCCGCTGCTGAAGGTAGACCCTCGGCTGTTGATACTGCTGCTGGAACTGCTGTTGGAACTGCTGCTGAAACTGCTGCTGAACTACTGCTGGAACTGCTGCTGGAACTGGAGAGGTAGCATCTGCTGCTGAATCTGTAAGTGGGGCCTCTTGGCCGGTCTCGCACTGCCACTAGCTCCCTGAGTATCTTGCATCCTCTTCTCTTTCAGTCCAAGATCGTCCTCCGCTGTGATGGCTCCTACCAGAATCTGCTCGAAAGTGGCGTCGCGGTCGCTCTTGGTATATGACTTGATCTCCTTGATCAAACCCCTACGGAACCTCCTCGCCTTCCGACCTCGGTAAGATCCTCGATAAATCTGCTCAAACGGCTGAACTCTCTAGCATACACCTCAACGGTCTGGTTTCCTTGAACCAAACTCTCGAACTGTGCCTCCAGAGCACGGAGTGCTGTATCAGGAAAGAATTTCTCCTTGAATAGTTCCTTGAACGCTGCCCAGGTCTGACCGGCTGTACCAACCCTCGGGTCCGTCTGGTACCAAGTACGGGCCAAGTCCTGCATCTGACTGGCGGCTGCCTCGATCTGTAATTTTGTTGGTATCTGTGCTAATCTGAATATCTCCTCAATGTGCTCTATCCAATCGTCAGCATATATGATGCCCTCTGTACCCTTGAAATCTCGGGGTCCCATCTTCTTGAAGGATTGGATGTCTGGAGTCCTCGGCTGATACGACTGCATCTGACCTCCATGTGGCTGAGCAGCCACCAGCTCTACTGTCGTCCTGACCAACTGGTGAGTATCCTGTATGCTCTGTCGGATATCAGCAGACTGGCTCTGCTGCATCTGTCGCTGAGACTCCAAGAACTGCTGAAAAAGGGCAAACATCTGAGATGCATCTACTGTCCCTGAAGGTATTTGCTGCTGGTATATATCTCGGACGAAGGGGAAAGACCTCCGGACAGGTGGAGGTGCACTCCCAAAGCTGCAGAAGCTCCTATATGAGCAGAGATAGGGGGTACTGTGGTCCCAGCGTCCACAATCAGGCGAGGGGTGGTAGGCCTCTCACCAGCGTCTGCCGGGCCAGAGTGATGCGATCGTGTCTCAATCACCATCCTGGAGACAGATCAAACAAGGAATCAATACTGAGATAGAATCGGTAATTCAAGGGAGGACAGTTATTCAAGGAAGTATCAGGAATTTAGATGACAGGAATCCAGTTAGAGTTTTTTTTCCTAATGTGATTGAGTACCTCAAATAATCCTAATCCTACTTCAGGCTGTAGTGGTACTCTGGTTCGAATAACACTACACAAACTCGGACCTGCATGGGCCACCACTAAAAATGTTTCACGACCCGCACCCACTGTGAGGGTACGAGAACGTCACAACGCCCAGTCTACGCCGCAGTGTCGGCGGTAGAACGCTGTCCTAGGTCAGTATACATCTCTCAATATAAAACAAAGCAGTAAATGAACTCAATCACAACTAAGGAAGAAGAAAGCACGATAAGATATAGAACTCAAGAAAATACAGAAGATATAATAGACTAAGATAATATCCTAGCAAATATCCAGAGTACATATCTCAGCTACTGAATATGAAAGAATATACACAACTCAACATCTCTGAACAGAAGTAAAGTCTAGCGAAACAGTCTCAAGACAACATGAAAATAAGATAAGGCCTAACTAAACTAGTCTAGGCAGTGGGGTGATGTCCTCAGCTAGAGTTGTCCCGAAGAAGGTATCCTCCCAGGCCTCCTCCTCGTCCTCTGTAATATTTTCAACAGGTCCAGTCAGGACATGAGCGAGTACAGTACATCTCAACAGTTCATAGCAGGTTAGAAATATAATCATGCAATAAAGTAAGATATAGATACTGAAGAAATACAGTAGGTAAAGAGAGAGAGAACTGTAATATAAATATCTACTATAAGTAAAGAGCTACCAGTGACTAGTGATTTAGAGCACAAAGTCGACATGTGAACGGCTTGATTGTACATGGCTATACTAAAGAGGCGTACATGGCTATTCTACTTTGGAATTGTTCACATGGCTATTTATACTCCCCCGTACCCCCAATTAATACACAAGGATCCAACCAGGTTATGTTATGATTCTATGTAATAACCCCCGAAGGGTGGTACATAGTAGTCCAAAAAAGGGATTCTAGGACATTCTAGGATACCCAGTAAATGGGATAAGAGATTCTAGGAGACTCTGTGATCATAAGGGTATATGTCACAAGTAATCAAAGAACCAAAGAAGCATATGATACGCTATGTAAGTGAAACGCACAGAACATAGAGTACCCGATGCTCCCTGAAGGGATAACATCTCAGGTGGGATCCATATTGTACTAATCTGTGTGACCAACGTGCCAGTATCAATTAAAGTAATTTAATGCAGGAAAATAATTCTAAGCAGGATATGAAATGATCAGAGAATGTACTCGCCTCGTATCTGAATGTCTGAAGTAAATGTATTGTCCGAGGAGAGGTATCAGGCTCCTAATCAGAAGCACAAGTCACAACAAGTCTAAAATGATATAATGAAGTCCTACTATACATTCTACATGATTCTAGGTCAATCTAGACCAAAGCCAACTCTTGGTCAACTCTGGTCAACCCTAGAAGTCAAACTAGGTCAACCAAGTCAAACCTAAGTCAAACTAGTCTATACTAGGCTAACAAGGTTATTCTAAGCCTAACAAGACTACACTAGTCTATTCTAGGCTCACTAGCTAAGTGGATACAACCACAGGCCATAGGCCAATAGACTATACCATATGCCAATAGGCAATACCATATTCAATTCTATATCTAAACAATACATATGTACAATATGACTATAAACTCTAATATAGGAAATCACACACCATAATTCACATCTACAAGATTATACTTATACTTAAATAGTACACATATTACTATATCGATATATATTCTAATATAGGAATTTATCTCCTATAGTTATCCATATGAAAACAATACAACTATATGTTAGTATACAATTATGTGCATATGTAGAGAGGGGGCACTCAAGTACATGTGCATATGTGTATGTGGTACTAGTGAAGTGAACATATGTGTGTGGACTTGTGTGTGTGGAGTGAGCATGGCAAAATAGTGAGTGAAGTGTGGCAATGCACTAGGGTATGAGAGTGACTTGAGAGTGCATGGGTGTGTGAGGCATGAAGTGAAATAAGTGTGCCAATGTGTGTGGTAAGGCATGTAATGAGGTGAGTGTTCACAATATGATTTCTGAAATTAACAGTGAGTGAAACATGAAACAGTGAAATAGGCTAACAGTGAACATAACCCAGACAAATACATTAAAGGGACAATTAACAGTTCCTAAAGAACACCAAATGTCAGTAGAACAGTTCACAAATACCCAGTTTCAGTCCTATCCTTCCATTCTCAGTTAACCACAGTTAAACAGTTAGAAACATCACCCAATCTCCCTCCTTAATCATTCTCAGGTTTAAGTTATTAAACCAAAGTTCAACAACATCATGCAACACATAAAACTATTTTAACAGCCCCAAAATAGCTCAAAACAGTTTATGTATAACCCAGTTTTAGTCCTTCACTTAAATATCATTTTTTGAGTCACACAACCACCAAATTGACCACAAATCAGTTCAAAGAAAGTTTACAAAATTCCAGGTCAAATACACATGGTATTCATATATTGAGTTCAAAACAAACCAAAATCAGTGCACAAATAACCAGTTTCAGTCTCATCACTTAAATCTCAGAAATTGAACTCAAATCAAATCAAAAATCAACCCAACTTGACACACACTTAGGATTTAAGTAGGTGAACATGTTAGGGGTTCAATTACATGTAAATAGCAGTGTATAATAGGTAAAAATGATGACAAACTTCATTTTGAAAATCTGGACAAAATTAGAAACAGTGCACTGATACACAGTTTTAGGAATAGGGGAAATTTGGGAATTAAACAACAAATCAACCTAAAATACAAATACAGAGGTTGGAAACAATTAAACACAATATATACATGCTACGTGTGTTTTGTGTCCACAAAAGTGGACACAAACGTGTCCAGTTCAAAATGATACGCCAACAGTGCACAGACAGCCAAGCGTCGTACACGAGTTCGTGTCGATCGTGCACGACACACAGCGACACAACTCACGAGATTTTGTCCACGTGTTCACCTAGACTAGGGCTAGTGATAGGAAAACCTGTCTTGTGTCCTCGTCGCGTGTACGCGACACGAGACGCGCGTATCAGTGCATGTTTTCAAGAGAAAACTGCACAGGCAAAAACTGGTGCACGTGCTCATGCGTCCGATACGCCACGTGGGCCCGTGCAACTTGACACACGGGGTGACAGGCATTGCCCCATGATGTGTGTCAATTTTCACGTGTCAAGGACGCGTGTCCGTGTCAGAAATAGACCCGAGCAGCAGGGCATTCACAGCCCCCACGCGCGCGTGTGCACGACCGTGTGTATACGTGTCCGTGCAGCCTAGACACGACACTAAGACACCACAAAAACTACAGAAATATGTAAGCGAGACCTAATACTAATTTCCTATTCAAATAAAAACCCAAAATTCATACGAAATGCCCATTGGAGCATTTCGTCAAACACTTAGCACAGCTCACTGCTTCGTGTCCAGTTCGGACACGAAAAGACACAAAAATTTGGGGATTCTTATTCCTATAGTTAGGCTAGGTATAGGGCTTCCTAATGATGCAAAATTTATAGAATTAAATGGTAGGGAAAAGGATTTACCTATGAGTATCATAAGCTACAAAACTCCACAAAGAGGGGCTCCTCTTGATGGCCAAACTCCTCAAAAGCTTTCCAAATCTGAGAACAATAATTTCCAACAGAAGGTAGATGGAAATTAGAACCCAATACAATTTGTTTGGGTTAAAAAGGAATTAAAATGAATTTACTAGGATTTATTGAAGATGGGAAATACCTCTTTCTAAAACTTGGCAAGAAACCTAATGGAGGCTAGCCCTAACATTGAGAGACATTAAATAGGATGGGAAAGGGTTAATAGTGGCTGTCATAGGCTGATTAGGGTTAGGGTTGGTTCATGGTGTGGGCCTATGGGCTATTAAGCCTAAGTCATTAATCATGACTTATGAAGTCATAAGCCATATTAGTCAAATCAAACCCCAAATCTCTCCAAATAAGTTCTAATGACTTAAACTTCACTAAAATAGGTCAAACCAAGTTTACTTAACCTAACCAAGTGATCTTAACCTAGGTTAGTCACTAGGTTAGCCTTCTAGTCAACACTAGTCAAAGTCAACTATAGGGTCAAAATCAATTCTACTAAAAATCACTAAAAAATCATATTAATTATAATAAACATAATTAATACTAATAATCAATAACCATGGTTAGCTGGGACTATCTATGACTAATCTAGGTTGGGTCCAAACCAAGTTAGGCTAATCACAATACATAATAATCAATTAAATAATATTTAAATCACACCATTCTTAATAATATATATTAAATTCTAAATAATTATAATAAATTCAATAGATTCAAGATGACCAAAATACCCTCAAGCTAAATGTACTAACAAAATCTCTACCCACATGGTTAGGCTCTAGGGCAGACAGTCTCTACGGTTACACTAGCCAAACACCCAAATCATAAGTCATGATTTAAATAGTTTTTAAAACGATTGAAAATCAATAAAATCATATAAAATTTTAAATACCATAATTAAACAAATTAAAATACAAAATTTCAAAATTATCCTTATTTGGAAAAACTGGGTGTTACAATCCTACCCACCTTATAAAAATTTCGTCCTCGAAATTAAGATGGTAGCAGGCCTTTTAGGTTAAACACCCCACAATCAAAGTCTCAAACATACCGTCAGATAATAATATGCGTCTGTTCGAAATCATGATACTCAGAATCTTCGTCGTGCCAGTGAGCAAGGCTACGATAATCACAGAGTCCTCGACTAAGGCACATATCTCTAGAATCATGGTATTTAAAATTTTTGCATTGCCGCATGCTTGGCAGCGAAAACCTTAAATTCCTACCCCCGAGAAATACGTCCTAAATCTGACTATATGTCCTCACTATGCCAGCTAAACACGACCATCGAAGATTCTCAATTACACAACCAAGGTGATCTAGCCCATATGATTTATAATTAACATAACACAAGAACAACAGGACAGAATTGATAAATCAACAGGGAACAGAAGGAATGAAAATTTCAAGGCAGTATAAGAGGCAATTGCGGAAAGGAAATCGAATAGATCTGAACCTGCAGCAAGATCTCTACTGGCCTGAGCATCCTCGACTGTCCTGGCGAAAGCTCGCCCCCGCTGGCCTCCTCTGGTCTGCTGTTGATGCTGCATGTACCTCTGCTGCTGAGTCGGTAATGGTAATCTCCGCTGCTGGCCTATCGGAGCCCTAGCTCCTACTCCCTGAACTGCCTGTCCTGATGACTCGGGACACTCTCTCAGACGAAGATCGGATCCTCCGCAAAGAAAACATCTGCCCAACCTCTTTCGGCATTCGCCCCAATCATGCCCTGGTCTCTTACAAAGGGGGCAAATAATAACTAGCTGCTATTCCGGGGCCTGCTGCTGCCTCTGTGGCTGCTGCGTCTGCTGAAAGGGTCTACGGTCCTGAAACTGCCGCTGCTGAAGGTAGACCCTCGGCTGTTTATACTGCTGCTGGAACTGCTGCTGGAACTGTTGCTGAAACTACTGCTGGAACTGCTGCTGAAACTGCTGCTGGAACTGCTGCTGAAACTGCTGTTGAAACTGCTGCTGGAACTACTGCTGGAACTGCTGCTAGAACTGCTGCTGGAACTGCTGCTGGAACTGCTGCTGAAACTGGAGAGGTAGCATCTGCTGCTGAATCTGTAGGTGGGGCCTCTTGGTCGGTCCCGCACTGCCACTAGCTTCCTGAGTATCTCGCATTCTCTTCTCTTTCAGTCCCAGATCGTCCTCCGCCGTGATGGCTCCTACCAGAATCTGCTCAAAAGTGGCGTCGCGGTCGCTCTTGGTATATGACTTGATCTCCTTGATCAAACCCCTACGGAACCTCCTCGCCTTCTCGACCTCGGTAAGATCCTCGATGAATCTGCTCAAACGGCTAAACTCTCCAGCATACTCCTCAACGGTCTAGTTTCCTTGAACCAAACTCTCGAACTGCGCCTCTAAAACACGGAGTGCTGTATCAGGAAAGAATTTCTCCTTGAATAGTTCCTTGAACGCTGCCCAGGTCTAACTGGCTGTACCAACCCTCGGGTCCGTCTGGTACCAAGTACGGGCCAAGTCTTGCATCTGACTGGCAGCTGTCTCGATCTGTAATCCTGTTGGTATCTGTGCTAATCTGAATATCTCCTTAATGTGCTCTATCCAATCGTCAGCATATATGATACCCTCTGTACCCTTGAAATCTCGGGGACCCATCTTCTTGAAGGATTGGATGTCTGGAGTCCTCGGCTGATACGGCTGCATCTGACCTCCATGTGGCTGAGCAGCCACCAGCTCTACTGTCGTCCTGACCAACTGGTGAGTATCCTGTATGCTCTGTCGGATATCAGCAGACTGGCTCTGCTGCATCTGTCGCTGAGACTCCAAGAACTGCTAAAAAAGGGTAAACATCTGAGCCGCATCCACTGTCCCTGATGGTATTTGCTGCTGGTATATATCTGGGACGACGGAGAAAGACCTCCGGACAGGTGGAGGTGCACTGCCAAAAGCTATAGAAGCTCCTATATGAGCATAGATAGGGGGTGCTGTGGTCCCAGCATCCACAATCAGGCGAGGGGTGGTAGGCCTCTCACCAGCGTCTGCTGGGCCAGAGTGATGCGATCGTGTCTCAATCACCATCCTGGAGACAGATCAAACAAGGAATCAATACTGAGATAGAATCGGTAATTCAAGGGAGGACAGTTATTCAAGGAAGTATCAGGAATTTAGATGGCTGGAATCCAGTTAGAGTTTTTTTTCTAACGTGATTGAGTACCTCAAATAGTCCTTATCCTACTGCAGGCTGTAGTGGTACTCTGGTTCGAATACCACTACACAAACTCGGACCTGTATGGGCCACCACTAAAAACGTGTCACGACCCGCACCCACTGTGAGGGTACGAGAACGTCACAACGCCCAGCCTACGCCGCAGTGTCGGCAGTAGAACGCTGTCCTAGGTCAGTATACATCTCTCAATATAAAACAAAGCAGTAAATGAACTCAATCACAATTAAGGAAGAAGAAAGCACGATAAGATATAGAACTCAAGAAAATACAGAAGATAGAATAGACTAAGATAATATCCCAGCAAATATCCAGAGTACATATCTCAGCTACTGAATATGAAAGAATATACACAACTCAACATCTCTGAACAGAAGTAAAGTCTAGCTAAACAGTCTCAAGACAACATGAAAATAAGATAAGGCCTAACTAAACTAGTCTAGGCAGTGGGTAATGTCCTCAGCTAGAGCTGTCCCGAAGAAGGTATCCTTCCAGGCCTCCTCCTCGTCCTCTGTAATATTTTCAACAGGTCCAGTCAGGACAGGAGCGAGTACAGTACATCTCAACAGTTCATAGCAGGTTAGAAATATAATCATGCAGTAAAGTAAGATATAGATACTGAAGAAATGTAGTAGGTAAACAGAGAGAGAGAACTGTAATAGAAATATCTACTATAAGTAAAGAGCTACCAGTGACTAGTGATTTAGAGCACAAAGTCGACATGTGAACGGCTTGATTGTACATGGCTATACTAAAGAGGCGTACATGGCTATTCTACTTTGGAATTGTTCACATGGCTATTTATACTCCCCCGTACCCCCAATTAATACACAAGGATCCAACCAGGTTATGTTATGATTCTATGTAATAACCCCCGAAGGGTGGTACATAGTAGTCCCAAAAATGGAGATTCTAGGAGATTCTAGGATGCCCAGTAAATGGGATAAGAGATTCTAGGAGACTCTGCGATCATAAGGGTATATGTCACAAGTAATCAAAGAACCAAAGAAGCATATGATATGCTATGTAAGTGAAACGCACAGAACATAGAGTACCCGATGCTCCCTAAAGGGATAACATCTCAGGGTGGGATCCATATTGTACTAATCCGTGTGACCAACGTGCCAGTATCAATTAAAGTAATTTAATGCAGGAAAATAATTCTAAGCAGGATATGAAATGATCAGAGAATGTACTCGCCTCGTATCTGAATGTCTGAAGTAAATGTATTTTCCGAGGAGAGGTGTCTGGCTCTTAATCAGAACAGCACAAGTCACAACAAGTCTAAAATGATATAATGAAGTCCTACTATGCATTCTACTTGATTCTAGGTCAATCTTGACCAAAGTCAACTCTTGGTCAACTCTGGTCAACCCTAGAAGTCAAACTAGGTCAACCAAGTCAAACCTAAGTTAAACTAGTCTATACTAGGCTAACAAGGTTATTCTAAGCCTAACAAGACTACACTAGTCTATTCTAGGCTCACTAGCTAAGCAGATACAACCACAGGCCATAGGCCAATAGACTATACCATATGCCAATAGGCAATACCATATTCAATTCTATATCTAAACAATACATATATACAATATGACTATAAACTCTAATATAGGAAATCACACAACCATAAATCACATCTACAAGATTATACCTATACTTAAATAGTACACATATTACTATATCGATATATATTCTAATATAGGAATTTATCACCTATAGTTATCCATATGAAAACAATACAACTATATGTTAGTATACAATTATGTGCATATGTAGAGATGGGGCACTCAAGTACATGTGCATATGTGTATGTGTGTACTAGTGAAGTGAACATGTGTGTGTGGACTTGTGTGTGTGGAGTGAGCATGGCAAAACTGTGAGTGAAGTGTGGCAATGCACTAGGGTGTGAGAGTGACTTGAGAGTGCATGGGTGTGTGAGGCATGAAATGAAACAAGTATGCCAATGTGTGTGGTGAGGCATGTAATGAGGTGAGTGTTCACAATATGATTTCTGAAATTAACATTGAGTGAAACATGAAACAGTGAAATAGGCTAACAGTGAACATAACCCAGACAAATACATTAAAAGGACAATTAACAGTTCCTAAAGAACACCAAATCTCAGTAGAACAGTTCACAAATACCCAGTTTCAGTCCTATCCTTCCATTCTCAGTTAACCACAGTTAAACAGTTAGAAACATCACCCAATCTCCCCCCCTAATCATTCTCAGGTTTAAGTTATTAAACCACCGTTCAGCAACATCATGCAACACATAAAACCATTTTAACAGCCCCAAAATAGCTCAAAACAGTTCATGTATAACCCAGTTTTAGTCCTTCACTTAAATATCAGTTTTTTGAGTCACACAACCACCAAATTGGCCCCAAAATCATTGCACAAATAACCTAGTTTCAGTCTTATCACTTAAATCTCAGAAATTGAACTCAAATCAAATAAAAAATCAACCCAACTTGACACACACTTAGGATTTAAGTAGGTGAACATGTTAGGGGTTCAATTACATGTAAATAGCAGTGTATAATAGGTAGAAAATGATGACAAACTTCATTTTGAAAATCTGGACAGAATTAGAAACAGTGCACTGATACACAGTTTTTAGGAATAGAGGAAATTTGGGAATTAACCAACAAATCAACCTAAAATACAAATACAGAGGTTGGTAACAATTAAACACAATGTATACATGCTACGTGATGTGTTTGTGTCTACAAAAGTAGACACAAACGTGTCCAGTTCAAAATGATACACCAACAGTGCACAGACAGCCAAGCGTCGTACACGAGTTCGTGTCGATCGTGTGCACGACACACAGCGACATGACTCACGAGATTTTGTCCACGTGTTCACCTAGACTAGGGCTAGTGATAGGAAAACCTGTCTCGTGTCCTCGTCGCGTGTACGCGACACGAGACGCGCGTATCAGTGCATGTTTTCAAGAGAAAACTGCACAGGCAAAAACCGGTGCACGTGCTCGTGCGTGTCCGACACGCCACGTGGGCCCGTGCAACTTGACACACGGGGTGACAGACGTTGCCCCATGATGTGTGTCAAGTTTCACGTGTCAAGGACGCGTGTCCGTGTCAGAAATAGACCCGAGCAGCAGGGCATTCACAGCCTCCGCGCGCGCGTGTGCACGACCGTGTGTACACGTGTCCGTGCAGCCTAGATACGACACTAAGACACCACGAAAACTACAGAAATGTGTAAGCGAGACCTAATACTAATTTCCTATTTAAACAAAAAAACCCAAAATTCATACGTTAAACACTTAGCACAGCTCACTGCTACGTGTCCAGTTCAGACACGAAAGGACACAAAAATTTGGGGATTCTTATTCCTATAGTTAGGCTAGGTATAGGGCTTCCTAATGATGCAAAATTTACAGAATTAAATGGTGGGGAAAAGGATTTACCTATGAGTATCACAAGCTACAAAACTCCACAAAGAGGGGCTCCTCTTGATGGCCAAACTCCTCAAAAGCTTTCCAAATCTGAGAACAATAATTTCCAACAGAAGGTAGATGGAAATTAGAACCCAATGCAATTTGTTTGGGTTAAAAAGGAATTAAAATGAATTTACTAGGATTTATTGAAGATGGGAAATACCTCTTTCTAAAACTTGGCAAGAAACCTAATGGAGGCTAGCCCTAACATTGAGAGGCATTAAATAGGATGGGAAAGGGTTAATAGTGGCTGCCATGGGCTGATTAGGGTTAGGGTTGGTTCATGGTGTGGGCCTATGGGCTATTAAGCCTAAGTCATTAATCATGACTTATGAAGTCATAAGCCATATTAGTCAAATCAAACCCCAAATCTCTCCAAACAAGTTCTAATGACTTAAACTTCACTAAAATAGGTCAAACCAAGTTTACTTAACCTAACCAAGTGATCTTAACCTAGGTTAGTCACTATGTTAGCCTTCTAGTCAACACAAGTCAAAGTCAACTATAGGGTCAAAATCAATTCTACTAAAAATCACTAAAAAATCATATTAATTATAATAAATATAATTAATACTAATAATCACTAACCATGGTTAGCTGGGACTATCTATGACTAATCTAGGTTGGGTCCAAACCAAGTTAGGCTATTCACAATACATGATAATCAATTAAATAATATTTAAATCACACCATTCTTAATAATATATATTAAATTCTAAATAATTATAATAAATTCAATAGATTCAAGATGACCAAAATACCCTCTGTGGTTATACTAGCCAAACACCCAAATCATAATTCATGATTTAAAATAGTTTTTAAAACGATTGAAAATCAATAAAATCATATAAAATTTTAAATACCATAATTAAACAAATTAAAATACAAAATTTCAAAATTACCCTTATTTGGAAAAACTGGGTGTTACAACGGTATTCATGACGGACAGCCACCAAGACGATCCCAGTAATCGCCAACGTATCGACACTCTGGAGGCCATACTGCATGCCTTGGTCAAGTCCGTGGACGAGATCAAAGCGGCCCTTCCAACTCTGCAAGGAAGAACGCCCGGCCAAACAAGCTTGGGTCCCGCGGTCAATGCGGATTCGAATTCAGCTGCACCAAACCCGGGTGATAATCCTCCTAAAATATCGGCCTCTACCGCTGCAGACGAGGCCAGGGAGGCAAGAAGAGAGGTCCAGGAGCTCAGGGCCATGTTCCATGCCCGAGAAACTTGCCAGGACCTCAGGATACGACAACCGTATCCCGCTGCGTGGAGAGATGTTCCCTTCCCACCAAAATATAAACCATTCCACATCAATCCATATGATGGGAAGAAATTTGTAAGTAGGTACATCACCTACTTTGAAGTCACAACCGCCCATCTGCCTCATGACGACGCCATCCTTACGCGGCTGTTCATTGGAGCATTGGAAGGGGTCGCCTTCGACTGGTACCGCAACTTGCCGGACAACTGCATCCATTCTTTCACCGGCTTCAAACGCATGTTCCTGAAGAGATTTTACGAGGTAGGACAAGACATGACAATGTCTACCCTCATGAACATTGTTCAGGGAGAAAAGGAACTGACAAGGAACTATATCGAGCGGTTTCGCCCGACCGCGATGAAGTTGCCTTCCGGTAACCCTGATTCCTCCTTAATTGAAATTTGCCAAAAGAGGCTGCTTTCCACGATCAGCCTCTGGATGGGCGAAAGTCAGTTTAAGGATTGGAAGACATTCATCATTAGTGCCACTAGCCCAAAAGACAAGTTGAAGAAAGCTCGCCAACTAGGATTGTATGTCTCGGAAGGAGAAGACACGGGCAAATGCCCTAACACCAACAGCAACAATGGTGGTAATCCCTCCAACAATCGAGACAACAAGGGCAAGCAGACTATGGTGGCCGACACAGCACCGAAGCCTGAATCGAAGCCAGTAGAAAAGCAGTGGCCTCAGATGACCTATTCCTTCGAGGACGGCCATGTCAAGCCCATCTTGGACATGTTCATACAAGGAGGCCGAATTCAGCTTCCTCCTCCAAGGCGTGAACCTCGACCTGCAGAAATGGAGAACCCCAAGTACTGCCACTACCATCATTATGTCCACCATGCTACACATGACTGCTACCAACTGAAGCGATACATCCAGCATCTCATCGATTCTAAGGCCCTGGCCATTGATTTCAAAGAGGTGACCGTAGCAGCCAATATGGTGTCAGTACAATTCGATAACTTCCCTCTGACAGAGACTCAAGATGGAGTAGTACCTGTCCCCAGAGCAAAGATGGAGGTTGCCAACCTTCCACCTCCCCGAGACCAGGCTGCTGGTCTAGTGCCCCTTACCACATCACGGGGGGAGATCATATGGGTCCATCTGGACTTGGTACCTGAGGTGACTCAGTCCGTACCTTCCTCCACCAGCAAGAAGAAGAATAGAAAAGTCAAATCATGCCGTACAATCTCTGCAGAGTTCAAAGAAGCTACTGCTATTGTTACCCGCTCCGGTGCACAAACCCAACCTCTACCGGGTAACTCGGCTGAAGACCATCAGCCGACAGCTGCTGATGCTCCAGGACCTTCGTAGCCTTCGACAACCGACAAGCCTAGGCCGAAGGATACTCGCTTCGACAAGCCGCTCCAAAAAGAGATGCCTCATGGGCTGGAGAGGCCCTACAACTTTGATATCTTGGCGCAATTGGCCACCACACCGGCCAAATTATCGCTATACAAACTCCTGAGACTCTCCAAGGACGTTCGTGTCGCACTAAGTGAGGCACTCCAGAATGCCGACGCATATCTGGCTCAGTCCAATCTCCCTGGGAAAAGCTCGCCTGCAGATCTCCAGGATAGCGCTTGCACAGGCGCAATACCCAACATCGTCTTTACTCCGCAGTATATGCTTATTAAGACCAACCTGCACGATCGCCCTCTGTATTATACTGGGTACATTGGCGATGTCAAGGTAGATCGGATGCATATTGATCCCGGCTCTTCCATAAGCATCATCCCGAAGAGCCTACTACATTATCTGCGCATCCTAATGCATCGTCTGACGCCAATAAGCACCGCCATCAGCGGTTTTAATTCAGGCATAAGCTATCCGATCGGGAAGATTCGCTTGAAGTGCCAAATCAGCGACCTTCGGTCAGAAGTAACCTGTTATGTCATAGATGCAGATACTTCCTATAATATTCTCCTGGGGCGTCCTTGGATACACGATTACATGATCGTGCCCTCCATACTGCACCAGTGCTTCAAGTACGTCGACAAGCACGGTTTCGTGAGGACGGAATTTGCCGACATCAATCCCTTTAAAGGGGTCGAATCCTACTACTCAGATTCATGATTGTACGAAAAGTCGAAAAAGCATCTCGTCGAAGGAGATACTCAAGCTCAATCTGAGGTTACAACTGGATAAGAAGAACCTCTGACGATCCACCTCCAAGCCCATAAACCTGGCATAACTGTGCCCCTTACAGCCACTCTGCGTAAGGACGCAATTAGCCTCTCTGCACAGGAGGAACAGATGATAATCCGACTGCCAAGGTCTGGCCAAGCGCCAAGACTCACGACAGAGCCACTGTCAATCAGGCTGCCTAAAGCTAGCCAACAACAAACAGAGGAGCTCAATCCCTCTGTCAGGCCGATGATAATTCGTCTTCCTAGAATAAATCGGCATCCGAGCACTAAGCCAGGGACTGCTAGCCAGCCAACAACCCCCCGCCCAGCACCAAGCACCAAACTGGGGGTGGCTAGTATGCCAACGACTCCACATTCTGCTCCACCCATGGAGCCCCTGATGATTAAGCTGCCTAAGTCATCCTCTCAGTCTTCATTTACACGGGGGGTAGCTGAAGAAGAGTCAGAACTAGCCAAGTATGTGGCTGCTTACACTGATGTGCCATCCACAGATAATGTAATCCCACTGGAAAATATACCTTTCTTCATCAATAAAGGATTATCTTTGGATTATCTCGAGCTTAATAAACTTTGTACAATGTATGCTATGGAACACGGTATAGGCACTTACCTGCACACATAGGTAACAAATGTCTGCACTGCAAACCAACTTAGTCCAGTGGAAGACGCTTACCGCATAATCGAGGGAGAGGATCATCCAATCATCTTCGGCCGGAAGAATAACCCACAACCCTTTAGGGTAGAAGAAGTTGATCTCGAACCCGACATCGGAAGATTGCCCCTTTATCTATATAGTTCCCAATCCAAGTACGTCATGCAAAAACAAGGGTATGATCTGGAAACTACACCAGGCTTAAACTACGGCACTGGACGGCGGTTACCCTTACAATTGTCGGTCCCGGCTGGTAAACCACGAGATTATTACAACAAAACCAGATGTGGGCTAGGTTATGTTACACCGGCAATGACCCCTGAAAGCTCAGACGAAGAATGCGACTGGCACTCACACTCAACCAGATCACCCACTTCCGATTCGAATCTCAGCATCGGGGACATGCTCAGCCAAGTCTGGTCCGTCAATATGGCATTTATCGACGCCTACGAAGAAAATGAAGACATTCCTGAACTTCTTGAGTTAGAACCATGGGCACAATAACTAGATGGACAGTGGAAAAAGCGGTTCGAACAAAGAGAGCCTCCCACCAAGGATGAGGTTGTGCAAATTGATCTCGACGATGAGGCCTCTCCGAAACCCATCTTTGTCAGCAAAAATCTGACAGGCGAAGAGCAGGAATCGCTACTACAACTTGTCAGAGAATACATCGACGTGTTCGCTTGGAGCTACGAAGATATGCCAGGACTAAACCGCGAGGTTGCACTTCACAAGCTCAACATCTGTCCGGACGCAAAATCGGTCAAGCAACAGCAATGACGGTTCTGCCCCGACGTCATGAATGCCATTGAAGCTGAGGTCAACAAACTGATAGCCAGCGACTTCATCCATGAGAAACAGCATCCAGACTGGGTCGCCAACGTAGTACCAGTCCTCAAGAAAAGTGGAAAGATTCGAATCTGCATTGACTTTCGCAATCTGAATGAGGTGTGTCCTAAGGATGAGTTCCCTCTCCCTATCACAGACATCATGATCGACAACACCTACAGTTTTGAGCGTATGTCATTTATGGATGGTTTCTCGGGGTACGACCAAATCAAGATGTTCCCTGATGACGAAAAGCATACATCATTCCGAACACCCATTGGCACATACTGCTACACAGTCATGCCTTTCGGTTTAAAGAATGCTGGCACCACCTGTCAAAGATCTATGAGCATCATCTTTAGAGACCATCTGCGCAAGACAGTAGAATGCTACGTTGATGACATCGCCGTCAAAAGCCACTCTAAGGAAGATCATCTGCATGATCTGAGGACAGTGTTCGACCTCATACGAGCGCACAATTTGAAAATAAATCCCACAAAATCCTTCTTGGGCGTATCCAGCGGTAAGTTCTTGAGTTTCATCATCACCTCCCAGGGTATCCACGTAGACCCCGAGAAGACGAAGGCAATCATGGAGATGGGTCCCCCGAGAAATCTCCGTGAACTCCGAGGCCTTCAAGGGAGGCTAGCCTACATCAGGAGGTTTATCTCCAACCTCTCCGAACGATGTCAGCCATTCACTCACCTCATGAAGAAGGGTATTTCATTCGTATGGGATGAAGAATGCCAGCGTGCCTTCGACAATATCAAAGAATATCTAACGAAGCCTCCAGTCCAGGTAGCTCCAGTTGCTGGAAGACCATTCCTGCTCTATGTAAGAGCGATGGAACATTCTCTCGGTGCTTGCTAGCACAAAATAATGATGCAGTCTACGAGCAGGCTATATATTACCTCAGCCGAATGATGATGGGGCCGGAACATCGATATACTGTCGTAGAAAAGGAGTACCTCACTCTAGTTTTTGCCATTCAGAAAATGCGATACTACGTCACGGGACAAACCATCCATGTCATATCAAGGGTCAACACCCTCAGGGTTCTCATGACCAAACCAGGTGCACTCAGCTCTCGCCTCGCTACCTGGGCAATATTACCGTCCCCCTACCACATGATCTTCGTCCCGCAAAAGACTGTTAAAGGCCAAGCTCTGTCAGACTTTTTAGCAACTCATCCAGGTTCGGAGTCAACCAAAATTGACGAAGAAATTCCAGACGAGGTCGCTAATTCAAATGTGGCCTCCCATGATACCATATGGCGGATGTTCTTCGACGGCACTTCTAGAACTGGGCCCAAGGGCAACATCGTCGCTGGAGTCGGAGTAGTGCTAACTTCTCCCACCGGGCTGGTAATCAATCGAGCTTATTCCCTCACGAAGCCCTGTTCAAATAATATGGTCGAGTACAATGCTTTGGTCATTGGCCTCCGACTTGCAAAAGAGCTGGGGGTAGAGCACCTTGAAGCATACGACGATTCGCTGCTAATCGTCAATCAAATCCGTGGCTCATACGAAGTGCGTCAGGAAGACATGATCCCCTATCACCAAATAATGATTAATATTATCTCATCCTTGGAAGGGTTCTTCATAGAACACGTTCCCAGGCTCCAGAATATTGAAGCCGATGCCCTAGCAGGCCTCTCTGCTTCCTTAGCAGTTTCGAATCATGCTCATCATCTGGTTGACATCATAGGCCGTGAGTTGGTCTATCCCAGGAATAATGTTCAATATGTTGAGATTTACTCCGCGCTGACAGTCAACGAAGCACCAGACTGGAGACAACCATTCATTTACTTCATAGTCTACGACATCCTGCCAGAGAATCCGAAGGAAGCCATTTCTATCAGAAGACGTTCCCTCAGATTTTTCTACGATACAGAGACAAAAATGCTATATCGGCGATCATACGATAGATTACTGCTTCGATGTCTGTCAAATATAGAAGCCAAAGAAGCCGTGTGTGAAGCTCATGATGGCATCTGTGGGGCTCATTAGCCTGGCCCAAAATTACAGGATCGCCTTCGACGAATGGGCTATTATTAGCCCACGATGGTTACAGATGCAATAGACTATGCATGAAAATACAAAGCCTGTCAAGTCCATGCAGACTTCATTCACCAACCATCCGAGTTTCTACATCCGACGGTAGCATCCTGGCCATTCGAAGCATGGGGAATAGACATCATTGGTCCGATCAATCCACCTTCGTCTAGAGGACATCGCTTCATACTCGCAATCACAGATTACTTCTCCAAATGGGCGGAGGCTATTTCGCTGGCAGAAGTCAAGACTTCAAACGTGATCAGCTTCCTCAAGCATCACATTATCTACCGCTTTGGACTGCCACGAAGGATCATCCACGACAATGGTCCGCAGTTCGCAAGCCATGCCTTCTATCGGTTTTACGACAAACACCGAATCCAAAATATTGCTTCAATACCATACAACCCGGCGGCTAATGGTCTAGCTGAAGCGTTCAACAAAACAATCATCAAGCTTCTCAAGAAGTTCATGTCATCAAACAAACGCGACTGGAATGAAAAGCTCGGCGAATGCTTGTGGGCATACCGTACTACAGTACGGACGGCCACTGGGTACACACTATTCTCTCTGGTATATGGGAGTGAGGCAGTTCTCCCACTGGAAACTCAAATTCCCTCACTCTGCGTCGCCCTCACCTATCGGTTGACAACAGATGATAATCACTATCGCCGACTACAAGAGTTGGAGGTCCTAGATGAGAAGCATCTGTTAGCTTAACAACGAATCGAGCTTTACCAAGCGCGTATCTCTGGAACCTTCAACAAAAAGTTTAAAATTAGAACATTCCAAATGGACGATCTCGTTCTGGCAGTTCAAAGGCCGATGGTTATGACTCACAAAACCGCCGGCAAGTTCTAGCCAAAGTGGAAAGGCCCGTTCATCATCAATGTTGTATTCACCAATGGAGCTTACCGCCTCGCAAAACAAAATAGAGACTTGCTCATGTTGCCCATCAACAACAAGTTCCTAAAGAAGTATTACGTCAGAAACAAATCTTCCAAAATGTCGAGTTTTGTACCCTGTGGTACCACTGAACTCACATTCTGACTACAAATTTGCCAGAATGACGAGTTACGTACCCCCTGGTAACGCTGAACTCACAGTCCGACTACAAACTTCCAGAATGACGAGTCATGTACCCTCTCATACCGCTGAACATACATTCTGATCCCAAATCTCCAGATTATCGAGTTATGTACCCTTTGGTACCGCTGAACTCGCATTATGACTCCAAATCTCCCAGATTGTTGAGTTATGTACTCGCAGGTGCCGCTGAACTTACACTCTGGTCACTCCAGATGAATCTATATCGCATCTTTTAGGTAGTTAGTCATGTATGATCATACCTCTGAACTTTTCTCCTAAAAGAGCTCCTTCCTCATGATTCAGTACCCGCACTCTCAGTGCACAAAAAGGGTAACAGATCCACAAATGCTCCGAAACAACCACATCGATGCTACCTCTGAGTTGTTTTCCTTCCATAAAAAACAAACTGCCTCTCACATAGAACTTCCACGTCCTCATTACCTCTGAGTTGTTCTATGTACCCTTCACGGAGCCCACTCCTGCCATGTCCTTATTAACTCTGAGTAGGAAGGCTCCGTCGAAGAAACCCTCATATTTACCACGTTCTCATTACCTCTGAGTAAGTATGTTGGTTCTCTCGACTTATTATCCGTACCAAAAAAAACCCAGGGTACGCCAAGGATAATAGGCCCACAAATGTCCTCTGTTGACCGTAAAGTTTTCATCATGCCCCGGGAGCCCAGCTGCTCCATAGCATTCTTTCTTCCAATACCGAGAACTTCCATGGCCACCTCACTATGGAATTTTCTAAGTATCCCCATCAAACTTGTTATCCGTACCTGAAACCAAGGTATGCCAGGGGTAGCAAGTCCACAAACAGTCCCCCATTGGGGCAAATACCACAACACCACAAACGCAATAAGCAATATAAACGAAGGGTAAAATGAAACATACTCTTTATATAAAAGGTACTACATGTTATGGGGATCACGTCCCCCTCAAGAAAGGAAAGCAACGAAAATAAAAGAAGGAAAAAAGCCGACTATGGTTCGGCGATACACAATTCCATGAGACGGTCCCATAGCAAGATAGTCAACCGCTCGAACCCCTGCTTGGCCCAATGCTCGGCCTCCTGAGCCAGCCGCTCTGCGTCTTCTAGGTACGCATGAGCCCGCCAGCCATCCTCGAGCTTCTTCAAAGCACGCTCCAAGCTAGCAGAAGCTCGGGAGACCCTTTCGGCCTCCTGAATGATCAGATCTTTATCTGCACGGGAAGCTGCAAGCTCAGACTCCAAGAAGGCCAGCTTCCTCTGGAAGTTCAAGGATCTGCTCCCTTGTATCAATTATTCCACGAGAGGCGGCCGCTTCCCGAGCCAGGCAATACTCGCTCCTACGGCTCAGCTGATCATATTAAGAGATAAGTCACCGAGGTCCTTCATTATAATTGGCTTGGACTCATCTCGTGTAGCCCTCACCTTCTCTAGGATGGTGGTAAGGAAGCCATGCTCCTGATCTATTGCCGCAGGCAGATCAGCTTGCCACAGCACTTGAAATTGGGCCACAAGCTGATCAGCCACTAATAATTTGGGCTCCAGAAGCGCAGCTGTCCCTACCCCACCAGGGAGGGTTTTAAGAATATCAATCTGGCCTTGGGCGCATTGTCGAGCCAAGGCAAAGAGGGTCCCTCGCTCCACAGCAGCTTCGACCCCTCTTTTCAAGTGTCGATAGAAACTGTCAACTATATCCTGTGACGCCTCGTCAAGAACTTCCGTAGAGGATGGCGTCAGAGGAAGTATAGCTGGCAGTGTCGAAGGAGATACGCCAGAACTTGCCACCCCTGCCACCAGGGAAACAAATTCTGAGCGAAAAGAAGCATGGATAGCAGCTAACTCCTCCTCCGCAGCCCGGAGAACCTGGATACTCGGCAAGGCAGAGAGGTCGACCCCCAAGGCTACATGAGCAGAGGAAGACGTAGGGACCATTGCTCCCTGCCTCGGCTGTGCCGCCATTTGATCTCCCGAGCTCGATCCAGCGGGAGGCCCCTCAATATAAGTCGAAAGAGGAGGGGGCACAGTCCCTCCCACCAGATTCCCGCTGGTAGAGCCTTCCCCGATAATATCCGTCATAGGCAGGAAAGAGGCAGGACCTGTATGTCCAGAGCAACCATCAATCAACATAACCCGAAGGATGTGATGATAGAGCAAATGGGCCTCCTCACTAGTCAAAATTTGGCTTATCTTACCAGGGGAGGGTTGTGAAGGCTGAGGATCGCTCACAGCCACCATAGTCCCCTCACCAGCAACCTCCAAGCCAAATTCAGCTAGTTCTTCTGCCCCAGCCGTCCCAGAAGGAGATACGACCGGATCAGTGTCATCTTGCTGAAATTCAATGGTCTTGGGGACGGGTTCAGCGGATCCCCCGTCGCCCTGCGCCGAGACCTCAGCAATGTAAGATCCCTCAGCCGTCGTCGAGAGGGCCCCGGCAGAAATAATCTTGACACACATGTCACTATTTAAAGTGTTCAGGGACGGACTGATTTCAGAAACAGTGGCCGATTCTCGAGAGCCCGACTCTTCTGACGCGTACAAGAGGAAAGGAAAATGATTAAGATCAAAAGTTCAGGAGAAAGAAAGAACTGAATAAAGACGGTAGTAGCTCGAGTTACCTCTGAAACGGGGTCGACGTCCTCGCTTCTCTCCCGTATAGTTAGCTTGTGACGTCTGACCGCAACCCGTTTCCGAGAGTAAGGAAAATCGTCAACAGGGAAGATCTGCCTGCTACGTTTTCGTACAGGACCAGGCGCAACAGGCAGCTGATCCACCACCATCTCATCAGGAGCAACAGGCGGCTGATCCGCCACCATCTCATCTAACACAACAGGCGGCTGATCCGCCCCAATATCTTCCATAGGAGGAAAAGAGTTATCTGCCTCATGCTCGTCATTCTCTTCATCCGTGTTTGTGGACTCCGAGTCAGGCACAGGAACCGCATTCGCCCTCCTCTTCTTCGTATTAGACCCCTTGGGCTTCTCCGCCAAGCCAGTACCCACGATGAAGCTGGTACTCGGGTCAAAATTAATGGGAGGCTTGCTCGCCGTAGCATGGTATAAGGCCGCCATATACAAAATCTCTCCTGGTACCTCACCATCAGGGACTGAAAAGGTGGTTCGGGTATAAACCGTGTCATAATAATGACATGCCCTGATACCATCAAGGACGCTACCTTCAAAGCCCAGGCAAGAGCTGGGACTGCCAAAGAATAACTAGCTATACCCGAACTGGCGGAAGAACCTGCTGGGCAAGTAAGGCTCCAGGTAGACGATATTGTGGTTACGATACACTAGGTGCGCTGGACGGATATTATGTAGCCAAAGGAGCATTTTCTCAGGTAAGAGGAAAGGAGGTTCGGTACCATCAACATGTACGCTCCTCACTTCTTCAGCAGTAAAACGAGGTACGAACACAAAAAAGTCGTATCCGTCCACTCTCGCCAGCGCTCATCGACAGGCTTGCATGGTGCTGTACTCCTAGGGCTGATGGGGGAATAGGAAAATGAAAGCGTCATCAGCCGTAACGCCATTTTCTGCTCCAGGCCTCATCAAAGATCGGTTGTGCATTAACAGCCACCCTATCAGATAATGGTATGGCAGCTCTATGCGCTCAAAATCTATCGTCGTGTCACGGGCGATAACCTTGGAAGAAAAGGCACAAAGGCTATGGTTTTTGCTGTACACCATGGCCGGAAGAAGAGCCAGCTTAGCCCCAAAGACCAGCTTTACGGCAGAGAGGATAAAATGGCGACTGATCCTCTCAATGAAACCTGCCACTCCGGAGACTACGCAGTTCCGTAGGCACACCATCAGGAATCCCGCCAAAAGCCCCTTCTTCGACAGTCGCTGAGTACCATGATAAAAATAACTAAAGGAGTTGGTCTTACTCCCAAATGTGTTGCCCGTAGACCTCGATCTCTTGGCAGTTGTTTTGTACCTCCTCATGTGTTTGAGGATCTCGAGAAAAAACCCGGCCTGAGGCGCCTAGTGTGAAAAGGTATGAGACCCAGGTGGTGGTGTGAGGAATGCTCCCTTCCGAGCTACTATCCTTCTTGATAGCCGTCTGATGACAAGTACTGTGGTGACAAAATAATTCCCGATACACGGCAACAAAGCCAGGGAACTGCCGATCCAAATCCTCGAGCTCTTCGTTCGTAGGAGTGTACACTTCAAAGACTTCTTTCCCCCAGGGCAGCTTGGAGATAACGTATATCTCGTGGAGAGCGAGTCCTAACTCCCCTCCCGGTATGAAAAAGTTTCCCGTCCGCCGGTTGTACATCTCCAGAAGAGCCATGAACAACGGCTTATTTATGGGTAGACCATGACAGGTGCCCCGAATGGCGTGGTAGAGGCCGATCTCACGCAGGGGAGTCTCATACTTTCGTAAAATCCATGTAGTCAAGTTGGTCCATACAGGGATAGGGTTTATTCAGTTCAGCAACGCCAACCGCTGACGGGATACAACCCTTTGCGAGCAATCTGGTTCAAGAAGGTATCAGTCTGAGAGAATGTGAAATTGGGACCCGTTACGTTTATAAAGGTACCCGGAGCCAGTCCCATCACGTACCGACTGACCGGTTCCCTTTCCGCATACGCTGACCCCAAATTCCTATTATAATGGATGTTTCCTACAAACATCCCCGACTTGCTTGGGGTCAAGGAGTCTACCATCTTTCTGTCTAGCGGTAACATGTTGAACCATGAGAGAGGAAAATGGTGCTCTATCGGAGGGATATGGATCTCCACCCCGTCAAGAGCAAAGTCCCAGCTCTCGGATATATCCAGCACCCGGGTGTTCTTTACAGACAAAGCATCCCCAAAGAGGAACGCAGGCTTCAGGTATTCCCCCTCCAATTGCCCCGAGTTCATCATGGCACAAAGAAAGTAAAAGGACTGTTTCTTGACAGCATTCAGCCTCTCCAAAGGCTCTTTTAGAAGCTGGTTCGTCACATACTCGACTATTTGGTCATATCGATCGCCTATAGCCGATTGGGTACGACCCACCAGAGGCTCTCCTGCTGCATTAACTGGCAGATTCACTGAAGAAGAAAAGAAAGAAACAAATCAAAAGATGGCTAAAACAGAACTACTGAGTGCTTTGGCTTACATGAGCTTATGCGGCAATATTTAAAGACGAGCTTATGCGGCTCTATTTATAGACGAGCTTATGCGGCTCTGTTTAAAGACGAGCTTATGCGGTTCTGTTTTAAAAGAGCTCATGTGGCTCTGTTCGAACATGAGCTTATGCGGTAATGATTAGCGTAAGCTTATTCGGCTCTGTTTAGCGTGGGCTTATACGGTTCTACTTAGCGGAGCATTATGCGACTCATTTTAGAGGAGCTCATGCGGCTCGGTTCAGCACAGCCTTATGCGGCCTAATCCAGACGAGCTTATGCGGTCCTGTTTAGGGGGCTTCATGCGATTCGATTCAGAGAGACTTATGCGGCTCTGTGCGACGGGTCATTATGCGGTTCAGTTTGTGAAGTACCTGTACGTCTACTAGACAAACCCCTATGCGGCTCGGACATGGGGTATACCCCTATGCGGCTCGAATGTGGGACATACATACGGCCCATACAATTTGAACAGTTCGATGAAGATGAGGGACGCATTAATGGCTTGTGCATAAAGCATGCAACAGAGCCGTCTTTGTTAGGGTTTCGAAGTAACCCTTACCAGCAATGATGGGGTGAACGTCGGGGTGAACTTCAGGCGCCGTGGCTAATGAAGAAGCCACTCCCTTACCTTTCGCCGTGGCTTTGGAAGACTTGGGGGACATTGTTAATTGATGAACGGAGAAGGAAGACGAAGACAACAACTTAGGGCAAGAAGATTGAAGACGAAAGAAAGTAAAGCAGTCTCCCCATTCCACAAACCCCCTTATTTATAGACAGACAAAAGGGGGGCTCATGAACCGACGAATGCTTCGATCCGCGTGCTGTATAAAGAACAGAATCGACTCCTCGGTCATCGAGGAAAATCGGGATATTTAAAATCGACCCTTGGGATCCTGTCCCAAAAGGCGGCTTTAAATCTAAAGCAAATCAAGAGCAATTAATAAGATGCACACGTGGCAGAAGACGCACACGTGGCAGAGAGCCTATGCGGCCAGACAGTCCATGTGGCCAGGAAGTCAATGCGGCCAGACAGTCCATATGGCTAGGAAGTCTATGCGGCTAGAAAGCCTATGCAGTCAGAATATCCTCTGCGGCCAGAAGAACTTATATATAGCCATGCTTCTCATTCAAAGTATTTCAATTTTGCAAATCGAAAACTTTGAAGGGGGTCTTGTAGAAGTATGGAAAAAGACAAGAAAAGCCTATGCAGCTCAAAATAGATGGAACCTTATGCGGCACATAAGTCCTTCAGGATCCCATGCGGCTCAAAACAGAAGGAGCCTCATGCGGCTCATAAGTCCTTCAGGATCCCATACGGCTCACAAACAGAAGGAGCCTCATGCAGCTCCAAAAGTCCTTCATGCAGCTCAGATGGCTCCATGCCACGTGGTCTCACGCTGTCCGATCCGACAACTGGCCATAAAACAGTAGCTTGAATTAATTACTCTGATGACAGCCCTGACAATGACAGCTCTGACAAATGACAGCTCTGACATAAAAGTCGAAATGATTACTCTGACATGATGGCGTGTTCCTAGAGAAAAGAAGAAAATCTTTTATAGCTGGCATGATCCGTCAAGTCCAAAGCTCCCTATGCGGCTGCCGCTCCTATGCGGCTGCCACTCCTATGCGGCTGTCATTCCTATGCGGTTGCTCTCCTCATGCGGTTGCTCTCTTCATGCGGCTGCCATCTTCATGCGGCTGCATCCTTCATGCGACTACCACCTTCATGCGGTTGCTTCTTTCATGCGGCTGCCACCTTCATGCGGTTGCTTCCTTCATACGGCTGCCACCTTCATGCGGCTGTTTTCTTCATGCAGCTGCCACCTTCATGCGGCTGTCACCTTCATGCGGATGTCCCCTTCATGCGGCTATTACCTTCATGCGGCTAGGAGTGTGGGGGGTCACCCATATGCAGTTTATTTAGGGACTGCACTCATACGGCTCTGTCAGGACGTCCTACTCATGACAGTTGAGACACGTGGCGATCCTCATAACAGTTGAGATACGTGGCTGTCTTATCCCCTCGAAGTTATGGCTGCTCGCAAATTATAACAACCAGATTTAGTGCAATCACCATTATTACTCAGATCAAATCAGATTTGCTGTAATTAAGCAAATTGGACACGTGGTGGGAGATCCGAGCTTGTCATAACAAATTATGAAGATTTATTGCAATCAGCATTAATTGTCCATATTGTGACGCCCCAGTCCCAAAATACATAGGACTAGAACGCAATCATGCCAGCTGTATACATACGAAGTATATGGACCCTCGTATATATACATAAGCTATAAAATGCAGTAACCAAGGTACTAAATCTCATCCACAAGATAGATAATGATATAAAATCAACTTTAAATTTGATCATGTACACAATAGTTGGGCGGAGACAAAGTCCACTACCAACCAAATTAAATATGGAAAAATATACAATGAAAGAATTTAGCAAGTGAGAGCAATGGCGAGTCCAAGAGCAATCATCACGAAGGAAGGAATGGCCTTAGCTAGAGCACCTGCAAGAAATCACGGAACACACACCTGGCGAGATAACCAGGTCCTCAGAGGGACGTAACAAGATACATCAACATGCCATATAAATACTGAATATAAAACATGCCACAATCAAAGAAAGTGACACGACACAAATAAGGTAAACTAACCGAACTAAAGTGAACATGCAGTTTGAGAAATAATCCTTCGACGCATGAGCCCTGGCTGTAAATAGGATCGGCATAGTTCCCATATAGGGCACCAGGGGCCTACGTCTATAACGCCCGAGAAGCGTCAGAGGGCACCATGCAAGGGGCTACGTCCATAACGCTCTGGATAACGTCAGAGGGCACCTGGAGCCTGCGTCTCCGGCGGAGCGCACAGGTAATAAGGAAAGTGCATAGAAGCCCATACGTCAGGTAATGTTCTCCCCACCCAATGTACCTGTCAAGTCGCATCTACGACCATGTACCTCTACTAACTGCTAAGTCTCCTAACATGCCTCTATTAGCAGTTAGCCCTATCGCATGCGCATGGGGGATCAGCCCACACACAAGAACCTCTACATGATACTCATCTCACACATCCTCGTGGTATAACTGTGTCAAAGTTTTATGCAATGCACTAAGCTAATGGTAGTCCTTTAACTCTAGGTCCATGTGCAATCAAAGGTAAATAACAAGATACTACTAATATCACTGAGCAGGCAATAATCAAGAACTAAAAATAAATGAACAGTGATACGTAATAAAAATGCAGACTGAATATAAACAGTATAATGGCAAGGTATCTTGCCTGGTGTGTCGCCTGGTGTGGTGCGATATTTTCTGACATGTCCTGATTGTCCAATGGCTATGATCAACGTACAGAGGTCCAAAGTGTTGAGGAAATAGGAACACACGATTATTCAAGATCAATGATAATGATCAAAAAGAAATTTGCATAATAACTATAACTTATTTTTAGAAAATTATTTCTAATTTGGAAACTAAAATTTATTTGTAAAAAAAAAAATAATGATCATTTGGAAATCTAGGAAATCACCTGTAAACTTAGTGGTATTAAAATATACTATTTAGGTAAAAATTAATATTAAGTTTAGATATCAAATTATACATAAAGATTTTTTTTTAAAAATTCTACATCGTAATATAATACAGCTAGATCCCAAGCTTAATGTAACTTCGTTACAAAAATATATATTATTATTTTTTTTCCAAAATATATATATATTGGTAAATATTATAGATTTATTTTATTAAGTAGTAATGATAAAACAAATGTTTAAGAAAACAATAATAATTTTAATAATAATAACAATATTAATAATAATAATGAATCCTACCAAAACTATGCAACTCACCCTAGTAATAATTACAATACTAATAATAATCATGATAAGATATCTAATGATAATGGTGATAATAATGATAGAATAATAATAATAATTATAATATATTAATAACAAAAAAAAAACAGCACAGCTCATCCCTTTCCCAAATTTCCTACAGGAAGTGAGAGAGAGAGGAATTGAGAGGGGGGTTACCGAGAAAAATTTTTGACGAAGGCTCCGGCGTGTGTGCCGGCGGGCGGCGGATGACCAGCGCGGTGGCGGCGCTGGGAAAGGAGGCCGGGTACGAGCGGAGTGGCGGATCTGCATAGTCGGAGGGAGGAGATGCACGCACGACGGTGGACGGGCCTCAACGGCCGGCGCTCTCAGCGCGACGAAGCAAGTCGGGGGCGGCAGATCTGGATAGTCGGAGGTGCAGGCGGCGAAGGTCGGCGCGGGGCAGTCCGGCCTGGCGAGTCTCGACGAGGTCGACACTGAGGAAGCGGGAGAGGGACGCACCAGCGGCCGCCGTCGACTGCGGAAGAGATCGACGTGCTCGCGGGGACTGCGGCGGAGGTGAGGGTTTCTGCCGCCTCTTCTTTTATTTTCATCTGTTTGTGGTGTTTGCGGTGGTCGGAGGGGCTGGGTTTGGCCGGTGGCGGTGGTCGGGATGACGACGAGGTCACGGTGGTGGGGCTTTTTGGTAACCGTGATGATGGTGGTGGTGTCGAAGATGGTGACTGGCGTGGTGAGGATGATGACGGTGACGGAGACGGGTGGTGACTGGCGTGGTGAGGATGATGACGGTGACGGAGACGGGTGGCGGGGATGCTGAGCGGGGACACAGACACGGGGACACGATTTTTGTGGTGTTGGAGGTTCGTCGGCATGGGGAGTCGGCAAACGTGTCCTGCGAGACACGGGACGAGTCGGTGTCCGGAGCTGTCGGACACGGAGATTATTGTATTTGTATGGAAAATTTAGTGGAGGAGATGAGGCACAGACACGATGCACATTGGGTTGTTGTGGAGAAGTTGGAGGAGTACCTGCCTATTTATACGATGTGGGAATTCCCAATTAGATAAATATTAGGATTAATTTAAATCCTCTTTTAAATAAATTTAAACTAAATCCGATACAATCCAAATACAATCCAAATTTAAATCAATTTAAATTTCTAGTGTAAAATCAATGAGATAAATCAAATTTCCAATATTTAATGATTTAAATAAATTCAAGAATTTAAATCAAGATTTAAATCGCAATAATAATTCCGAAATATATTTTCCAAAAATACAAATAAAATAATTTCGAAAATACAATAAATATTTACAAACGTCCAAATGATATTACATAAATCTACTTTCCTAATATACCATTTTATGTAAAGAAATTATTTATTATTATAACTATGTAAATAAAAATTTTATAAATAAAATAACAAATTAGAATTTTGGGATGACAACTAAAATACTTATTATATAAGAAAAATGTTTTCCTATAAATATGTATGCTCGCACATATTCGCACTTGTCGAGCAATTTCGAAAAATTCAAAATGTCGCGCGTGACGTACAATACGATTATGCGACGTACAATACAAAAATTTTAAATCAGTACCAAAAATAAAATAAAATCAGTAGAAATTTAGGGGCTTTACATCCTACCCAACTTAAAAGAATTTCGTCCTCGAAATTTAGGAATAGGTGGTGTACAAGAGTTTAAATGAATCGGAAAGTATGAACAATTTATTTGGCGTGGCAAAGAAACAGTGTTTAACATAATGTGCTACTAGAAAGTCATGAATTCGTTAGATAGGAAAAATCCCGAATATGGTAATGGGCGAGGTTCGCTAGCCAAGATAGTAATGATAACACAATTCGAGGAATATTAAGGCTTTTGGTGGATCAAGAAGAGTAACTTAGGAACTTGGGAGGTATTGTTCCTTGAGAAAATATGGTTTTGGGTTTTAGGTTTGATTAAGGAGATGATTTGAATCATTCTTAAGTCTCAAGAATGATTTGAATCGTGATAATGATTCTGGTGTCACGAGGGGGTGATTAATCCAAGATAGGGTTTCAGTCAAATCGGTTGGTAACTGACTAACCATCTTAGCAATAGACAGTGGACAACTAAGATAATATCAAGTACGGGTGTTTGTCTTTCTCTAAGAGGCGAAAGGCAAACATAAAGAATTTGAAGAAGGCGTTATCGAATTCAAATGAGTGGTTCAAGGACGACTGAATAAGTTCCAAAAGAATTGCCACGACAGTCGTGGATGAGACTCTAAGGCCAAGTTTAACTATGTCTCTATCCACGTTGAACAATATACAAAATCGAACCACGTGCACTATGGTTGATCAGACCATAATACGTCGGTTCTGATTAGACAATGTATTAGTGGGCGCCCACAATAAACATATGTCATGAACAAGCTCGATAAGAGTAAGCTTGCAAAACTAGATTATAATAGCCACGTAAGATGGTCAAAATATAAGCAATAAATGATGATGGAGATTAGATAGTCCAAGATCCCTCAAAATTGAGTCTTGTCCGAAGTTCGGCCTATACAGTCGGTTTGGTTGATGTGATGAGTTAGGGTCCACTAAATTCTATAGTCTAAGTGAAGCTATCAATATGGTCCACAAGGAAAAGGTTAGCTAGGTCGTGAGGTGTTCTATACAATTTACAAGAGTTAAAACTAGTAGGGTGATGGAACAATGAGTCAAGCAATCAAAATACCACAAGGCTAAGCATGTAAGGGAAATAGAGCCAAATCATATATCGAGGTCGAGTCTATAGTTAACAAGTATATGGTTTCACGGTAGGGGTTATCGTCCAGTCTTTCCGATCTGAAAGTCGTAACATGAAATTAGGGTACAAGGAGACGTGTTTTAGTGGCACATGATATACCTACATGAAGGTGGGCTCATCTAGGTCTTGCATGTGAAAGTTGTTGAGATAAAAAGTCTAGTGTTGTGCTCCAAATATCCAAGTCATGGTAAGGGGCGACAAAAAGTTATAAAATAGAAAGTGGGAGTTGATGAAGTGAATATTAATGCATACATTTTAAGAAGATCATGCGGAAGCATAAGGTAAAACTAATTAAGGAATCTAGTAAAACAGTTTATGGACGCAGCTTCTTGAGAGAAGATGGTCTCCTAGATGAATACAATCAAGAAACGTTCGACTCATATTTCAAAGTTGCAATGGTTAGAGGGTCACGAAGAAAGGTTGGATAAGTCAAGATTGAGATATAGTTATATGGTTGGTTAGATGATTAACTACACTTGAGCATATCACTCATAGCCACAGAGAAGATGGCAATTCATAGGAAATTAATGCCTATAGGGTCTATTTCTATGACATGGGAGTTCCTTGATGTTTTCCTCAAAATTGTTTACCAAAATGATCATAACTATTAAAACTTTAGATTATTTCTAATAACCCTTGAGATAACTCTTATCATATCTACAAAGCAATCCGAAACTTAAGCTCAATATTTTAATCAACTCCAAATCTCCTGTCACAATTAAAACCGTACTAATTGTATCAAATTGAATTCCTATTCCAATATGTCAACATATTTTCTAAGAACCCTCACAATCAAAACTTGTAGTCATAAAAATCTAAAAAATTTTATGACATAATCAAAAAATTTTAATCAATTTCAAATAGCCTTTATCTTATCAAATGTACCACATTCCCTAGTCATAACAATATCATAACCAAAATCTTCAAGACCTTGAGATACCTTTTAGTATACCCCAATTCAATCTACATACTCATTTTATTCCTTTTACCAAGACTTTTTATTATTCATATTTGAAACTTCTAGATCAAGGTGAATTTCTAGTTCGTAATCATAAGACTTTCATAACCTTCAAATATATTAAACCAAACCTTTACTTTTTAAATCTCAAAATCTAGCAACTTATAATTTATAAATCGTAAAGCTTACAAGTTTGAAACCTCAAGCTCTCTAATAAATCGTAAAATCATAAACCCTCCACAAAATCATATCTTTAAAATTTTAAAACACTTTTAATAAATTCGAGATAAACTTTAACATATCCCAATTTGAACCAAATCGTAAATCGTGTGTCACAATTTCAAGATGCTTCTCAAATCGGTTAAATAAATCATAAACTAATTTGCAACTTCCAAAAGATCATAAATCATAATTGTGTTCTCCATCTAGCTATCCTCTTGTGTATACCGTATTGTAATAGCAAACAAAATTTCAATCTATCCTTTAAAGGCGGTAATATGCTACTACCCAACTTAAAATTTGCTAATCCTTAAAATCATACCTTCTAGAAAAATAAATTCCTTTATAACTCAAATAAACTCCGTTGCATATTAATTGCCAATGGCAATCCATCTAGCCATGTGTTTAACCTATGGGCATATACTAGAGTAGTCACCTTACTAAACACGAAACTAAGAAATTACGGTGGAAGGAGTCAAACAAGATGCAAATCAAGGGGGTCGAACGAGAGTTCGGAAGTTGAAGTCAACAAAGGAAGTCAAATGGGTGGATGAGATTCTAAATTCTAATCCTATATTGCAGGTCCGTTCGGTACAATCATGTAACCGAAACGGCAAACTCGACCTGCATGGGCCACCACAAAAATATGTGACGCCCAGTCCCAAAATACGTAGGACTAGAACGCAATTATGCCAGCTGTATACATACAAAGTATATGGACCCTCGTATATATACATAAGCTGTAAAATGCAGTAACCAAGGTACTAAATCTCATCCACAAGATAGATAATGATACAAAATCAACTTTAAATTTGATCATGTACACAATAGTTGGGCGGAGACAAAGTCCACTACCAACCAAATTAAATATGAAAAAATATACAATGAAAGAATTTAGCAAGTGAGAGCAATGGCGAGTCCAAGAGCAATCATCACGAAGGAAGGAATGTCCTTAGCTAGAGCACCTGCAAGAAATCACGGAACACACACCTGGCGAGATAACCAGGTCCTCAGAGGGACGTAACAAGATACATCAACATGCCATATAAATACTGAATATAAAACATGCCACAATCAAAGAAAGTGACACGACACAAATAAGGTAAACTAACCGAACTAAAGTGAACATGCAGTTTGAGAAACAATCCTTCGACGCATGAGCCCTGGCTGTAAATAGGATCGGCATAGTTCCCATATAGGGCACCAGGGGCCTACGTCCATAACGCCCGGGAAGCGTCAGAGGGCACCATGCAAGGGGCTACGTCCATAACGCTCTGGATAACGTCAGAGGGCACCTGGAGCCTGCGTCTCCGGCGGAGCGCACAGGTAATAAGGGAAGTGCATAGAAGCCCATACGTCAGGTAATGTTCTCTCCACCCAATGTACCTGTCAAGTCGCATCCACGACCATGTACCTCTACTAACTGCTAAGTCTCCTAACATGCCTCTATTAGCAGTTAGCCCTATCGCATGTGCATGGGGGATCAGCCCACACACAAGAACCTCTACATGATACTCATCTCACACATCCTCGTGGTATAACTGTGTCAAAGTTTTATGCAATGCACTAAGCTAATGGTAGTCCTTTAACTCTAGGTCCATGTGCAATCAAAGGTAAATAACAAGATACTACTAATATCACTGAGCAGGCAATAATCAAGAACTAAAAATAAATGAACAGTGATACGTAATAAAAATGCAGACTGAATATAAACAGTATAATGGCAAGGTATCTTGCCTGGTGTGTCGCCTGGTGTGGTGCGATATTTTCTGACATGTCCTGATTGTCCAATGGCTATGATCAACGTACAGAGGTCCAAAGTGTTGAAGAAATAGGAACACACGATTATTCAAGATCAATGATAATGATCAAAAAGAAATTTGCATAATAACTATAACTTATTTTTAGAAAATTATTTCTAATTTGGAAACTAAAATTTATTTGTAAAAAAAAATAATGATCATTTGGAAATCTAGGAAATCACCTGTAAACTTAGTGGTATTAAAATATACTATTTAGGTAAAAATTAATATTAAGTTTAGATATCAAATTATACATAAAGATTTTTTTTAAAAATTCCACATCGTAATATAATACAGCTAGATCCCAAGCTTAATGTAACTTCGTTACAAAAATATATATTATTATTTTTTTTTTCCAAAATATATATATTGGTAAATATTATAGATTTATTTTATTAAGTAGTAATGATAAAACAAATATTTAAGAAAACAATAATAATTTTAATAATAATAACAATATTAATAATAATAATGAATCCTACCAAAACTATGCAACTCACCCTAGTAATAATTACAATACTAATAATAATCATGATAAGATATCTAATGATAATGGTGATAATAATGATAGAATAATAATAATAATTATAATATATTAATAACAAAAAAAACAGCACAGCTCATTCCTTTCCCAAATTTCCTACAGGAAGTGAGAGAGAGAGGAATTGAGAGGGGGGTTACCGAGAAAAATTTTTGACGAAGGCTCCGGCGTGTGTGCCGGCGGGCGGCGGATGACCAGCGCGGTGGCGGCGCTGGAAAAGGAGGCCGGGTACGGGCGGAGCGGCGGATCTGGATAGTCGGAGGGAGGAGATGCACGCACGACGGTGGACGGGCCTCAACGGCCGGCGCTCTCAGCACGGCGGAGCAAGTCGGGGGCGGCGGATCTGGATAGTCGGAGGTGCAGGCGGCGAAGGTCGGCGCGGGGCGGTCCGGCCTGGCGAGTCTCGACGAGGTCGACACTGAGGAAGCGGGAGACGGACGCACCAGCGGCCGCCGTCGACTGCGGAAGAGATCGGCGTGCTCGCGGGGACTGCGGCGGAGGTAAGGGTTTCTGCCGCCTCTTCTTTTATTTTTATCTGTTTGTGGTGTTTGCGGTGGTCGGAGGGGCTGGGTTTGGCCGGTGGCGGTGGTCGGGATGACGACGAGGTCACGGTGGTGGGGCTTTTTGGTAACCGTGATGATGGTGGTGGTGTCGAAGATGGTGACTGGCGTGGTGAGGATGATGACGGTGACGGAGACGGGTGGTGACTGGCGTGGTGAGGATGATGACGGTGACGGAGACGGGTGGCGGGGATGCTGAGCGGGGACACAGACACGGGGACACGATTTTTGTGGTGTTGGAGGTTCGTCGGCATGGGGAGTCGGCAAACGTGTCCTGCGAGACACGGGACGAGTCGGTGTCCGGAGCTGTCGGACACGGAGATTATTGTATTTGTATGGAAAATTTAGTGGAGGAGATGAGGCATAGACACGATGCACATTGGGTTGTTGTGGAGAAGTTGGAGGAGTACCTGCCTATTTATAGGATGTGGAAATTCCCAATTAGATAAATATTAGGATTAATTTAAATCCTCTTTTAAATAAATTTAAACTAAATCCGATACAATCCAAATACAATCCAAATTTAAATCAATTTAAATTTCTAGTGTAAAATCAATGAGATAAATCAAATTTCCAATATTTAATGATTTAAATAAATTCAAGAATTTAAATCAAGATTTAAATCGCAATAATAATTCCGAAATATATTTTCCAAAAATACAAATAAAATAATTTCGAAAATACAATAAATATTTACAAACGTCCAAATGATATTACATAAATCTACTTTCCTAATATACCATTTTATGTAAAGAAATTATTTATTATTATAACTATGTAAATAAAGATTTTATAAATAAAATAACAAATTAGAATTTTGGGATGACAACTAAAATACTTATTATATAAGAAAAATGTTTTTCCTATAAATATGTATGCTCGCACATATTCGCACTCGTCGAGCAATTTCGAAAAATTCAAAATGTCGCGCGTGACGTACAATACGATTATGCGACGTACAATACAAAAATTTTAAATCAGTACCAAAAATAAAATAAAATCAGTAGAAATTTAGGGGCTTTACACATATGGATTTGACGCAATCAAGAATTAACTGCCCAGATGTAATGCAATCAAGATTAATGGTCCAGATGATTGACCGTCGACTTTCCAAGGGGGAATCATTGCAAACCCTAATGATCACACCCCCACTTCTATAAATAGCAAGGTGCCATTCCTTTGCAAACCCTGGAGAATTCTGGAGAAAAAGAGAAGGAGAATTCTAGAGTGAAAGAGACTCTTTCCATCCGGCTGGACACATAGAGAGGCAAAGGCACGCACAGAGGATTCTTTCCACACATCCCGAGAGCATTTCTTCACCAGAGCCAAGGATACATCCGATCGTCCAAGGAGTAAGGAAGAGCTGCCATCGCTTTTTCGAGCCTCTATCGTTACCCCCCAGAATCAAAAATAAACAATCATACTTAGATTGTTGTACCTAGGTTTTTATTCCTAGGCTTTCTTTGTACGAGCGAGTTTGTATTGTGAGTCTAAGTTCAGTCCTTTTATAAAATTGTTCTGTACTTTTACAATCAATGGCAAACAGAGGCGAGAAGAGAAGTCCAGGAGCTCTGTGCAATGTTTCACGCCCGAGAATCCTCTCAGGACCTCTAGATACGACAGCCATATCCCATTGCATGGAGAGATGTCCCCTTCCCTCCACGATACAAACCATTCAATATCAATCCATATGACGAAAAGACCTCTGCGAGCCGGTATATGACCTACTTCGAGGTCACAACAGACCATCTGCCGTATGATGACTCCATCCTCACGTGATTATTCATCGGGGCATTGGAGGGGGTCGTGTTCGATTGGTACCGTAACCTGCCGGATAACTGCATCTATTCCATTGTCGGCTTCAAACATATGTTCTTGGAAATTCTATGAGGTGGGACAAGATGTGACGATGTCAAACCTCATGGAAGTTGTTCAAGGAGAAAAAGAACTGACAAGGAATTACATCGAGCGGTTTCGCCAAACCGCGATAAAATTGCCCTCTGGTAACCCGAACTCTTCTTTAATTGAGATTTGCCAAAAGAGGCTGCTCCCCACAATCGGCCTCTGGATGGACGAAGATCAATTTAAAGACTGGAAGGCCTTCATCATCATCGCCACTAGCGCAGAAGTAAAATTGAAAAAGGCTCGCCAACTGGTGTTAAATATCTCGGATGGAGAGGATAAGGGAAAATGCCCTAATTTCAACAACAACAACGGCGGTAGTTCATCTAATAACCGGGACACCAAAGGCAAACAGGCTATGGTTGTCGATACAGCCCAGAAGCATGAACCAAAGCAGGTAGAGAAAAAGTGGCCTCAGGTGACCTACTCCTTCGAGGATAGCCATGTCAAGCCCATCTTTGACGTGCTCTTACAAGGGGATAGAATTCATCTCCCCCTACCGAGACGTAAACCTCGACCTGCAGAGATGGAGAGCCCGAAGTACTGTCACTTCCACCGCTACGTCCACCATGCTACTCAGGAATGCTTCCAATTGAAACGGTACATCCAGAACCTCATCGATTCTAAGGCTCTGACCATAGATTTCGAGGAGGTAACCGTGGCTGCCAACATGGTGTCGGTCCAATTTAACAGCTTCCCTCCAATGAGGACTCATGATGGCGTACCCATCCCCCGGGCAACAATGGAGGTCGCTAATCTTCCACCTCCCCGAGACTAGACGACTGGGCTGGTGTCTCTCACCACGTCACGAGGGGAGGTCATGTGGGTCCACCCGGACTTGGTGCATGAAGTAACCCAGTCACCATCATTCTCCACCGACAAGAAGAAGGGCGGGAAGGCTAAGTCTTGCCACACAATCTCAGCTGGAACCGAAGAAGTAACAGATGTTGTTACCCGGTCCGGTACAAAATCTTAACCCATATCGGGTAACTCGGCTGAAGATCGTCAGCCGGCCATTGCTGATGCCCCAGGACCTTCTCAGCCTCCACCGGCCGACAAGCCTAAGCCAAAGGAGACCCGCTTCGACATGCCGCTCCGTAAAGATGCACCTCAGGGGCTGGAGAGGCCTTACAATTTTGACATCCTGGCACAATTGGCCAATACACTAGCAAAATTGTCATTATATGAGCTCTTGAGGCTCTCCAAGGATATTCGTGTTATACTGAGTGAAGCACTCCAGAATGCTGACACTTATTTGGCTCAGGTCAAGTTCGCCAGCGGATTTCCACGACAGTAATTATACATGTGCAATGCCCAACATCGTGTTCACTCCGCAGGATATGCTCATCAAGACCAACCTGCACGATCATCCTCTGTATCACACTGGATACATCGTCGACATCAAAGTAGATCGGATGCACATTGATCCCGGTTCTTAAATAAGCATCATTCCGAAGAGCTTGCTTCACTTCCTGGGCATCCCTATGCATCGGCTGACACCTACCAACACCGCCATCAGCGGTTTCATTTCAGGGAGAAGCTATCCTATTGGAAAGATTCGCCTGAAATACCAAATTGGCGACATCCAGTCGGAAGTGACTTGCTACGTCATTGACGCAGATATGTTCTACAACATTCTCCTGGGGCATCATTAGATACACGATTATATGATTGTGCCCTCCACGTTGCACCAGTGCTTCAAATATGTCGACAGACACGGCTTCATAAGAACGGAATTTGTCGATGTCGATCCCTTCAAAGGGATTGAATCCTACTATTCGGATGCTTGTTTATACGAGAAATCGAAAAAGCACCTAGTCGAAGAGGATGCTCAAAATCAAACAGAGGCTGCAATGGGATCAGAAGAACCTCTGAAGATCCATCTTCAGGCCCGCAAACCAGGCAGAACTGCACCTCTTGTAGCCACTCTGCGTAAAGAAGTAACTAGTCTACCGGTGCTCACTGCACAAAAGGAGCAAATGGTTATCCGACTTCCAAGGTCTAGCTAGAGGCTGAGACCCACTGTAGAGCCAATGACAATCAGACTGCCAAGAGCCGGCCAACAACAATCAGGAGAGATAAATCCTTCTGTTAAGCCGATGGTCATTCGTCTCCCCAGGACAAATCGACAGCCCAGTATTGAGCCAAGGACCGCTAG